>LPNX010297673.1:113370-180432 GCA_001517045.1 Pseudotsuga menziesii
GAGAAATTAAAAAAAAAAAAACTTTACCACTCTCCAATATGCAGCCCGTGATCCGCAGCAAATATGGGAGAATTCTTTTTTCTTTAAAAACTCTAGAGGAATCCACTTGATTTTTACAGGCTACTTCTCCAATAACGCAGCAGCAGGCTGGTGATGGTGGCAGAGGTGGCCACTGTGGTCTTCACAATCACAATTTACAAATCTTCCTGGTTGCAACAGTCCACGGTGACTGAGTTCTCCACTGGCCTCGCGATCTCCAAGCCTCACGATCCTTACAACCAGTGTCAGCAATCTTCACCAGCAATCCTCACGTTCAACAATGGATGATCTTCACGATCTCTAGGTCCCTTCAGCCTCGGTGAGCCCCAACGTCAATAATCTTCACGGTTCTCCACTTCACTCATAGCTTTCAACCAGCAGACAACGAGTTCTTCTTTCAGCCAGCAGGGGGTCTTTCCTTATCAAACAACAGTGTCTTCTCAAGCATGTCTTTCTTAACTCATGGCTCTGACACCACTTGTTAAATTTTAGAGACACATTCAGATAATCAAACAATTAATAACAACATTAGAACACCGACATTTCATGTGGTAAAACCCCAACATGGGGAAACATCCACGGGCAAAGTATTGAAGCTCATTAATGAAGAAAGAGAGATTACAAGACGGTCTCAACCTCACAGACAACTCTCTACATTGTGCATCCCAACCATGCACTATATACTTCATGAATTTAGTTACATGAGTAAACCGTTGCCGGTTATGCCCGTTATGAAAAACTTCCCGTAAATATCCGTAATGAGAAAAATACCATAAACAAATTAGATTAGTTGTCATTTAACAGTACAAACATCCAAGGATTCGATTGGGAGATTATATATCTTTGTTTACCACACATCAATGAAAATATACATAGTCAAGATTTTGCTACCCTGTACCACAGAAACAATGCATATTGCGAGCACTTTTGGGCATAGCTAATCACAGTTGTGTATAGATAGTTGATTGAGTATAAACTTAGTGTATTTAAATGGACTAATCTATACTTTTATATGTTTTTATATATAAAAGTGTACTGGTTGATGTTAAAGACCTATTTTATCTAAACAATTTCCACGTCACTCAACCTTATATGAACCACTTATTATCTGTATCACCTTGAATTATAAATAACATCAACATAACCTGAATAACAATGTAAACGTCGACCGAATTGTAACCACAACATCACCTGAATCAACAATGCTAATATCGATTGAATCAATAATTATCACTTGTATCAATAACGATGGCACAACCCTAATCAATAACACCATCATTTCCTGAGTCGATAAAATTGTTGTTATATACAAGATTGTCCATTTTTCATAGGGAAGAATGTCTAATGTGCATAGGGGAAAGTTCGTATGAGATGGTTACACAATTTTGTATATCACAATGACTGGTATTTGATCTGCAAGTTCTTGATCTTATAGAGGATGATGTCATAGAGAGACATGATGCTATTTATATCATGTCCGAGAACTGTTTTTTATGCAAGCTCATTTTTTTCACCGCTTATCATCAATGCTTTTATGGATGTTCTAGCTGTTCCTATTGCGATCGGTTATGCTTTCCTCGTCCTCCAGAAAATTCAAGTGTATTAATAGTCACCAAGAAAAACTTACAAATCCAAAGATTTGAAATACGTATATATTATCTCATTCCATTCAAAATTGGACTTCGATTAGAAACTTGGACTTATTCCATTCAAAATTTGGACTGCGCCACTTCAATATAGATATCTTCTTTCATTTTCAATATATATAAGGAAAATGGGATTTTGTGGAAGCACTTCTCCCTATTTCTGTTTTAGGAGAGGATTTCTTTTCGATAAGCTTAAAAATAGTTAAGGACACTGATGGTTTATCATAACACACATCGGCGCACTTATATATTTAAATGCACCACAAATACCAATTCAAAAGGACGACTCCCATTCTTGAATTCTGTACAATATGATTAATTTTTTTAAAGTTTCCCAATGACATGCATACAATGTATAAATGCATCGCATGTCTATAAATAAAAAATGTGAAGTTTGTTAAAAAATATATGTTTTCAAAAAAAGTATGTGGTGCTGACTAAAACTATAAATGCATCTATGCATCACGGTACAAGGAACAAAATGGCAAGTTTAAATTAAAAAATTACTAAACCAACACAGATAGAAATTTTGGGCTAAGGCAATGGATTGAATGACATGCCTACCAACCCTGCCAGGAAGTGACACCACGAGTGCATAGTTAAATGAAAATGAAACCAGCTGCGACAAAAGTCTTGTGGCCGAATCAACACGATCTTGCAGAACCTATTGCTAGGTGGTGACTATTGCTGGTTTATCTTTGTGCCACACCTATCACCCTGTTGTAACAATAGAGCCACATTTCTTACATACATGCATCAATTGTGTACAACTTGAAGGGTGGACTGCGAATCCCCACATTCTTTTTTATTTTGAAGAGGAAGCTTTTTATTCATGTATTACACCGACAATATTACAGGATTGACACTAGACCACAATCGATGCGGAGGCTTTTGGGAATATATTGGAGTTCAGAGGACATAGCCTATGAATTAAATGCATATTATTTTGGATCCTAGACACAGATAAAACAAACATAATGAAACTAAAGAGAGAGATCAACTAGATGTGTTAATGCCCCGAAACAACACACTTGGAGTATTTGGGCGAAGGAGGGCGTATGGTTATTACTTGCGGTCAGTGGTCAAATTTGAAGGGGTGGTCTTAATTTTTTTTTGGAAGGGCATGTAACTATCCAACCCTTCAAAGATGAAAGGTTATAAAAATAATTGCACTTCAATTGAAAATTGAAAATTAAGTTAAGTAGACCAGCTACTAGTATTTTTAAAAACCAAAATGACACCTAAAAATAAACAAAAATAAAACCTTTTGTATATGAGCCTTCAAAAATTATCATGTATGCAAACATTATTTACTGCCTAAAGTGTATGAAACCTTTATCTTGCTACCATTCCTTTCCTTTTTGTTGATTCCGGTCCTTTAAAGAACCATTCTACCGCTCTAAAAAATATGATCTACCTTCATCCCTAAAGAATGGAGGATATCATAAGGCCATCCCCTCTATCTCAATAAAAGTAAATAATATAAGGAGGTAAAAATAATACACGGGAAAAGAAGTCCCTTAAGAGTTCATATTAATCTTTCTGTCCAATAAGCGCTTTAATGAGAATATTTTTCTCAGAATTCTTAGCGAATATAATATAAGGATACGCTGCATAGATTTCCTGCATAGGTAGGGAAAAGAAGTCCTTATTATGTATTAATCCCTCTGGATAAGCACTATGTTCATGGGAGGAACATTTTCAGATGAGAAACAGTGAGGGCGGAATGAATTTAAAAATAGTTATACTGCAAATAGAAAATAGTATAATTTAGGTAGACCGTAGGACTGTGCTCAATTGAATGATGGCAAGTTGCAACTGGTAACATTTAAATGAGCCTTAAGGACTCACGACTCCATAATCCATTATATGGAAGATATGTAGAAACGGGTACAATAGATATGTGTTTTATGTAGCTAAAACAAACCTCATACAATTAAAACAAACTCTATAGATTTTGGTAAAACAAACTTCATAGATTCTGGCAGAGAAACAATAGACAAACTACATTATAGAAAAATACCTGAGCCCAGAAAAAGCCCAAGACTCTGAAAGTTGAGGCAATCAGCTAGCTCACGAAGCTCAAAAATTGCTTAAGCAGTTGTTTTACAAAATATTGAAAAGAAAATGTATGAAAAAGTGTCTTTAAATAGATTTTTAGGCTAATATGTGTAACTTTTAGCTGAAAATTAAAATTTATTAACACACGTTACAATTGCACAGGACTCTATAAGTCTATGGATTCATGAAATCCTGAAGGTGATGGGCGATTGGCTAATTGCAAATTTGCAATGGCATAATGCATTGGGCTTGCCAAGTTGCCGTAACAAGCTTAATTACAATTACTGCATCAAATAAGCTGTCGCCGTCAAATCTTCCCGAATCAAGGCTGAGTGAAGACCGCTTGACTTCAGGAATCAGCTATGTTGCTATGCATAATGCGATCTGACAGATTTAATGGTTTCCAACTCCAAGTTCCGACCGACAACATAATGCAATTTGATAGATTTAATGGTTTCCAACTCCAATTTCCGGCCGTCCACTCTTCCAGAGTATAGCCCATTAATAAGCCAGATATACGAAGAAACTAGAGCCAGAGGATTCGGAACGGAACTTGGAATTTTCCAAATATAAATTATAAAATAATACACCGTGTATTAATGTGGATTCCCGAATAAATACATTAATAAATGGGGGATTATTATTGGGTAGAAGACCACATGGCACTGATCGGTGACCACGATGACCACTACTGACAGGGCATAAATTGATAAATTGATCTTCGTAGATTCGCACTGTGCAGCCTCTAGGCTCTAGCTGCAATTAAAAAATTATTTTGATGGGCAAATTAAAAACTCACCCTTCCTTTGAAATGTTGAAGTTAAATTAGCCCTTCATTGTGGACAGGTAAAATAAAAAATTTAAATTTTTTATGACGGGTAAATTTTTTTTTATACTTCAGGGACGGGCTTAACCCCTTTGGAAGGGCTGGGACGGGTTCAAATTTGACCGCTACTTGCGGTCCCCCTCCTCATTTAACACACGAAAGACATTTAATGCAAAAATTCACGACGACTGTCAAATTCCCCATGGCAAACAAAGCAATTCACCTTTCGTTTGCATCCTTTTAAAGATCAACTAAGCTGTTGAAGCTATTATTTCACACCAAAGGTAAGAGGCAGGTACTGCTAGGTTCCATTTATGCATCCCCTCCTTCATACTCAGTTTTCAATGAGCTTAAAAACCAACGATTGTAGGCAATATTAAGTTTCAGGTCCATCCATTAGGGTGAATGTAGAGTGTAGTGTCGAAGGTGCATTTTGTTTTCTTGCACGCGTTTGTACTTTCCTGATTATTTTATTGTGACTGACACGTCTTCATACGCTTAGTTTACCAAGAGAAAAATCTGAGTGGGGAGTACTCCCGTTGTCTCGGTTTCACCTGGGTGAACCTCTAATGTTGAGAGCTTTGTAGGATCTCGTAAACCTCATGTTCTCATGGGTTGAACCAGCCACGACCTATTTTACAAGATGTCTGTTCAAATTCTATTCTTAATAAAAAATATTATTTGGACATATCTGCGTCTTTGTTCCATTTTTTTTTCATTCCACTTTGCTTTCATTTTATATTTTTTGCATTTCAGACACTGTAAAATATGTACATTGGGACTGTAAATATTAGTTTTTTTTTAATTTCTGGTTGCTAACATGTGTATATTTCTATTTATTTTACTAACCGTACATAAAACAATCTAATTTTAAATCCTTAGTCATTAACATTTCTGTTGTCCTATTTTTCAGATTCAAGCAGTTGTTTTGCAGCGTTTATAGGAGTCTTTCAGTTATTGTAAAAAGTTTTAATAAAAGCATTAATTTTTAGGATGTTTCCAATGCCCAAAGTTGCAATTTTATTAAGCTGAAAAGTACTTCATGTATGGAAATATTGCTTTTAAATTTTTTAGAACTGAACCAAATTGCATATTTCTTTGTGCCCATTAAAGAAACTGATTAACTTTACTTAGGCGTCAGAAAATAATAAATTATTGTTTCATTTTCTACTAACGTCTAGAGCTTACTTTTTTTTGCATAATGCATTTTCATCTTTGTAATATTTTGCATTAATTTCTTTCGTCAATTGATTAGTTGATTAGTTTATTAGTTTTGCCTTCAGAAATTAATGCATTTATGGCTAAACAGGCCACATTTAGTTAGCTTAATGGACTGACATTCTTATTTTAAAAGCATTTGTGCATTTAGTCATGCATACCAATCACGTTCTCAATCATTTATGTATTTAATGCCATCAATTCATTATCTGAATCCTATTTATTCAAGGGCTCTAAACTCAACCCATGCTTCCACCCCCCTTCTCTCCCTTGACTAGCCTTCCAAGGGTGTTTACCATGTTAATTCCCAAACCTTGCCGTTTTGAGCATCGACGCTATCTTATAAGTCATAACACATAAGAATTCCATCATCTAAATTATACTTAGTGTTTTAAGACTCTCAATCCTTTGCTTCGAGAAACCCAAAATCACCAAGTATTATGGCTTTCCACTGAAAATCCCATGTGTAGATGGACAAAGGATGTGGCAATTAGAGCTCTCCGACACCAATGCAAATGAGTAATGAATGGGAAACTAAGCGTCACGTGCACTATAATTACATACATCATTGACCTTAATGCAGAAATAGTTTCAAGGTCAACACATTTATATGGATTACAATTTGCATATGCTCTAATCTTTTTATATCATCAAGGGGCCCTATTTGTCCAAGGTGCATGATCGACAAAGATATTTCCAACTTCACAAGTGTTTGGGATTTCTTTGTTGCTATGACGGGGGGTACTAGAATTGAAAATATAAAAGAAACGATCATGACGATGTTGGGAATATACTTGAAATGGATTTTCTGTTAGTGGTGAAATTTTTAAGATCCATACTTACGTTCCAGTGTAGAAATCTTGACGAATCTCAAGCTATTATTAAAATGTCGATCATAATATGTTTGATGATACTTTTGTAATAATATTCAAGTTCCTAACGGTCTTTATAAAGGATTGTAAAGTTTTGGTGACTCTTAGAGTAAAGTAATTTTATCGTATATAGATTGGGCGATTTTTTTTATTGAAAAAATGGAAATCGACGAATCTTTCCTTTGGTAAAAGCATGGAAAGTTATCCCCCGACCGAAATTTAGCCCTTAAAAGTTTCCCTGTAATCTTTAGAGTCATTGTAGCTTTCCGGAGATGATGCAATTGTGCAATCGAGGCATTATGGTTTTGATTTGAAAGGATCTTCATAAGTTTTGTATATTTTATTTATTTCTAAGTAAGTATATTTTTGTTCAAACATCCCGGGATTCGATTGGGAAATTATGTATCTTTGCTTAGCACATATCAATGAAAAAAATATACAGTCAATATTTTGTTACCCCGCTCCATAGAAACAATGCGTATTGCAAGCACTTCTTAGCATAGCTAATCATAGTTGTGTATAGATAGTTGACTGAATTTAGACTTAGTGTATTTAAATGGATTGGTCTATACTTTATATGTTTTTATATATAAAAGTGCAATAGTTGACGTTAAATACCTATTTTATCTTAACAGATTCCTCGTCACTCAACTTTATATGAACCACTTATTGTCTGCATCACCCTTGATTATAAATAGCATCAACATCACATGAATCACAATGCAAGCGTCGACCGAATTGTAACGACAACCTCACCTAAATCAACAATGCTAATATAAATCGAATCCACAATGCCATCATCACTTGTATTAATAATGGTGATGCAACACTAATCAATAACGCCAACATTGACCGTGCGAACAAAATTGTTGTTATATGCAAGATTGTCCATTTGTTGTAAGGAAATATCCCCAATGTGCGAAGGGGGGTTTCTTATGAGATGGTTACGCATTTTTGTAGATCACAACGATTGGCATTTTATTTGGAAACTCTTGATCTTATAGAGGATGATGTCATAGAGAAACAGGAGGCTATTTCTATCATGACCAAGAATCAGTTTTATGCAAGCTGGCTGTCCCAGAATACTATTTTTTCACAATTTATCATCAATGGTTTTACGGATGTTCCAGTTGTTCCTAATGCGACTGGTTATTCTTTCCTAGTCGCCGAGAAACTTAAATTGTATTAATAGGTACCAAGAAAATTTTTTAAGTCCAAATATTTGAAATACGTATGTATTGTCTCATTTTATTTCAAGATTTTTGATAAAGTTACGATCCTATAAAACCAACTATTGTCTGGAAGAGATCAGTTATCACATACAAGAGGTAGCTGGAAAATCCATGAGTAGGGAACCCTCTTCAATGTCTTTCATTCATAGAAAATTTGAATAGCGGTAAAATGACACATTAGGCTCTTTGCGTTGCATATGAACAAACACCATCATGCAAATCGTCCACATGTTGACATTAGTGCATCAAGAGATGCTTTCTAGAGCCCAATAATGATGACACATGAAACACAGTGTAACCCTGACTTGGCATGGGTCGACCGAGAATCGAAGATAATGTAGTATGGAAGGTTGGATTAGTAAAAATAAAATCGATTCAATGAAATAAAGATACACAAAAGCATCTTGAGAATGGAAATTTAATAACACAAGACATCATTAAACAACCCTCTATGAGATTGGATTAAAATTTATGTTGGTGTCGTTGCAGCTTCTAATAGAAAAATGGATTTATTCTGTTACAAATTCAGGTTGTGTCGTTTCCATATATATATTTTTGTTAATCTTTTACTCCGAAACCCTATGTTGTTTCTTTCATTTTTTAAATGGAAAAGCGGATTTTGTTGCGGAGAGTCTAAGTCGAGTTGCAGTGTTTATTCTCTCTCTTTTACCTATGTGGGAGCGGATGCCTATGTGTAACCAGTGGAAACATTATAATGAATCTCTATTATGTTGGAAGTCTTCAAAGTTCACATAGTATATACACGCTAGTTCCAACCTCCGCGTGCTTACAATTTGAAATTATTGTCATTGCGTGCTATGCTATTCCACATAATGTACCATAATGCACCCACATTTTGTGGTTTTAAACGATCCGTTGCCATTGAATTCCCTTGCCTTTGTCTACTGTCGTATGATTACTTGGAGATGGTGTTCTCCTTGCAAATTATTTTCAAAGGCATTGCATATGTGCATGCAGATAACTTCAATGAATTTATCCCAGTTCATAATGCGTTAGTTTCCAATGGAATATTAGTAATATGATGCTTCCAATTAAATAATGCTTATAAAATTGGCCATGGCCCACTTCAAAAAAACCTTTATTGTAGAGTGTGAATTCTTGGGGCAATTTTTTGTCTAAAAACAAGGCCCCCTCGCCTTCGAAAGCCTCCAATTTTAATGCAATAAAAATGCCCCTTGCCTCGACGATGACTTGCAAAGGGCCACCCCAAATACATAACAGTTTCCAGTTCCAAGGATCACTTTGAACTGTGGGTGTTACCGATAAATACATAACAAAAATGGGGGACTTGATGCAATATGAGAGTTGGAGGCTATTGGGATATCAGTCTTTTCGATATAACAATAGAAATATGCTAGCAAACATCAATTATGAAAAGACCAAGCTAATGAAACTGCTAAGTATGGCATTTGCCTACAATATTCTGCCACATCAACATAAATGTGCTCTCTAGAGACTTCCAAATGCATACAGCCTTTACGGTTTGCTGTGGTTGAGTTTTGATGCACTCGACAATGAGAACGTGAATCTTCGATCATGCTTTATATGCATAGTTGTAGTAAACTTAGGAGATGAATCGATTTTCATTTGATTGAACCAATTATGTGGGATTTTGATGGGAAACTAGCATGCTTATGGTCATCATGATTTGGAGATATAAATCGGAAAGGACAAAGAAAATCCATATTGTTGTGTGCATAAATGGCTTAATGACTTTGAGTGAAAATGAGCGGTTTGGACGTACCCAACTTTTATTGGGCTTTTCAACAAATTGAGTTCTTTTCAACTGTTTACATTGTGTACACGGATGTGCATATTGGTCATTAACAGGAACCCACATTTAACAAAGGAATGTGAAAGAGTAATGAGGTGTATTGATCTAGGCGCCCATCCACGATGATCTAAAAAATGGTCTTAATATTGGCAGTTTTTGATGCATTTTTTGGGGGAGATTATGCGCAAAGACCACTGCTGTTGTTTCCATTGACATAAACAAGACCCTAAGCATAGTCAAGAAAATAAAAGCTATGATCCTAACATGACTCTCCTTTTTTTTTCAAACAACTCAAATTCAACTAGCTCATTGCTCCCACCTGGCCCTAATGATGCCAGGGTTAAGGTTCTTGCATTTTTGCTATGGCCTTTTCTCGAATGAGCATTTCCATTAGGTCTCTCGAATCCAATGTTGGCTTTTAAGAATGGGTAGTTTTGGATTTTAATTTATCGTATAAGACAACAAAGCTAAAACCCTCAAAGCGAGACAATGAATAAAAACGTGGTTGGTACGATAGGTGCAGTGGAACAACAATCCTAAAGTTCCAAACAGCTCCTCAATGATTTTATGCACTCCATTTCCCTAACATACCCCGACGCCAAAATAGAATTCAAACCCCAAATCACGCAAACACATATTCATGAGCCTAGCCTCTCCTGGTTGAAATGTTACCCAATAAGACTATTATTCAGATTTGGAAACGAACCCAATGGCTCCACTCCACTCCTCTCATCTCCTCTCTCTTCTTGTCATTTATGTTAATGAGGTGTATTATTTGGAGAACATATACACACAGAAGAATACCCTCGGGAGGGCGTGGCATGGACGTTGCTAATGATTCACACATCTTCATATATTATTGAAATAACAAATTGATGGCATATGATGATGTCTCTTCGGAGAAATGCAAAAAAGTTGGCATGACAGAGAGAAGAATAGCAAGGGCCCTGTGCAAAAATGAGACACACAAATGGATGAATATTATGGTTTAATTCTTTTGATTGTCTTCGGTAAATCATTAATATGGATTTGAGCTCATAGTATTATAAATATATTGAATATATGTGTTTGGTCTTCGAAAAGTCATGGGAAAGGTCCTCCAATATTATAAATATACCAAATCTATGGTCCACCTATGCTAGATATGTGTTTGGTGTCTGGAAACCCGTGGGCACGACCTCCCATTTCGTGGATGGTGTCCATAGAGAAAGGACGTCACATAAAAAGGGCGCGTCCTCCCATTTCATGGATGGTATCCATAGAAAAATGATGTCACACAAAATGGAAAGAGAAAGCAAGCATACCGAGGGAGGAAGCAATCAGTTCAGACAAAAAAAAGGTGAGTGGAGAAAACATGGTATGATATGGAGACGCCATGACATAGATAGAAGGAGGATCCATGAAATGAGGAGATATTGGAAAGGTATTGAGGGATGAGCTAAAAAGTGTATTGAAAGAGAGGAAGGTGAAGTTGATATTCATATTGGAGGTGGAGGATTACATTTCATTTCATTTGTGGGATTGATTTTATAAACAACTGTTTTGGCTGGGAAATTTAATAATACAGATTTTACAAAAAGAATTGTTTTGGCTGGGAAATTTAATAGTTTCTTTTTTGCATACCGCACAGAAATATTATATTTATTATTTATACATTTTAGTTCACCGATATCTATCGTATAAAGATATTGTTTTTTCCAGTAAGCGATCTCCATTTTTAAGCTTGAGTCCAAAGCAATCTCAATCGCACATTGTCCATGGTACAACTTTCTATTATTTCTCTCTTACGGACATATTTATTCTTCTATTTTTGGTTCAATGAGTATAAGGGAATATGGGCTAAGGCGGTGGCTTGAATCACGTGCCTGCTAGGAATGTGACACCTAAAGAGGCTAAGAGAGGAGTGGTCATAAGAAAACTGTTGGTCGCTTCACGATATTTTGATGCAATAGTTGGGCTCTTATTTTGGATGAGAAGAGGAAGCAATTATAAGCAAACAGCCACTGCAATATGTTTGATGGTTGTAGTGAGGAGGAGTTATTGGAATTCCTCTTGTATTCAGTCTATATGCTGAAGATAGAATCATTGGAAAGGATGTTGTATTTGAAGAGAAACCACTAGCACCGGTTCAACTTTGACTCCACCATCTTCTAATTTTGCTAATGTTTCTCGTATTGATGTTCTTTCATTTCTTAGTTTAGATGTTTTATTGATGTTCTATCGTTTCTTAGTTTAGATGTTTTACAAACTCTGACGATGAGCTTTAAGCAATTTTTCGGTTCCTTTAAGTAGCTCCTTGTACACATGGATATTTTTATCTCGGTCAGAATGGGATCGAAAAGCTGTTTAGGAAATAGGTAAATTTGATCTTGTGATGCTTTAGATACTTGGAAGACTTGTGCTTGGAAGAAACATGATAAATTCACTCTTTCCTCAAGGGCCATCAAGTCAATATGTGATCATATAAGAATTTGAATATACATGATAGATGAAAAGGGTTTTGATGTAGGAGTGGTTTATCCAGAAAAACACATACGGAGATCTTTTCAGAAGGTACATGGGAAGGAATGTAGGTGCATGTTTGCGATCTTTTAGCCTCCAATGCTGCGCTAATGCCACACAATTTTTGCCTTCCATTCGTACATCATACCCATTGGCGAGCCCATATAGTAAGATCCATTCAACGCTAACATATCTTATATCTGATTGGTGACACAAAAATAAGAATGGCATCATCCAATCAATTAACTTTTTGAAACTCTTAATCTAATCAAACAAATTAATGTCCCATCTGTTCAGTGCTCAACATCAACATGATTCTGAAGTGTCGGAGGATAACTCCGAAGGAGATCCTACTGAGAATTTATCACCCACCCATTCTACCAACACCATCGGGTCTAGATCGAAGCGATTGTTGTGTGCATATCTCGTTTCACCATTTTTGCTTCTGTTTGACCCCTTCGACAACCAGCATCGTCTCATCTCGAAAGGGGCTTTGCATCAAAGTCACTCCCTTCGTTTTGTTGTCATATGCCTCTGTCCATCGTTACCTTCATCACGCCTATGTTCATAATTTTTCCACCTTAAAACTAAAAGGGCCACCTTCGCATATCTTATGGCTTTGGAAAATAGACAAACGAGTGAATCAAAACAGGTGCATGGAAAATGGGAGAGGATCCATGTAGAAGATGATAAAGAACTTAGAGGAGGGATATGGGATGCATCCACGAACACATGGACACTCGCATGGAAAATACACACAGACATTCGACAAGAAATTGCAAGCATACCACACACCAATCCTGGCAGACATGAATGAGGAAAACCACAGGATACCATGTAGCATCCGATGCCACGCACAGTGAAGGGAGGGGCGTTTCATGGATGAAAACAATGATGGCATGGAGAGGATAATCTCGACTTGCAAAAAATACATCACTGCAGAGAGAGGAGCCCATGTCACTTGCCATTAGGAGAGAATGTGGCAGAGAGGGGGGAGACGTGGAATGAACAATCACGTAGAATAAGAGCCATCCATGCAATTCTAGTGGACACAAGTTACTCACCAGATAGGGTTTGGGGCCGAGTGACATTAAACAAAAAAGAAAAATGTTACATGAGCCTACACAATAATTACTTCCAGGTCGAAGCAAAACAACAAAATACACAAATATCACAAAGGGGAATGACAAAGAGAGGGCAGACCGCACTTCATGGAGTGACACACCTTCAATGGCACGAGGCAAATAGGGAGTCCATGCTAGTCGCATGAGGAGAAATACGCCAAAGAATGCATGAAACCGCCACCAATGCACACAGAGAGGGAAGTCTCTTTAGAAAATGTGAGGAGTGAGTACATGTTTGACAGGGACATAGATGGCAGCCTAACCAGGGAATGAATACCGACCAACCATTCGGCGGTGGGAAAGATATAACCAAGCATGTCCAAAGAAGAGTAGCATGCAAACACATAGTTCATCCACTTCAAACACCATAGAACCAAAACACCAATGAGAATCCCATTTTGACTATGAACATAGAATTCCTAGTGGCATCCAGAAACCTCATTCATCTACTGTTGTTGATTACGTAGATTTGAGTTAATTGCTATGAATTTTATACGCGAGCATAATCCATTTATACATTTTATTATCATTTAGAGTGATGCCCTATTGTTTTTCTTAATAGTTGTCAAATCAATGGTTCAAACTGTTATGATACATGGAATTTTGAACAACACGAGTGCATAGTTATTTAGCAAAAAGAAACAAGCCGCAACAAAATCCTTGTGGCAGAATCAACACATGCATGGAAAACCTATTGTCGAGTGGTGATGAGGGATGGTTTATAATCAGTCCACACTTGTCACCCCATTGTGACGATAGAGTCCTATTTGTTACATACATGCACCAATTGTGTACAACTCGAATTGTGGACTACAATGCCCCACATTGTTTTGTATTTTGAAGAGGAAGTTTTTTATTCATGTATTACACCTACAAGATTAAAGGGTTGATACTCGACATCAATCGATGTAGAGGTTTTTTGGGAATATTTTGGAGTTTGGAGGATAAAACCTGCAAATGAAATGTGTATTGTTTTGGATCCTGGACATAGATAAAACAAACATAAGGAAACTGAAGAGAGGGAGCGACTAGAGCTCTTTATGCCCCGAAACATCACACTTGGAGGATTTGTGCAATGGAGGGTGGATGGAGATTACTTGCGGTCCCCCTCCTCATCTGGACGCATACAAATAGCATAATGCCAAAAGTTGCGACTACCGTCGAACTCGCTACGACAACTGGAGAAATTCACCTTCTGTCCGCAATCTTTCAAAGATCAATGAATTTGTCAAAGCTATTTTCTTGCATCGAATGTAAGAGGATGGAATTGGTAGGTTCCATTTATGCATTCACCCCCTTCATACTTGGTAGTCCATGAAACCAACGTGAAGCGATTGTAGGCAAGACTATGTTTAAGGACCATCCATTAGGGTGAAGGAAGTGTGTGATTTTTCTAGCGGTATATTTTGTTTTCCTTCACACATTTGCACTTTCTTGCTTATATGTTTTCTTCTGATTAAGGTCTTCATGCACATAGGTTACCGTCAGCAAGATCCGAGCGAGGAGTACTCCGACTGTCTTAGTTTCATGCGAGTGAAACTAGAACGTTGAGGGCTGTGTTTTGTCTCTTAAACCTCTTGTTCTCAGGGGTTGAACCAACCACTTCCTATTGTATAAGATGGCTATTCCAATTCCATTCTTAATAAAAAAATATTCTTTGGGCATATCCACACCTTTCCTCCATATTTTTTTTAATTAAGATTTGATGTCATTTTTATACTTTTTTGCATTATGACACTTAAAATATCTACATTCGAACTGTAAATATTAGTTTTTTCATTTATGTTTACTAACATGTAAATATTTCTGTTTATTTCATTAACTGTACATAAAACAATATGATTTTCAATCTCTAGTTGTTAGCTTTTTTGTTGTCCTATTTTTTAGATTCAAGCAGTTGTTGTGCATAGTCTATAATAGTCTTCCAGAATTATTTTTCTGTATGTGTCTAATGCACAAAGTTGCAATATTATTAAGCTGAAAAGTACTTCATGTATGGAAATCCATTTTCTTATTTGCTTTTAAAATTTTCCGAACTTAATCGAATTGCAAATTTCTTTGTGGACATTAAAGAAAATAATTAAATTTACTTAGGCACTAGAAAAGAATAAATTATTGTTGCATATTCTATCAACGTCTAAAGCTTACTTTTTTAGAATATTTATTGCATAATGCATTTTCATCTTTGAAAATATTCTGCATTAATTTCTTTCGTCAATTAATTAGTTTATTAATTTTTCCTTCATAACTTAATGCATGCATGGGTAGATAGGACACATTTGGTTAGATTAAAGGACTAACATTCTTGTTTTAAATGCATTTGTGCATTTAATCATGCATATCAATCATGTTCTCATTCATTTACATATTTAACGCCATCAAGCTATCATGCAAATCCTATTTATTTGAGGGCTCTAAACGAAACTCAGGATTCCACCCCGCTTCTCTCCCTTGACCATCCCTCCAAGGGTGTATACCGTGTTGTTTCCCAATACATGTCATTTTGAGCATCGACACCATATTATAAGTCATAACATACAAGAATTCCATCATCTATACTAGAATTAGTTTTTAAAACTTTCAATCCTTTGCTTCAAGAAATCCAAAATCACCAAGCATTATAACTTTCCACTGAAAATACCATGTGTAGATGGATAATGGATGAGAAAATGAGAGCTAAATTAGAGCTCTTCAACACCAATACATATGAATAATGAATGGGACTCTAAGCCTCACATGCAGTGTAATTACATGCTGCATCGACCTTATTGACATAATAGTGAAAAGGTCGGTGCATTTATATGGATTATAATTTGCATATGTTATATTCTTTTTTATATCACCAAGGTGCCCAATTTCTCTTAGGTTCATGATCGACAAATATATTTCCAACTTCACAAGTGTTTGGAATTTGATTTGTTTCTACGACATAGGGAAATAGAAATGAAAATATAAAAGACACGTACATGACGGTGTTGGGAATATACTTGAAATGGATTTTTTGCTAGAGGGGAAATTCTTAAGCTCCATACTTAAGTTACAATGTAGAGATCTCGAGGAATCTTGCTAATTCTTAAAATGCCATCCATAAAATGTTTTGTGATATTATTGTAAAATATTCAAATTTCTAAGGGTTTTTATAGAGGCTTAGAAAGTTTTGGTGATTCTTAGAGTAAAATAATTTTGTCATATATAAATTAGGAGATTATTTAATAGAAAAAATGGAAATCGGTGAATCTTTCTTTGGGTAAAAACATGCAAAATTAGCCCCCAGAAAAAATTTATTCCTTAAGATTTTCCCTGTAAATTGTTAGAGTCATTATAGCATTCCAGGATGTTAAAGTTTCTATATCATACTTTTAGGAGCGCTCTTCAGATTTTGATTTAGTTTCTCCATCTACCAATCTTTTCAAATCTGCCGAAGACACCCCTCTATCAGATCTACAAAGCTTGTTTGATGCATGTGTCTAAGTGTTTTATTGCTGTCAGTAAGTGCATTTTTGGACTGTATATTAGCACCCTACCTATTGGATAACATTTACACTTCTTAGGAATGCAATTGTACACTCGATGAATTATGGATTTGGTTTAAAAGGATCTTCACATGTTTTGTATCTTTTATTTATTTCTAAATAAGTTTCTTTTTGTACAAACATCCAGGGATTCCATTGGGAGATTATATATCTTTGTTTACCACACATCAATGAAAAAATATACAGTCAAGCTTTTGCTACCCCGTACCACAAAAACAATGCATATTTCGAGCACTTTTGGGCATAGCTAATCACAGTTGTGTATAGATAGTTGATTGAGTATAGACTTGGTGTATTTAAATGGACTAATCTATACTTTATATGTTTTTATATATAAAAGTGTACTGGTTGATGTTAAAGACCTATTTTGTCTAAATAGTTTCCACGTCACTCAACCTTATATTATCTACATCAACTTGAATTATAAATAAAATCAACATCACCTGAATAACAATGAAAACGTCGACCGAATTGTAACCACAACGCCACCTGAATCAACAATTCTAATATCGATCAAATCAATAATCATCACTTGTATCAATAACGATGGCACAACCCTAATCAATAACACCATCATTTCCCTAGTCAATAAAATTGTTGTTATATGCAAGACTGTCCATTTTTTCTAGGGAAGAATGTCCAATGTGCATAGGGGAAAGTTCGTATGAGATGGTTACACAATTTTGTATATCATAATGATTGGTATTTGATCTACAAGTTCTTGATATTATAGAGGATGATGTCATAGAGAGACATGATGCTATTTATATCATGACCGAGAACTGTTTTTTATGCAAGCTGGATGTCTTAGATTATCATTTTTTTCACCGCTTATCATCAATGCTTTTATGGATGTTCTAGTTGTTCCTATTGCGATCGGTATAGAATATCTCGATTGTAGTGAAATGACACATTATGCTCTTTGCATTACATATAGACAAACATCATCATGCAAATCATCCACATGTTGACATTATTGCATTGTGAGGTGCTTTCTAGAGCCCAATAACAAAGAGACGTGAAACCTATAATGAAACCTATAATGTAGAATAATAATTAAAACAAGTTAAATTAAAGATAATGTAGCATGGAAATTTGGCTTAGTAAAAATAATACCGATTCAACAACACAAATATAGACATAAAACATCATGCGAATGGAAATGTAATTGCAAAAGACAACATTAAACAACCTTCTACGAATAGAGATTTGGACTTATTCCATTAAAAATTTGAACTTAAGTATTATAGATTTCCACTGAAAATCCCATGTGTAGATGGACAATGGATGCAAAAATTAGAGCTCTCCAACACCAATGCAAATGAATAATGAATGGGAAACTAAGCATCACGTGCATTATAATTACATACATCATCGACCTTAATGCGATAATAGTTTCAAGGTCAACACATTTATATGGATTACAATTTGCATATGCTCTATTCTTTTTATATCATCAAGGTGCCCAATTTATCCAAGGTGCATGATCGACAAAGATATTGCCAACTTCAGAAGTGTTTGGGACTTTCTTTGTTGCTACGACGTGGGGTACTAGGATTGAAAATATAAAAGAAACGGTCATGATGATGTTGGGAATATACTTGAAATGGATTTTTTGTTGGTGGGGAAAATTTTAAGATCCATACTTATGTTACAGTGTATAAATATCGACGAATCTCAAGCTATTCTTAAAATTTCGATCATAATATGTTTGATGATACTTTTGTAATAATATTCAAGTTCCTAAGGGTTTTTATAAAGGATTGTAAAGTTTTGGTGACTCTTAGAGTAAAGTAATTTTATCGTATATAGATTGGGTGATTTTTTTTATTGAAAAAATGGAAATCGATGAATCTTTCCTTGGGTAAAAACATGGAAAGTTATCCCCTGACTGAAATTTAGCCCTTAAAAGTTTCCCTGTAATCTTTAGAGTCATTGTAATTTGCCAGAGATGATGCAATTGTGCAATCGAGGAATTATGGTTTTTATTTGAAAGGATCTTCACAAGTTTTGTATATTTTATTTATTTCTAAGTAAGTATATTTTTGTTCAAACATCTCGGGATTTGATTGGGAAATGATGTATCTTTGTTTAGCACATATCAATGAAAAAAATATACAGTCAATATTTTGTTACCCCGCTCCATAGAAACAATTCTTATTGCGAGCACTTCTCAGCATAGCTAATCATAGTTGTGTATAGATAGTTTACTGAATTTAGACTTAGTGTATTTAAATGGATTGGTCTATACTTTATATGTTTTTATATATAAAAGTGCAATAGTTGACGTTAAATACCTATTTTATCTTATCATATTCCGGGTCACTCAACTTTATATGAACCACTTATTGTCTGCATCACCCTTGATTATAAATAGCATCAACATCACATGAATCACAATGCAAGCGTCGACCGAATTGTAACGACAACATCACCTAAATCAACAATGTTAATATCAATCGAATCCACAACGACATCATCACTTGTATTAATAATGGTGATGAAACCCTAATCAATAACGCCAACATTGATCGTGTCAAAAAAATTGTTGTTATATGCAAGATTGTCCATTTGTTGTAAGGAAATATGCCCAATGTGCGAAGGGGGGTGTCTTATGACATGGTTACGAATTTTTGTATATCACAATGGTTGGCATTTGATTTGGAAACTCTTGATCTTATAGAGGATGATGTCATAGAGAAACACGATGCTATTTCTATCATGACCAAGAATCATTTTTATGCAAGCTGGCTGTCCTAGAATACCCTTTTTTCACAATTTATCATCAATGGTTTGATGGATGTTCGAGTTGTTCCTATTGCGACTGGTTATGCTTTCTTAGTCGCCAAGAAACTTAAATTGTATTAATAGGTACCAAGAAAAACTTCCAAATCCAAATATTTGAAATACGTATGTATTATTTCATTTTATTTCAAGATTTTTTATAAAGTTACGATCCTATAAACCCAACTATTTTTTGGAAGAGATCAAATATCACATACAAGAGGTAGCTGAAAAATCCATGAGTAGGGAACCCTCTTCAATGTCTTTCATTCATAGAAAATTTGAATAGCGGTAAAACGACACATTAGGCTCTTTGTGTTGCATATAGACAAACATCATCATGCAAATCGTCCACATGTTGACACTAGTGCATCAAGAGATGCTTTCTAGATCCCAATAATGATGACACATGAAACACAGTGTAACCCTGACTTGGCATGGGTCGACCGAGAATCGAAGATAATGTAGTATGGAAGGTTGGCTTAGTAAAAATAATATCGATTCAATAAAGCAAAGATACACAAAAGCATCCTGAGAATGGAAACTTAATAACACAAGACATCATTAAACAACCCTCTACGGGATTAGATTAAAATTCATATTTGTGTGGTTGCGGCTTCTAATAGAAAAATGGATTTATTTCGTTACAAATTCGGGTTGTGTTGTTTCAATAAATATTTTTTGTTAATATTTTACTCCGAAACTCTATGTTGTTTCTTTCATTTTTTAAATGGAAAAGCAAATTTTTGTTGCGGAAAATCTAAGTCAAGTTGCAGTGTTTATTCTCTCTCTTTTACCTATGTGGGAGTGTATGCCTATGTGTAACCATTGGAAACAATATAATGAATCTCTATTATGTTGGAAATCTTCAAAGTTCACATAGTATACACACGCTAGTTCCAACCTCCGCGTGCTTACAATTTGAAATTATTGTCATTGCGTGCTATGTTATTCCACATAATGTACCATAATGCACCCACATTTTGTGGCTTTAAATGATCCGTTGCCATTGAATTCCCTTTCCTTTGTCTACTGTCGTATGAGTACTTGGAGATGGTGTGCTCCTTGCAAATTATTTTCAAAGGCATTTCATACGTGCATGTTGATCACTTCAATGAATTTCTCATCATCTTCTCTCTTTAAATTTGCTTGCTCCCACTTCATAATGCGTTCGTTTCCAATGGAATCTTAGTAATATGATTCTTCCAATTAAATAATGCTTATAAAATTGGCCATGGCCGACTTCAAAAAAACCTTTATTGTAGAGTGTGAATCCTTGGGGCAATTTTAATGCCAGAAAAAAGGCCCCCTCGCCTTCGAAAGCCTCCAATTTTAATGCAAGAAAAAATGCCCCTTGCCTCGACAGTGACTCGTGAAGGGCCACCCCAAATACATAGTAGTTTCCAGTTCCAAGGATCACTTTGCACTGTGGGTGTTACCGATAAATACATAACAAAAATGGGGGACTTGATGTAATATGAGAGTTGGAGGCTATTGGGATATGATGCTTTTCGATATAACAATAGAAATCTGCTAGCAAACATCAATTAGGAAAAGACCAAGCTAATCAAACTACTAAGTATGGCATTTGCCTACTATATTCTGCCACATCAACATAAATGTGCTCTCTAGAGACTTCCAAAGGCAGATATCCTTTATGACTTGCTGTGGTTGAGTTTCGACGTGCTCGACAATGAGGACGTGAATCTTTGATTGTGCTTTATATGCATAGTTGTAGTAAACTTAGGAGATGAATCAATTTTCGTTTGATTGAACCAATTGTGTGGGATTTTGATGGGAAACTAGCATGCTTCAAGTCATCACGATTTGGAGATATAAATTGGCAAGGACAAAGAAAATCCAGATTGTTGTGTGCATAAATGGCTTAATGACTTTGAATGAAAATGAGCGGTTTGGACGTACCCAACTTTTATTGGGATTTTTAACAAATTGAGTTCTTTTAAACTGTTTACATCGTGTACACGAATGTGCAGATTGGTCATTTAACAAAGGAATGTGAAAGATTAATGAGGTGTGTTGATCTAGGCGCCCATCCACGGTGATATAAAAAATGGTCTTAATAATGGCAGTTTTTGATGCATTTATTGGGGGCAATTATGCGCAAAGATCGCTGGTGTTGTTTCCATTGACATAAACAAGACCCAAAACATAGCTGAAAAAATAAAAGCTATGATCCTAACATGACTCCCCTTTTTGTTTTTAAACAACTCAAATTCAACTAGCTCATTTCTCCCACCTGGACCTAATGATGCCAAGGTTAAAGTTCTTGCGTTTTTGCTATGGCCTTTTCTCGAATGAGCATTGCCATCACATTTCTTGAATCCAATGTTGGCTTTCAAGAATGTGTATCTTTGGATTTTAGTTTATCCTATACGACAACAAAGCTAAAACCATCGAAGCGAGACAATGGATAAAAACACGATTGGTACGATAGGTGCAGTGGAACATCAATCCTAAAGTTCCAAACAACTCCTTAATTATTTGATGCACTCAATTTCCCTATCATACTGCAGACACCAAAATAGAATTCACACCCCAAATCATGCCAACACATATTCACGAGCCTAGCCTCTCCTGGTTGAAATGTTAACACTATTATTTAGACTTGGAAATGAACCCAAGGACTCCACTCCACTCCTCTCCTCTCTCTGCTTGTCATTACTGTTAATGAGGTGTATTATGTAACAAACACAAATAGGATAATAATTAAATAAGGTTAATAATTAAATAAAATAATAATTGTTAATTATTAAAGTAGTAGCTATTAATGTGAAGGGACATAGCTTTTCATTATGAAACGCTCAAGCCATATTAAAGGCGAGCTATGTTGTAATATCCTATCATCTTTTTATCTATCAATTTATTCATATTTTATTATCTACATATATGTGGGTTATTTCAGAAATTACTTAATTGAGAATATCCAACTATGGATGCTACAACGGTAGCAAAGCTATATGGACCTTGGACACCATTATTTACACCTTGTGTAGATTTTGGTTTCCCAAAAAAATAGCACTTTGTCGTTAAAAAATAAAAAAATAAAAAAATAAAAAAAAAGGTAAAAATAAACCCCCCCCAAAAAGAGGTAAAAGAAAAGAAAAGAAAATAAAAAAAAAAGTTAAAAAAGAAAAGATAAAAGTAAAACAAAAAAGAGAGGGTAAAAGTGAAACCACACCCGGTTTCTTAAAGTGGGTTTGGGTTTGAATATAAAAAGTGCATAATAATAACTACAAAGAAGCAAGTGATATTTGAACCTAGGTGGGGAAGGAAACACTTATTCCTCCCAACCACCCAATCTACTTGCATTTTGCAAAATTATTGGAAAAAAAAAGAGAAAAAGAAAAGAAGACAAAAGTGAAGTAGAAACATAGTCACAAACAATGGCTACTACATATTCGGAAATGAAGGCACTGCTACAAACAACAGTGAACGAGTTAGAGCAATATAAGGCGATCAATAAAAGTATACAAGCTGATGTTGAGATGTAGAAGCATTTGAAAGAGTGGAGAGACAATGAGAATTGTCACTTATGGAACCAAAATCGACAGCTAGAACAAACCATAAGTGATAACAAGAAAATGTTATCTGATCAGGATAAAGAAATATCATGTTTAAAAATTCATAATTAAAACTTAGAAGACAAGATCAGAAAGTCAAAAAATGAGAACAAATCACCATATGGATGTAATAATGAATTAGAAGAAGAAATAAAGAATCTAAACAAACTCATGATGGAAAAAGATATTGAATTGGCCCAGGTACGAATGAAGTTAGAAAATCAAGAAATAGAGTTACGTCATCATAAACAACAAAAAGAAAAACTCCAGCAACAGTATGACAACAGTAAGAAGACACATAAGTTAGAACTAACAAAAGTCAACAAGGTGTTATCAAGCAATTCCGAAGAAATTTTCATATTAAGAAATCATAACAAAACACTAGTCACAAAAATTAAGAAGTTGAAAAGTAGTTGGAAGACATAACAATCTACGAAAGACATTGAAGGGAAAATTCTAGACAAACAAGAAGAAAATCACTGTATCAGAAGGCATAATGAAGATCTTAAGGAACAACTTGAGAAGTATGAAGATGACTGAAAATCACATGTAGAAGTGATTAAGAAGTTTCAAAATGATAACATGCAGTTAGGAAACAAGTTGGAAAAGATCCAGAACGAAACCTTAAAACCTCAAGAGACGAAAATACAACTTTCTGCTTAGGTCAATTCTCAAAAGATGACACTCGTAAAAGAAAAAGACATTGTGAAAATTCCATATCGATACCCCAACCATAAAAATAGATATTCTAAAAAGTGGGAAATGTCGAAATATAACGGTACCAATGTGATCAAATCTCCTAACGATAGATCAATATGGAATGCCAACAGTCCACAACAAATCAATTTGGGATGGATTGATTCATCCACATATCGAAAGTTGTGCTCAACTCTTAGTAGTTCGTATCAACATGTCTTGTCAGCTGCGACACCACAAAAAATGATGCAGAAACATTATAAGGCTTTGAGGACAAAGCCTTTCTAAGGGAGTGGCAATGTAACAAACACAAATAAGATAATAATTAAATAAAATAATAATGGTTAATTATTAAAGTAGTAGTTATTAATGTGAAGGGACATAACTCTTGATTATGAAACGCTCAAGCCATATTAAAGGTGAGCTATGTTGTAATATCCTATCATCTTTTTATATATCAATTTATTCATATTTTATTATCTACAAATATGTGGGCTATTTCAGAAATTACTTAATTGAGAATATCAAAGTATGGATGTTACATATTATTTGGGTAACGTATACACATAGAAGAAGACCCTCAGGAGGGTGTGGCATGGGTGTTGCTACTTATTCACACATCTTCATATACTATTGAAATAACAAATTGATGGCATACCATGATGTCTCTTCGGAGAAATGCGAAAAAGTTGGCATGACAGAGAGAAGACTAGCAAGGGCCCTGCGCAAAAATGAGACCCACAAATGGAGGAATATTATGGTTTAATTCTTTTCATTGTCTTCCGTAAATCATTAATACAGATTTGAGCTCATAGTATTATAACTATGTTGAATATATGTGTTTGGTCTTCAGAAATTCGTGGGCAGGTCCTCCAGTATTATAACTATACCGAATCTACGGTCCACCTATGCTAGATATGTGTTTGGTGTCCAGAAACCCGTGGGCATGACCTCCCATTTCGTAGATGGTGTCCATAGAGAAAGGATGTCACATAAAAAGGGCACGTCCTCCCATTTCGCGAATGGTATCCATAGAAAAACAACGTCACACAAAAAGGAAAGAGAAAGAAATCATACTGAGGAAGGAAGCAATCAGTTAAGACAAAAAAAGGTGAGTGGAGAAAACATGGTATGATATGGAGACGCCATGACATAGATAGATAGTGTTGAGGATTTATTTGAGGTCAGAAGGAGGATCCGTGAAATGAGGAGATATAGGAAAGGTATTGAGGGATGAGCTCAAAAGTGTATTTAAGGAGAGGAAGGCGAAGCTGATATTCATATTGGAGGTGGAGCATCACATTTCATTTCATTTGTGGGATTGATTGTTGTAAGTTCCTCCATCACGGAATCAACACAACACTTAGATTTGAGATATGAGATTAGCAATGAAATGCAAAGATAGAGATTTACACTAAAACGCATGCAAAGAGGTATATTGATCTTTGATTATTGGAAAATATATATATGTGGAAAACAATGACGGATGTTGGCATGGCTGAGAGAGACACTATCACCTTCGTTGTATTCTAGTTGGTTAGGATACTCGGCTCTCACCCGAGAGACTCGGGTTCAAGTCCCGACAACAGAATTTGAACTATATCTAAAATTATATGGGATTTTAAACGGGAGGACAAGCCATTTTGAGTTTGGATTTTATGTTGAAACATGTGCACTGTGATGAGAATGAAGAGAGAGGTGCGTCTACCCAGAGTCGAACCCAGGTCTATTGCTTGAAAGGAAATTATCCTAACCGTTGGACTACAAACGCATGAATGCAATGTGGTGACAAGATGTGGCTAGCAGCATTGGAGCAATAAGAATGAGTTGTTGTTTTGTTTGATACTAATACTAAATTTCCGTTACTCACTCAACTATTAAAATTCACTCACGCAAATGAATGACTATTGCTGTTATGGAAAACCACAAAATTTGAATGTGAGAGTGGATTGATTGATAATATAATACTAAATTAATTAATTTCAATCCATTTCCTCAACTCTACAACTGAAACTAAAAAATGTGAATGTGAGAATACTAAATTAATTACAACCGATTCCCTCAACTCTTCAAATTCAAACGCCAACTCTCACGCCTCCCTCCCTCCTTGCTTGCTTGTTGTTATTGTTATTGTGCTTAATGTGACAGAAACAAATATAGGGGGCGAGGGGACATGGCAATTTAATCCCACATCGGTAATGTGAAAGAGATTTTAATCTTTCATATAGCAAGTCCACTACCATTGATGCTGTCTCTTCGGAGACATCCGATAAAATTGGAACGATACAGAGAAGATTAGCATGGCCCCTATGTAAGGATGACATGCACAAATCGAGAAATGGTCTAATTTTTTTTGATTTTTTCGCCTGGCCTAGGAAATTTAATAATATTTATATTATTTTTTGCATCCAAATTTAATAATTAATTTCTTACAGACCATTTTCGCATACAGATTTAAAAAAATAACATCCATTATCACATTCAGATTTTAAACAATAATATTTATATTATTTTTCGCATCTATTTAATGATTTAATAATTAATTTCTTTTTCGCATACATATTTTTGGCGGGGTAATTTAATAACACAGACCATTTTCGCATACAGATTTTAAAAACAAAGATTTAATAATACAGATTTTAAATAAAAAAGATTGTTTTGGGGCGGACCAGAAATTTAATAATTTCCTTTCCGCATACATACAGATTTAGAAAAAAATGTTTTGGCTTTCGCATACATATTTTATAAACAACTGTTTTGGCTGGGAAATTTAATAATACATATTTTACAAAAAGAATTGTTTTGGTTGGGAAATTTAATAGTTTCTATTTCCCATACCGCACAGAAATATTAATATTTATTATTTATACATTTTAGTTCACTGATCTCCATTGTATAAAGAAATTGTTTTTTCTTGTAAGCGATCTCCATTTTTAAGCTTGAGTCCAAAACAATCTCAATCGCACATTGTCCACAGTACAACTTTCTATTATTTCTCTCTTACAGAAATATGTCGATTATTCTACACATTTCTTCTTCTCCTTTTGGTTCAGTGAGTATAAGGGAATGTGGGCTAAGGCTGTGGCTTGAATCACATGCCTGCTAGGAATGTGACACCTAAAGAGGCTAAGAGTGGAGTGGTCATAAGCAAACTGTTGGTCACTTCACGTCGATATTTTGATGCAATAGTTGGGCTCTTATTTTATTTTGGATGAGGAGAGGAAGAAATTATAACCAAACAACCACTGCAATATGTATGATGGTTGTAGCGAGGATGAGTTATTGGCTTTCCCCTTGTATGATCTATACGCTGAAGATAGAATCATTGGAAAGGATGCTGTATTTGAAGAGAAACCACTAGCACCGATTCAACTTCTCCGCCATCTTCTAATTTTGCTAATGTTTCTCATATTGATGTTCTTTTGTTTCTTAGTTTAGATGTTTTATTGATGTTCTATCATTTCTTAGTTTAAATGTTTTATAGACTCTGACGATGAGCTTTAAGCAATTGTTTGGTTCCTTTAAGTTGCTCCTTGTACACATGAATATTTTTATCCTGGTCAGAATGGGATGGAAAAACTGTTTAGGAAATAGGTAAATTTGATCTTATGATGCTTTAGATACTTGGAAGGCTTGCACTTGAAAGAAACATGATAAATTCACTCTTGCGTCAAGGGTCATCAAGTCAAGATGTGATCCTATAAGAATTTGAATATACCTGATAGATGAAAAGGGATTTAATGTAGGAGCTGGGTATCCACAAAAACACATACGGAGATCTTTTCAGAAGGTACATGGGAAGGAAGGTAGGTGCATGTTTGTGATATTTTAGCCTCCAATGCTGCGCTAATGCCACACAATTTTTTCCTTCCATTCATACATCATACCCATTGGCGAGCCCATATAGTAAGAGACATTCAACACTAACCTATCTTATATCTAGTTGGTGACATAAAAATAAGAATGGCATCATCCAATCAATCAACTTTTTGAAACTCTTAATCTAATCAAACAAATTAATGTGTCATTTGTTTAGTGCTCAACATCGACATGATTCCGAAGTGTCGGAGCATAACTCCAAAGGCGATCCTACCAAGAATTTATCACCCACCCATTCTTCCAACACCATTGGGTCTAGATCGAAGCGATTGTTGTGTGCATATCTCGTTTCACCATTTTCGCTTTCGTTTGACCCCTTCGACAACCAGTCTCGTCTCATCTCGAAAGGGGCTTTGCATCAAAGTCACTCCCTTCATTTTATTGTCATATGCCTCCATCTGTCACTACCTTCATCACGCCTACATTCATAATTTTTCCACCTTAAAACTAAAAGGGCCACCTTCACATATCTCATGGCTTTGGAAAATCAACAAACGAGTGAATCAAGACAGGTGCATGGAAAATGGGAGAGGATCCATGTAGACGATGATAAAGAAGAGGGATATGGGATGCATTCACAAACACATGGACACTTGCATGGAAATTACACTTGGACATTTGACAAGAAATTGCAAGCATACCACGCACCAATCCTAGCAGACATGAATGAGGAAAACCACAGGCTACCACGTGGCATCTAATGGCACGCACAGTGAAGGGAGGGGTGTTTCATGGCTGAGGACAATGATGGCATGGAGAGGAGAATCTCGGCTTGCAAAAAGCACATCACTGCAAAGAGAGGAGCCCATGTCACAGGCCGCTAGGACAGAATGTGGAAGAGAGGGGGGGAGACGTGGAATGAACAATCACACAGAATAAGAGTCATCCATGAAAGTCTAGTGGACACAAGTTACTCACCGGCTAGGGTTTGGGGCCAAGTGGCATTAAACAAAAAAGAAAAATGTTACATGAGCCTGCACAATAATGACTTCCAGGCCGAAGAAAAATGACAAAATACACAAATATCACGGAGGGGAATGAAAAAGAGAGGGCATAGCGCACTTAATGGAGTGACACACCTTCAATGGCAAGAGGCGAAGAGGGAGTCCATGCCAGTGGGACGAGGAGCAATATGCCAAAGAATGCATGAAACCGCCACCGGTGCACACAAAGAGGAAAGCCTCTTTAGACAATGTGAGGAGTGAGTACACGTTTGACAGGGACATAGGTGGCAACCTAGCTAGGGAAAGAATACCGACCAACCATTCGATGGTGGGAAAGATACAACCAAGCAAGTCCAGAGAAGAGTAGCATGCAAACACAGAGTTCATCCACTTCACACACCAGAGAACCAAAACACCAACGAGAAGCCCATTTTGAATACGGACATAGAAATCATGGTGGCGTCCAAAAATCTCATTCATCTACTATTGTTGATTACGTAGATTTGAGTTAATTGCTGTGAATTTTATACACGGGTATAATCCATTTACACGTTTTATTACCATTCAGAGCAATGCCCTATTGTTTTTCTTAATAGATGTCAAATCAATGGTTCAAACTGTTACGATACATGGAATTTTGAACAACACGAGTGCATAGTTATTTAGCGAAAAGAAACCAGCCGCAACAAAATCCCTGTGGTGGAATCAACACAACCATTCGGAACCTATTGCCAAGTGGTGACGAGGGATGGTTTATATTCAGTCCACACTTGTCACCCCATTGTAATGACATAGTCATATTTGTTACATACATGCATCAATTGTGTACAACTCGAAGGGTGGACTACAAAGCCCCACATTGTTTTGTATTTTGAACAGGAAGCTTTTTATTTGTGTATTACACCTACAAGGTTAAAGGGTTGACACTCGACATCAATCGATGCAGAGGCTTTTTGGGAATATTTTGGAGTTTGGAGGACAAAACCTACAAATGAAATGTGTATTGTTTTGGATCTTGGACATAGATAAAACAAACATAAGGAAACTGAAGAGAGAGAGAGCGACTAGAGCTCTTTATGCCCTGAAACAACACACTTGGAGGGTTTGTGCGATGGAGGCTGGATGGAGATTACTTGCAGCCCCCCTCCTCATATGGGAGCATACAAATAACATAATGCCAAAAATTGCGGCTACCGTCGAACTCACTATGTCAACCCGAGAAATTCACCTTCTGTCCGCAATCTTTCAAAGATCAACGAAGCTATCAAAGCTATCTTCTTGCACCGAAGGTAAGAGGTTGGAATTGGTAGGTTCCATATATGCATTCACCCCCTTCATACTCAGTAGTCCATGAACCCAACGTGAAGCGTGTGCTTTTTCCAGAGGTATGTTTTGTTTTCCTTCACGCATTTGTACTTTCTTGCATATATATTTTCTTCTAATTGAGGTCTTCATGCACATAGGTTATCGTCAGCAAGATCTAAGCGAGGAGTACTCCAGCTGTCTTGGTTTCACGCGAGTGAAACTAGAACGTTGAGAGCTGTGTTGGGTCTCTTAAACCTCTTGTTCTTAGGGGTTGAACCGGCCACTTCCTATTGTATAAGATGACTATTCAAATTCCATTCTTAGTAAAAAAATATTCTCTGGGCATATCCACGCCTTTCCTCCATATTTTTTTAAATTACGCTTTGATGTCATTTTTATACTTTTTTGCATTATGACACTTTAAAATATGTACATTCGGACTGTAAATATTAGTTTTTTCATTTCTGTTTACTAACATGTAAATATTTCTATTTATTTTACTAACTGTACATAAAACAATATGATTTTCAATCTCTAGCTGTTAGCTTTTTTGTTGTCCTATTTTTTAGATTCAAGTAGTTGTTGCACATAGTCTATAATAGTCTTCTAGTTCATGCAAACGTTTTAATAAAAGAATTATTTTTCAGTACGTGTCTAATGCGCAAAGTTGCAATATTATTAAGCTGAAAAGTACTTCATGTAGGAAATTTGTTTTCTTATTTGCTTTAAAAAATTTCTGAACTTAACCGAATTGCAAATTTCTTTGTGCACATTAAAGCAAATATTTAAATTTACTTAGGCACCATAAAAGAATAAATTATCGTTGCATATTCTACTAACGTCTAAAGCTTACTTTTTCAAAAGATTTATTGCATAATGCATTTTCATCTTTGTGAATATTGTGCATTAATATATTTCGTCAATTAATTAGTTTATTAATTTTTCCTTCTTAACTTAATGCACACATGGGTAGATAGGCTACATTTGGTTAGCTTAAAGGACTAAAATTCTTGTTTTAAATGCATTTGTGCATTTAATCATGCACATCAATCACGTTCTCATTCATTTACATATTTAATGCCATCAAACTATCATGCGAATCCTATTTATCCGAGGGATCTAAACGAAACTTAGGATTCCACCCCCCTTCTCTCCCTTGACTATCCCTCCAAGGGTGTATACCGTGTTGTTTCCCGAAACATGTCGTTTTGAGCATCGACACCATATTATAAGTCATAACATACACGAATGTCATCATTTATACTGGAATTAGTTTTTAAAACTCTCAATCCTCTACTTCAAGAAATCCAAAATCACCAAGCATTATAACTTTCCACTGAAAATCCCATGTGTAGATGGATAATGGATGAGAAAATTAGAGCTCTTCGACACCAATGCATATGAATAATGAATGGGACTCTAAGCCTCACATGTAGTGTAATTACATGCTGCATCGACCTTATTGACATAATAGTGTCAAGGTCGATGCATTTATATGGATTATAATTTGCATATGTTACATACTTGTTTATATCATCAAGGTGCCCAATTTCTCTTAGGGTCATGATCGACAAATATGTTTCCAACTTCACAAGTGTTTGAAGTTTGATTTGTTGCTACGACATGGGGAACTAGAATTGAAAATATTAAAGAAACGGTCATGAAGATGTCGGGAATATACTTGAAATGGATTTTTTGTTAGTGGGGAAATTCTTAAGGTCCATACTTAAGTTAAGTTACAACGTAGAGATCTCGACAAATCTTGCTAATTCTTAAAATGCCATCCATAAAATGTTTTGTGATATTATTGTAAAATATTCAAATTTCTAAGGGCTTTTATAAAGGCTTAAAAAGTTTTGGCGACTCCTAGAGTAAAATAATTTTGTCATTTATAAATTGGGCGATTACGTAATAGAAAAAATGGTAATCGATGAATCTTTCTTTGGGTAAAAACATGCAAAGTTAGCCCCGAGACGAAATTTATTCCTTAATATTTTTCCTGTAAATTGTTCGAGTCATTATAGCCTTCCAGGATGTAAAAGTTCCTATATCATACTTTTAGGAGCGCTCTTAGAATTTTGATTTAGTTTCTCCATCTACCAAGCTTTTCAAACCTGCCGGAGACACCCCTCTATCAGATCTACAAAGCTTGTTTGAGGCATGCTGCGAAGAGTTTTATTGCTACCAGTGAGTGCATTTTTGAAGTGTATATTAGCACCCTACCTGTTGGATAACGCTTACACTTTTTAGGAATGCAATTGTGCACTCGAGGAATTATGGATTTGGTTTAAAAGGATCTTCACAAGTTTTGTATCTTTTATTTATTTCTCATTAAGTTTATTTATGTACAAACATCCAGGGATTTGATTGGTATTTTATAGAGGACGATGTCATAGAGAGACATGATGCTATTTATATCATGGTCGAGAACTGTTTTTTATGCAAGCTGGATGTCTTAGCTTATCGTATGAGTAATTGGAGACGGTGTGCTCCTTGCAAATTTTGATTGGTATTTTATAGAGGACGATGTCATAGAGAGACATGATGCTATTTATATCATGGTCGAGAACTGTTTTTTATGCAAGCTGGATGTCTTAGCTTATCGTATGAGTAATTGGAGACGGTGTGCTCCTTGCAAATTTTGATTGGTATTTTATAGAGGACGATGTCATAGAGAGACATGATGCTATTTATATCATGGTCGAGAACTGTTTTTTATGCAAGCTGGATGTCTTAGCTTATCGTATGAGTAATTGGAGACGGTGTGCTCCTTGCAAATTTTGATTGGTATTTTATAGAGGACGATGTCATAGAGAGACATGATGCTATTTATATCATGGTCGAGAACTGTTTTTTATGCAAGCTGGATGTCTTAGCTTATCGTATGAGTAATTGGAGACGGTGTGCTCCTTGCAAATTTTGATTGGTATTTTATAGAGGACGATGTCATAGAGAGACATGATGCTATTTATATCATGGTCGAGAACTGTTTTTTATGCAAGCTGGATGTCTTAGCTTATCGTATGAGTAATTGGAGACGGTGTGCTCCTTGCAAATTTTGATTGGTATTTTATAGAGGACGATGTCATAGAGAGACATGATGCTATTTATATCATGGTCGAGAACTGTTTTTTATGCAAGCTGGATGTCTTAGCTTATCGTATGAGTAATTGGAGACGGTGTGCTCCTTGCAAATTATTTCCAAAGGCATTGCGTACACGCACACAAATAAATTCAATGAAGTTTTCATCATTTGCTCTCTTTAAAATTTGCCAGCTCCCACTTCATCCTAGTGTTCCTTTCCAATGGAATCTTAGTAATATGATGCTTCCAATTAAATAATGCTTATAAACATATATACAATATAAGGAAAATGGGCTTTTGTGGAAGCACTTCTCCCTATTTCTGTTTTAGTAGAGGATTTCTATCCGATAAGCTTAAAAATAGTCAAGGACACCGATGGTTTATCATAACACACATCGGTGCACTCCCATATATTTAAATGCACCACAAATACCATTCCAAAAGGAGGACTCCCATTCTTGAATTCTATACAGTGTGATTATATTTTTTAAAGTTTCCCAATGACGTGCATAAAATGTATAAATACACCGCATGTCTATAGATAAGGCACATCAAATTAGGTTAAATAAAAAATGCGAAGTTTGTAAAAAAAATATGTTTTCAAAAAAAGTCTGTTGTGCTTACTAAAACTGTAAATGCATCGATGCATCACGGTACAAGGAACACCATGGCAAGTTTAAATTAAAACATTACCTAACCAATCTCAATTGATCTCCATTTTTAAGCTTCTTTCCCGAGTCCAAAGCAATCGCAATTGCTAAAGTTCGAGGTCGCACATTGTCCACCGTCATATGATTTATACAACTTTCTATTATTTCTGTCTTAAGGGAACATGCCGATTATTATACATATTTCTTCTTTTGTTTTTGGTTCAATGAGTATAAGGGAACGTGGGATATCAATTTTGGGCTAAGGGATTGGATTGAATGACATGCCTACAAACCCTTCTTGGAAGTGACATCTACAGAGGCTAAGAGTGAGTGGTCATAAGAAAACCTTTGGTTACTTCGAAATATTTTGATGCAATAGTTGGGATCTTATTTTGGATGAGGAGATGAAGAAATTAAAACAAAAGTTCCACTACGATATTCCTGATGCTTATAGTGAGGAGTTATTGGCATTCCTCTTGTATGGTATTTATTCTCAAGATTGAATCATTGAAAAGGAGGTTGTATTTGAAGACAAACCACTAGAACAGGTTCAACTTCTCCACCATATTCTAATTTTGATAATGTTTCTCATATTCATGTTCTATTGTTTCTTAGTTTATATGTTCGGCAATGAGGTAAGCAATTGTTCGGTTCCTTCAAGTTGCTCCTTGTACACCTAGATATTTCTATACCGGTTAGAATGCGATGGAAAAACACCCTAGAAAATAGGAAAAATTGATCTTGTGATGCTTTAGATACTTGGAAGACTTGTGCTCAGAATAAGCATGATAAATTCACTCTCGCATCGAGGGTATCCACAAAAACGCTTAAGGAAATTTACAGAAAATCCTTTTCAAAGGTACAAGGGAAGGATGGTAGATGCATGTGTGTAATTTTTTTAGCCTCCAATGCTGCGCTAATGCCACTCAATTTATGCCTTCCATTCGTACATCATACCCATTGGAAAGGCCATATAATAAGCACCATTCAACGTTGACATATCTTATATCTTAATGATGATATAAAAATAAGAATGACATCATCCAATCAATCAATTTTTTGAAACTCTTAATCTAATCGAGCAAATTAATGCAAACTCTTAATCGTGGTGGCACCAAACTCACCCAAATGACTCCTAACTAAGACAGGATGATCAAATAGACTATATATGGATAAGGGAGGATTATATAATCCTAACACTAAGTATGTCAATTGCCTACAATATACTCTTCCACATCAACATAAATGTGCTCTTTAGAGACTTCCAAAGGCATATATCCTTTACAACTTGTTGTGGTTGAGTTTCAATGTGTTCGACAATGAGGACATGAATCTTCGATCGTGCTTTATATGCATAGTTGTAGTAAACTTAGGATATGAATCGATTTTCGTTTGATTGAACCAATTATGTGGAATTTTGATGGGAAACTATAATGCTTCAAGTCATCATGATTTGGCAATATAAATTGGCAAGGACAAAGAAAATTTGTATTGTTGTGTGCATAAAGGGTTTAACGACTTTGCATGAAAATGAGCGTTTTGGACTTACCCAACTTTTATTGGGCTTTTTAACAAATTGAGTTCTTTTCAACTATTTACATCATGTACATAAATGTGCACATTGGTCATTAATGATAACCCACATTTAACAAAGGCACAGGAAAGAGTAATGAGGTGTATTGATCTAGGCGTCCATCCACGACGATCTAAAAAATGGTCTTAATACTGGCAGTTTTTGATGCAATTTTTGGGGGCAATTATGCGCAAAGACCGCTAATGTTGTTTCCAATGAAATCAACAAGACCCAAAAAATAGCCAAAAAAATAAAAGCTATGATCCTAACATGACTCCCCTTTTTGTTTTCAAACAACTCAAATTAAACTAGCTCACTGCTCCCACTTGGACCTAATGATGCTAGGTTTAAAGTTCTTGCATTTTTTTTATGTCCTTTTTTCGAATGAGCATTGTCATCACGTCTCTCGAATACAATGTCAGCTTTCAAGAATGAGTATTTTTGGATTTTAATTTATCTTATAAGACAAGAAAACTAAAATCCTCTAAGCAAGACAATGAATAAAAACACGATTGGTATGGTAGGTGCAGTGCAACAACAATCCTAAATTTCCAAACAGTTCCTTTATGATTTGATGCACTCCATTTCCCTATCGTACCCCTGGTGCGAAAATAGAATTCAAACCCCAAATCACGCAAAAACATATTCACGAGCCTAGCCTCTCCTGGTTGAAATGTTACCTAATGACACTATTATTCAGAATTAGAAACAAACCCAACGACTCCACTCCACTTCACTCCTCTCCTCTCTCTGCTTGTCATCACTATTAATGAGGCGTATTATTTCGGCAACATATACTCACAGAAGAATACCATTGGGAGGGCGTGGCATGGATGTTGCTACTTATTCACACATCTTCATATACTGTTGAAATAACAAAATGATGGCATGCCATGATGTTTCTGCAGAGAAATGAGAAAAAGTTGGCATGACAGAGAGAAGACTAGAAAGGGCCCTTCGCAAAAATGAGACCCACAAATGGAGCAATACTATGGTTTAATTCTTTTGATTGTTTTTAGTAAATCATTAATATGGCTTTGAGCTCATAGTATTATAACTAAGCCGAATATATGTGTTTGGTCTTCCAAAAACCGTGGGCATGTCCTCCATTATTATAACTATATCGAATCTACGGTCCACCTAGACTATATATGTCGAATCTATATGAAAATTAGCATGGCCCCTGCTAATCGAGAAATCAACATGGCCTCTGCTAATTAGGATGACACACACAAATCGAGAAATGGTCCAAAAAATTTTTGAGCTTTTTTCCTGGGAAATATAATAATATTTTTATATTATTTTTCGCATTTGAGCTTTTTGCCTGGGAAATTTAATAATATTTTTATATTATTTTTTGCATCGAGATTTCAGAAACATTTTTGGCCGGGAAATTTAATAATTTTATTATTCGCATCCAGATTTCAGAAATAATTGTTTTTGTTGCCTCGAGAAATTTTAATAATTGGAAATTTAATAATAAAGGGAAAATCTAATAATTTTATTATTCACATCTAGATTTTAGAAAGAATTGTTTTGACAGCCCCAAGAAATATTAATAATTACATCGAAGGTGTTATTTAAAGGAATGCTTTTCTTAAGATTTCGTCGTCTGTCAACGGTATGAGAAGCCTCCCTGAAGCTTCTCACCTGCAACAATAATGCCTTCCTTCCATTAATCTAATTCTCACACTTTTAAAGTGTATATATCTATGTATGTATACACAACAAAACAACATAAGTAATAATCATGGTCTGCCTGGCATCATACACTCATCTTATTTAACTTATTTTATATATAATTGGGTTGTCCATGATACTATCTATTATTATGGCTGTGGAGGAAATGAAGCACAATATTCCTTTAGAACACCACCATCCCAACTTCCTATAGCGTTTGCAGTTGTTGGTGAGTTTCAGTAAACCCATTATGAACTAGCATACTGCATCCATATTAATCCGGTCTATCAAGCATATATTCCTATAGTATATGAAGGTTTGCATATGGAATTTTTTATCTACCCCATCATTCCCCAATTAAGTTCCCTCATTATATTGTTAATTATGGGTATGTTATACAGGAGAACTGGGACAAACGGGACGAATGAAATCCACCTTACAACATTTGCAACAGTCAAATTACGATGTGCTCCTTTCTCCTGGTGATCTTTCATATGCCGATTCCAAGCAAACTCTGTGGGACTCTTTCGACGAGCTTGTAGAGCCAATGGCGAGTTCTAGACCATGGATGGTCACCTAGGGAAATCATGAGGGTGTAAGCTAAACTCTTGACCATTTGCACCCGAAATTCGGTGAGATTTTTAGCCAAAATCTGGCGGAAAGTGTCTCAATGGTAGTTTTCAGTGATTGGAATTGTATAATCCGGGTGCCCCAGGGGTAATCAAGGGTTCTGACTCCATTTCTGCAATAAAAATTGCAATTTCAACACTGAAAATCTTATTTTCAACAGCAAATTGTGTTGCCGAATTCCAACCAAACATGCCTTAAAAAATGCAAATAGTCTAAATTTTAGCCAACTCCAATCATGAGATTGAGAAGATCCCTATACTTGTGAGCACACCATTCAAAGTCTACAATCCACGATGGAAAATGCCATATCAAGAAAGTGGCTCTGCCTCCAACCTTTATTATTCCTTTGAAGTTGAAGGAGCACATATATTGATGCTCGGCTCCTACACAGACGTTGGCCCGAATTCTGACAACTACAAATGGCTTTAGGTAAGGAATTGATTTCACATAATTGGCCATTGATTTTGTGGATTCTATGGGTTAATTTGTAGCGTATATCAATGACCTTATAAAAACCCAATTGCATAGCAAAATTCTAGGTAGCAGTTTTACACCCTGCATAGCTCATGCATATTATTCATTAATGGACCCCTTTTCCATTCAATAGTACTTATACCTGAATGGAGATTCATTTTTTAAAAATCAGGGCGACTTATCCATGGCTTATTGCTTTGTTCCATGCACTCCCGTTCAGTTTGATCTTTTGGAAAGGACCAATATCTATGAGTAAGATACTTCGAGCTTGATTTCATTAAGAATTTTTTGGTTAATCTGAACTATCCCGAGAAAGACGTCACATGAACCAAATCTCTTTAAGAAATCCTTTGTTAAAATTTTGCATTAGGGTGTTCTCCTTGATGGAACTGCTTATAAAATATATAATGAACAGACACTTTGTTGAAAATGGAATTATTTTTGCAAATTAAGATCATGCGGTGTATAGCTATCATAGGAAAATTACCATATAAATTATATGAATGTTTACACTTGATTATTCTTATAAAATCAAAATTGAATGCCCGAAGTAGGATTAAAAAATAGAAATGCTATCAACGTGTAGTGCATTACTGTGATTGTGGAACTTATTACAGTGATTATGGAACTTATTACATAGCCTAGATACATGCACATTGATACATCTCCAACTCTCACTAATCCTGCTTCTTTCATTCATAGTTAGAAAAATCATTAAAAATGTTTGCAAGTATTGGCTCTACTCACATGACTAGCGATGTCGACCACACCTTCTTTGACACTTTGAACCCATTTTCATTTTGTGAATTCAGCTAAGATTATATATTTTCCATGAAAATCCTTTCCAGATCTTTACATTACACATGTTTTCAATTTACTTTGGGAAAAATTTAACAAAATTTACAAATTTGACCCGTTCCAAGCCCAAGTGAAGGGATCTATCATATTTAAGTGAAAATAAGAAGGAAATAGTACTGGTCAGTGCCTCGTTATAATACAAAATATTATAAATTAAGGATACTTTGTAGATGTTGATATCCCTATTAGAATCTTCTTTAACAACCTTCATCTTTGCAATAAGTGTAGAAAGTTTGAATATTTTCAACAAGATTTTTATTTTATTTTGGTTTCTAAATGAAAATAGAAAAATAAGCCACTTTGACAAAATAACTAATATAAAGAATAAGGCACTTTGTTAATCTATATCAGCCTAAGATATCTGAAGACTCACATTACTTTAGAAAATTCTCTTTGGTGTTTCATTTCCCCCATTTTGGGAGTATACTAGTTTCTTTTGTCAAGAATTGTTTTAGCTGGTAAATTTAATAATACATATTTTTAAAAGATTGTTTTGGTGGGGAAATTTAATAATTTCATATAGATTAAATTTTTTTTTTGGTTTGTTGGGAAATTCAATAGTTGGCCGCGAAATTTATGCCCAGGAAATTTTAATAATTTCATTTTTGGATCCAAATTTTAGAAAAAATTGTTTTGTGGGTGAAAGACACTAGGCCTGAAGTGGCTCCATGCATGTAAACAAAAAGTAAGAAAAGAGAATGATTATTGATTTATGATTTTAATGTTGAATGTACATAATATTTTCTGAATCACAATTGCAGGTATGGAAGGACTTGAAGAGTATGCTGAAGAAAGGTCCCCATTAAATGAACAAAATAACTTTGAAAGAGAACCTGTTAAAGAAGATATAACCAATAATTAATCTGAATTGTTGCAAATCGTTAAGGAATTAAAAACTGAAATGGAAACTATTAAGAAAGAAAATGAGAGAATTTTAAGAGCTCAGGAGGAGCTGAATCAAATATTGCTAGAATAGTTTCTAATGGAGCAAAGGATAAACAAATAGAATCTATAATACGTCCTACCAACATAAGAGAAAAATGTCAAAATACTAAAAAATGGGAAGCAGTTCTTCTTCTGAAATTAATGGTAACTCATACAGAAAGAAACATCGATATTCTAGTGACAGTAGTGAGAGTGATTACCGCTCTAGGAAGAAGAAGTATAAGCCCTATGAAGAGATTTCTGGAGAGTTCAAAAAGATAAAACCACCAATGTTTAATGGCGAAACAGAAAAATGAGAGGAAGCCGAAGCATGGCTGTCCGGAATGAAAAAGTATTTTCAGATATATAACTATTCTAATCAGTTAAAAGCAAAGAATGATAATTTATAACTTAATTGGAAAAGCCGACATTTGGTGGCAGGACATAAGATGAGTTAAAGGCATAAAAGAGAAGAATATAAACTGGAGCACTTTTAAAAAGTATTTTAAAAAGAAATTTCCGTCAGATAAATATTACGAGGAACGGGCTAAAGAATTTTATGACTTAAGGTTTAGAACTATGAGTATGAAAGAGTTAAGTAGTAAATTTCTGAGCTTACTGCGATATGTGCCCTATATTGTTGATGAAAAAACTAAGGTACATCGATTTATGAGTTGTTTACCTTTTCATATTAAGGAAAGAATTGAATATGATAATCCCAAAACCCTTAAAGAGGCCATGCGAAAAGAAAAATTCTGCTATGAGTAGAATTGGAAAAGGGAGAACATGCCAAACTGGAAAACAAAAAGGCCTAATAATTTTGAACCAAGAAAGGAAAGTTTTGCACCGAATCAAAATTTTGGGCATAATGACTCACATAATCTTTCTAACAAAAATATTCAAGGGAATAATTCAAAAAGTAACCCACAACAAAACCCTACTGTCACAAGAAATAAAGAATTTGCAAATAATCATAATAACTATGTTAAAAATAACGAAAGTAAGGAACCGATAAAATGTTGGGAATGCTAGGGACCTCACTACGCATCAGTCTGTCCTAACAGAAAGAAGATCATTAACAGCATTCATGCTATGTAGGAAGAAACAATGGTTGGTGACTTAGCAAGAGGGATTCCCAGAATCAATGTAGCACTGGAAAACAGACAGGCTGAATATCAGACTTCCATGGTGGAAGTAGAATGTATGTTGAACCATAAACCTATTTCTATTTTTAATTGACCCAGGGGCTAGCCTGAGTTATGTCTCTCGAGTTTAGTAGAGAAAAGTAAACTACCAGTAGAGAAATTTGCAAAATCATGGCTAGTTCAATTAGCTATAGGAGCAAAAAGGAAGGTAACTGATTTCGTGAAAGATTATACATTATTTATGAATCAGTTTGAAACTTCTGTAAAGTTGAATGTACTTCCGTTAGGATCCTATGATGTATTAATTGGAATGGATTGGTTGGAACAACATCGAGTAGTGTTAAATTGTTTTGATAAAACTCTTACCTATTTTAATAACGAAGAAGAAATGGTGACCGTAAAAGGAATCTCTAGGAAAACAACAATCAGACAGATTTCTGCCTTGCAACTAAAAGGGTTGTTCGGAAGGGATGTAAAGCTTTTGTTGTAACTATAACTAATGCAGAACACATTAATAAAGAAGACGAGCTAAAATTAGAATATATGTTAAGGATGTACGTTAGAGAACAGCCAAGTAAATGGGAGGACTACTTACACTTGGTTGAGTTTGCATACAACAACCATTACTAAGATTCAGCAAAATTCAGCCCATTTGAAATTCTGTATGGTAGAAAAAGCAATACTCCCATCTCATGGAGTAACCCAGTGGACATGTTAATACTAGGACTTGAATTATTAAAGGAGATGGAATTAACCATGAAGCAGGTACAAGGTAATTTGAAGGTTACACAAGATAGATAGAAGAGTTAAGCGAATCTTAAACGAAATCAGAAAGAGTTCCAGGTGGGCGAACATGTTTTCCTTAAGGTAAAACCTAAAAAGAGTTCCTTAAAATTAAAGAGCTGTGCTAAGCTAGCACCCAGGTACTATGGAATTTTTGAAATATTGTCCAGAGTTGGACTGGTGGCATACCAATTGGCCTTACCATCGAATCTTAAAGTTCATAATGCTTTTCATATTTCTGTTTTAAAAATATATTTACATTGATGCTACTCATGTGATAAATTGGAATGATGTACAGGTGAATCCCGAAGGAGATTTTATGGTGGAACTAGACTGTATCCTCGACAAGAGGGAAATCCTACTTCGAAATCACACCATTGGATAGGTGAAGGTGCAATGGAAGCACTTTAGTTCAGAAGAAGCAACCTGGGAATTGGAGAGTCATATGTGGGAAACATATCCAATTTTGTTTCAGGGAAGCTCTAAGGATGATGAATAAAGTAACATTGAAGACGATGTTAGACTTAAGGGGGGGTGTATGTCAGATACCCCAATTTCAATAACATTTTATGTTTAAGAAGACATAATATCTTATTTTTATTGTAAAGTTTGAGACTATTGACCATGTGGGGTCAAGGATGACTGTAATTAATTATGTTGAATATTTTATTAGTTAATAAATAAAAGATGAGAAAAATAGCCTAAGGATATTGTTGAATGAGTGTCCACTAACTGACTAGGAGGAATAGACTGGGGTGAGAGTAAACTGACACATGGAAGCATCCTCAACCACTTCTAGCTGTTTCTAGGGGAAACTTCCCTAATTTTGTGGTCATGTTCCCCAAGAAAGTGGAACAAAGCAAGTGGCTCATTAATTGAAGAAATGACCCAAAAAGACCTAGGAATGCATATATTTATCCATCGAATTTAGTAGGAGGCTGTTCAATCATTACCTTGTGAAATTTCTGAATTTGAGAAATGTGCACAAGAGATTCGATGAGGGGAAAGGTAGAAGTGGTTTGAGTTTTAAGACTGTCTTCAGAGCTAGTGCAACTTTTTAGCTAAGTTCTTTACTGCAGAGTGCATAAGTACTGTTGTTTAGTAATTCTGTGGAGTTGTAGGGGTATTCAATTCCATCCTATTACACAGTACTTTCAACTTGGTGGTTCAGTGGATAGGCTCGGGGGTCCTAAGACAAGTAGTGAGCTTTCTTTAGGAAAAGGTTGGGTGGAACGGGCTCCTTGGTTTGTTTGTCTCCTCTACAAGTTATCAGGTTCTAATGTGTTCATTTATTTTTATGCAAGTAAAAGTATTGAAATAAAGTAGTTAAGCTTAGTTTAATATCATTTTTTAATTACTTGCATATGCAATTAAATTGTTAAGCCTGCATCTTGTTCATGATTTTACCTGTATTTGTTTAACTTAGTAAATGATCTTAGAACTAGTAATGGTGGAAATGATGATTTAAGAATACCTTTCTGTATTTATCCACTCATCAATTGATGAAGTACTCTAGTACAGAAGGTTGGATTAAATTAATGATTTATATAGGGACAAGATGTGTTTCAATCTTCTTTACTTCGAAAAACTTTTACTCATAGATTAAACCAGGAATAATAAAGACATTTTTATTTTTAGAATCCTTCTCTATATATTTCATTTGCTCTAAAAATAATACACATAACTTATAAAGTAATCTTTGGAAACACAGCTTTAAAACTGTGTATAATATAACACATTAATAATTTCTTTGTTCAGGACTTAAACATATACATAAATATTTATAAAACCTCTAGAGAACACTTTCAACAACTTGGTATAGTAAAACTTTTACAGACAAAGTTTTTATGAGTACTATAATAAACTAAATACTACGGTAAAACAATTAAGTTATTAACATTAGTAAAAAATACTAGTACTATTCACTAATATAATTATCTAGAACATGTTAAATAGTAAAAAAAGTAGTAATAATCAAACAAACTCTATTATTAACTTGAACTATAAACTGTTTGGTTTTAAAACCCTAAGTTGTTAACTTAATCCTTTTAATTCATTCCAGTAGCCATAAAAAGCAAGATAAATTTTACCTCTAACTTTTAACCCAACAAACCTTGTTAATCTAAATATCAAAACTGCTAAGAACTTAGGTTAAGCCATAAATAATACAGTATTTATAAATAAAAAAAATAAATAATTAAGTGCTAAAAAGTCTTATTAAGTCACGGCCATAGCATTTCCTACTTCAAAGATTCAAGATAAAACATAAAATATTGTTACAAACATTCTTACCCTGTGCTTAAGAAAACCCATTAAAACAAAACAGTTTTAACCTTATTCACGCACAGGTCTGCAAGCTCGGCCGTTATAATGTTTATGGCCATTCTGCCGTATTTTTTTTTTACTTCAGCCATAAACAAATTTCATAAACCCTAGGATTTGTTTTTACCAAGTTTTATTAAATAAATTACAAATAATTTTGCTAAACATAAATCTATTTCGAGATCCATAAGCTCATCACTATTTTATAAACAGAGTTTAATTTCAAAATCTTTAGTTATCACACATTCTTTTTAACTCTTCAAAAACCATAATGTTCAACATTTATCTTATCCAAGAAAGGGCTATAGTGGCCGAGTTTTTAAGCTTAACAAAGTTTCCAAATCAAGCAACCACGAATAGTAAACATAGCCAAAATAAAACGGTCAAAAGAGAGAGCTTCTTAATGTATTATAGTATAAATAAACATTGTTATAAATCCTAAAATAATATCATTAATATATCATCTGTTTACAAGAGCTGTAGCTTTGAGATGAAACCCTAAGGGTTATCATCGAAATGTCCTTATGGCCTTCTCCTTTTCTAAACCTAAACCTTTCTTCAAGTCGCCACAAGTTTTGAACCACAATAAATTTTCCACAAGCACCAACGATAACACCATAGACAGTCACAACAAAGGAAACCCTCAAGGATAGAACCGAGGCTTACCGAGCTTTTGGAACCGAAAACCTTTAGCTTCATTCCAAACATTCCTCTGTCAGCTATGTGTTGATTATTTCTTTCACCTACGCTCACAAGTAAAACAGTTTTAAAACTGTTAGTAAAAGGCTAGTTTAAATATTTTTTTATATCAAAGAAAAATGAAAATGTTTTAAGGTTCTCGAAAATTACTTAGAGTGTTATGATGAGCTCACGGTCACAACGAGAAAACCGGAACCTCAACTTTGTTAGCATTTTGAGCACCCAAAGATAATCCATGATTTGAACACCGAGATCACAAAATACCTCTAGCTCACAGTTATGGAGTTAAACTCGAACCTTACACCTACCAAATGCCACAGCAAAGAAGTTTTTTAATGGGAATTGTTGCAGAGTTCTCCAAAGAGGTCGAGGGCCTGGTGGCCACTTTTCCTCACCAAGTAAAAACCACAATGGTAGACAAACAAAATTTTTGGGTTAAAGTTGTTGAAAGCGTGTAGGGTTTAATGCCCCGAAAAACCTTCGACAAGTAAGTTTTTACCACGTGGAATCCACTTAAGAAGAGATTCTTGGGGTGTTGACATAGTTTTAAAATCCAACGCTTCAATCCTTGCATTGTTATATAAACATAATGCTATTAATTTGTAAGCCTAATACAAATACATGGTGAAAGAAATAAACAAATGGTAAATTATTTAGTAAATATTTTCGGGCTAGGTTATAAGGTTTTGGTTCTTGCATAGTGGGTTAGTTAGGTTGTACTTCATTAATTTTTATGCATCCCTTGTATACCTAGGTTGGTTTACAATCTTTTTCATCATAGATAGTTCTAGTGCAAGACTAGTGATCTTAGTTTTGCTGCTAAGGTAAATTCCGAGTTAACATGGTAACTTTCATAGTTTTTTGACTATATAGAAATGTGTTAGGTTCCTAATAACTAGGAACGTAGGTAATTATATATCATTAGATATATAATCTCATTACTAGAACAATAAACATATTATTTACTCCAAAGACCTATTGGTGAAAACAATGTACACAGTTATTATGCAATAATTACCTAAGTTTACAATAAAATAAGATAGGGTTGCTAGATTGAAGCTCGAACTAATTTTAATTATTATTGTATGCTTTAAGATGTTCTATTCTAGGATGTAGATACCACTTATACAAGGGCCATAAAACCTAGTTCAAAATTATTGCAATTGAAGTTGTTACATAATTGCTATTTTAGAAGTAGTAATGATAGATTTAGGGCTTAGGAAGTTCTAGGGCTATTATGGATAAAATCCAAATTAAATTCTGTTGGAAGATATTAGGATTTTTAATACCAAATTTTAACTACAAGATTGTGGGATAATCATTTACATTCAATCTATAAATTCAAAGTGCTTAGAAAAAATAATCACATTTGTTACCTAGGAAGAGCAAACCTTGTTTTAAGCCTAGCAAACTCTTCCACGTCGATGATCTAGACTTAAATTAAAGTTTAATATTTTTCTTCCTAACTTGCTCTTAGTCTTCAAGATTTAATATTTTTACACCATAACCTGGAAGAAAAATTTACTCGTAACCCTGTAAAAAGCATTGAATTCTGCGTTAGCTTTGAAAAAGCTATGTAAGCCATGGGCTAACCTCAAGCCCCTTCAATAAGACAAGAAAACAAAAACTAGAATTATACTTTTGCTAGAAAGTAAACAACTGATCTGTTTTTCATTAAATTTCTAACTCATGAACATACAAGACTGATACAAACTAAAAAATCAACAAGGTTAGAACATGACTGGTAGTTGTGACCTACCAGTAAATGGGAGGACATTTAATAATTTCATACAGGCTTAAAAAAAATGGCTGGGAAATTTAATAGTTTCTTTTTTGTGTACAGATTTTAATATTTATTTATAGTTTGTTTCCAATTTTAATATTTATTTATAGTTTGTCTCCCAACCACTCTTATATGATAATTAGATCTTTGACTTTTGTACACTTATGGATCTTCCAATTGAACGTCCATAGATGCTTGTCTGAAGGTTTAAAGCTTTGCTTATATACCCTCATCCATGCCTCTTCATCTAACAGTCACTTACCTTAATCATGACTCTTCACAAACAAAAACCAATTCGAAATTACCTCTCTGTTTTAACTTGTGAAATTATCAGCGCAATTTCTGGAACGACCTTTCTGCAATTACCTTTTCTCAATGACCTTTCCTTAATATGTGTGAACTCCTTCCTTTCACAATTGCGGGTTGCGGATCCGTTTTTTGACTTTTCTCGAAACAACTTCCGCAATTCGTCTTCCGCAATTGCGGATTGCAGGTCTGCTTTTGGACTTTTCTCAAAAACCGCTTCTACTATTTGTTTTCCGCAAAAATTCTTCCACAATTTGCATATTGTGGGTCTGCTTTTTTATTTTTCTTGAAACTACTTCCACAATTCGTCTTCCAGAAAATTCTTCCTGCAACTTTAACAAGCTTTCACCTTGGCATTTCATATACTATTCTAGACCATTGATCTTTCTCTCTCTTATGATCTATGTCATCCAAATATTCACTTCATAGAAATTCAACAATATAATGCTTTCGACTCCGCTTAGCCAGCTATGTTATTTTGGCTCAATCTTTTTGGACTATTTCATCAATGTTTCCTTATGATCTCATGTTGACAACAATTCCAATTTAAATTAACACCAATGCTGAGCTAAGAAATTGTTCGGTTCCTTTAAGTTGCTCCTTGTACACCTGGATATTTTTATACCGGTTAGAATGGGATGGAAAAAATATTTAGGAAATAGGTATATTTGATCTTGTGATGCTTTAAATAGTTGGAAGACATGCACTTGGAAGAAACATGATCAATTCACTCTTGTGTCAAGGGTCATCAAGTCAAGATGTTATCACTGGTCCTATGGAAAATATTGTGGTAAGCGAGAGCGAGAACACGATATGCCATGTGACACAACTTATTCATGAAAGATCATGTTCGGGATTTGGTACGTCTTATCTACCAGGGAAGAATGTTGTTGTTGGGATAGGAAATGGTTTAAAAAATATCTTCTTTTTGTATGAAAATATTGAGAACTATAAAGATGATTTGGCCGCTCACGAATACCCCAAAAAGAAGATACACCAACTTCATCAAAACCTTTTCTTTTGTTTCCAAGATAGATGGCATTTTGGTTGTTCATTCACTTGTTTCCATATTTCATTGTTTGTTCACCCGCTGCTAGTTTCGATTTGTGGTCATCAATGTTCCATTTCAAAAACATCACTTCATCGCACCAATATTAATGAAGTCCATTTGCAACCCAGGTAGATGTAAAAGTGGAAAAATGAGAACAATAACAATAATTAAAAAACCAACCACAATAATCGTAAACTTAAAAAGTCCCAGACTATAATGGAAATACAAATATATAATTAAAGAAACCGACATAGATCCATCTTAGCATGATATTTTAAGTAGTGATGGATTTGTGCCTAGATTCTTTTCAAATCCCTATAAATGCTTAATAGATTTGATATATGATGATTAAAACATAAATCGTCATATAATGAACTTGAGAAAACCCAAGTTGTGATTTCAATCATCATTCCAAGTGTTTTTTTAATTTTGCTTCATACCCATTCCATATAAATGAAAAGTATTCGATTCCTTTCATTTTATGTTGGGAAATAAGTAACAAACTCGTCAAACCAATTTTCTAGTAACTAACTCCCTTCTTATGTATGGATATGTGTAATTTTATCTTCTCTGTAATTGAAATACATAAAAAGTAAAGAGGACATCCCATGAATACGATGTCATGAACATTGAACGAGTGCCACAACCCAATTGATTGGTGGTTGCAAATGTATAAAGCACATCGTCATACAATGCTAAAACAAATATTATACAAAAATACAACCCTTTCGGTTTGCTTTGTTTCTTGCAACTCCTCCTATGCGCTTGCTATACGAGCTTACATTCTACAAATAGGTGTATTTTTATGTTGTAGGTTGAAGAAGAAAAAACATCATTTTCTTAGCAAAGTCCCTTTGACATAATAGACATCAATGATTGTGATATTTATGGATATTTCCTTTCAGGTTGCAAAATGATCCTAATATTGCTATTAATAGGAAATATCAAAGTCATATTATTGTTTTGGATTACGAAAGCAAAGAAAAACGACATAAAGCTTGCTTATCTCTAAAAAATAATAGTGGAAAAATGTTCATCTTCCGAATGCAACTTTTATCACAAATATACAAAAGATCACTTGAGCTAGCACCAAAAGAAGCATTTTCCTTCTTTTAGAATTTCTCGAGTTTGCTTTCTTATTATTCCCACATTAGATTGAAGAGGTGCATGATGCATGCTCTTATGGTTGTAAAGGGTACATCAAATACATTCAAGAAATCTCATCTTAGTTGTTGTAACTACGACCTTGGGAATTCAAGAAGATACGATTTATCATGAACACTGAATTTTTGAAAGGATAGAGGCAAGTAGAAAACACAAGTAATGAATACGATCGTATAAGAAGTTGAATATAAATGATAATTGAAAAAGGGATTTAATGTAGGAGTCGAGTATCCACAAAAACGCCTATGTATATTTATTGAAAATCCTTTTCAAAGGTACATGGGAAGGATGGTGTATGCATGTTTGTGATTTTTTAGCCTCCAATGTTGCGCTAATGCCACGTTATTTTTGCTTTCCATTCATACACCATACCCATTGGTGAGCCCATCTAATAAGTGTCGTTCATCATATCTTATATATGATTGATAACATAAATGCAATAACATTTGTTCAACAATAAGAATGGCACCAACCCATCAATCAATTTTTTGAAACTCTTAATTAATCAAACAAAATAATATACTATGTGTTGATGCTCAACATCGACATGATTCCAAAGTGTCAGAACATAATGCCATAGGTGATCCTACCGAAAATTTATTTTCCAATCATTCCATTAGCACTATTAGGTCTAGTCCGAAGTTCCCGTCGTGTGCATATCTCGTTTCCCCATTCTAGCTTCCGTTTAACCCCTTCGACACAATCGAAGTCACATCTCGAAATGAGATTTGTGTCATGTTAGTTAAAATGTGTCAAAGTCGCGTCGTTCATTTAATTTTCAGATGCTAGCTCCATCTGCCATTACCATCATCACACCTATGTTCGGAAATTGAAAATCTATCCATTGGTGTCTCCTTGCAAAAAAAAATCAATGTCCACCATTTTATAAAAATAAAATATTCTCCACCCCTTTTAAATTATTATTCATTTTCGTGATTCCTTATCTTTTATTAAAAAATAACAAAGACAACCAAAATTTGCTTCTCCTAGGTCCCTCTACCCTTTGATTATAATGCAAATTTAAAAATCTATCCCTCTACCATTACCCCATTATTTCTTTTTAAATCCCAAAATTTTTTACCCCTTCCGTCACCCTTTTCCCTCATCTTTTAACATCCCTCTTTTTCCTAAACTATCCTCTCCTATGTTTTCGAATATTAAATAAAAAATTATAATATAAAAGGCTTCTAATGCTCTCATTGACCTTTTAAAAAGGGGTCAATTTAAAACTAAAAGGGTCACCTTCTCATATCTCATGGATTTGGAAAATTGGAACCCTAGTGAATGAAGAAATGTGCGTGGAGGAAGGGAGGACATCCAAACAGATGACGATAAATAAGAGGGATATATGATGCATCCTCAGACACATGGCCACTCCCATGCCAAATCCATTCGGTCGTTTGACATGAAATTGCAGGAAGACCACACGCCAAGATGGAAGATGTGAACGGGGAAAACCACAGGTTACCATTTGGCATCCAATGACATGCACATTGAATGGACGGGTGTTTCACGATTGGATTCAATTATGGAATGCATAGGTGAATCTCAAACTTTCAAAAACACGTCATTGTAGAGAGAGGAGCTCACGTGCCAGACTGTCAAGAGAGAATGTGGCAGAGAGGGGAAGACATGGAATGAACTGTCACACAAAGGAAAAGGTATCCATACAAGTCTAGTAGACAAAAATTACTTGTCGGATAGGGTTTGTAGCCGAGTGGCATTAAACACAAAAAACACATTACATGAGCCTCCACAATAATGAATTCTAGGTCAAAGCAGAATGACAACATACACAAAAATCGCAGAGGGTAACGACAATGAGAGGGTAGAGAGCACTCAATGGAGTGACACACCTTCAATGGCGAGTTGTGAAGAGGGGGTCCATGTAGGTGGCATGAGCGTCTATACACCAAAGAAGGCATGAAACCACCACTAGTGCACACACAAAGGGGGAGTAAGCTATCTATCCGACGATTTGCACCGGGGCCCACCCGACGCAGTTGAGTGATAGCTTACTCCATTGCTAGCTCGACTGTCTCTGCTATGTTCATGATTCTTTCTCCATATTTCCTAACGCCTACCTGCTCTCCCTGACCCACTGTTCCTTCTCTTCATGCAGACCTAAAGTACTCTTCCTTTGAGCTCACGTTGAACCTCCAACAACCATTAAAAACAGTGGCTTCATCATGGAGTTATCAAATCAAATACCAATATTCTATACCCACAAATACATTCACCTATACGTCCTCCACAAATTCTTTTGCTACAAAAGTGAACTCACACTAAAACTAGAAAACAGGGTTGACATGATGAATCTTATTTAAACAGCAGGAGTAATAACTTCTACCAGCTAACAAAAAGAGAGTATTTTCACTAGTAGTATGCAGTTGGAACAATTGGTATCACAACTTAGCCAGATCAATCATGATTTAGCTCTACCACACAGGACTTGCTTCTATTCATAAGGTATCAATTCTACACCAGCCGAGGGCATGAAGAAAATCCAAAGCTGAGAGTTCAAGCTCTAATACTTGAAGAGTTCAAGCTCTGATACTTGAAGAGTTCAAGCCAGGTCTGCGTGAAGAGAAGGAACAGTGGGTCAGGGAGAGCATGTCGACATTAGGAAATATGGAGGAAGAATCCTGAGCATAGTAGAGACTGTCGAGCTAATAATAGAGTAAGCTATCACTCGACGATATCGGGTAGGGCCCGGTACAAATAGTTGGGTAGATAGCTTACTCCCACAAAGGAAGTCCTCTTTGGAAAACATGAGGAGTGAGTACATGTTCGACATGGATGTATGTGACAACCTGGATGGGGAATGAATTTCGACTAACCACTCGACAATGGAAAATATACAACCAAGCAAATAGATATCCATTCAACACACACAAACACTTCAACCACTTCAAACACTAGAGAACCAAAACAACAACGAGAAGCTCATTTCGACTTTGAACATAGCATCCATCATGGAATCTGGAAACCTCACTCATCTAGTGTTGTTGAACACGTAGATTTGAGTTAGTTATTGTAACTTTTATACGTGAGCACAATCCATTTATATGTTTTATTAACATTCATAGTGATGCCTTATTGTTTTTTTAACAACTGTCAAATAAATGGTTAAAATTGTTACGAGATAGGGGAATTTCTAACAACATGAGTGCATAATTAAAGCAAAAGGAAACCAACCACGAAAAAAGTTTTGTGGCAGAATCAACACGAGCTTGGAAGACCTATTTCCAAGTGGTGACGACGGTTGGTTTATTTCCAAGCCTGACCTGTCACCCTGGTGTAACGATAAAGTCATATTTGTTACATACATGCATCATATGTGTACACCTCAAAGGGTGGACTACGAAGCCCCACATTGTTTTGTATCTTGAATACACAATTTTTTATTCATGTATTACACCTACAAGATTAAAGGCTCGACATTTGACCGCAATCGATGCTGAGGTCTTTTGGGAATATATTTGAGTTTGGAGGATGAAAGTTGTGAATGAAATGCATATTCTTTTGGATCTTGGGCCTAGATAAAATGAATAGCATGGAACTGAAGAGAGAGAGCATTATTCTTTTGGATCTTGGGCCTAGATAAAATGAATAGCATGGAACTGAAGAGAGAGAGAGCATGAAGAGATAGAGAAACTAGACGTGTTTATGCCTTGAAATAACACACTTGGGCGAAGGAGAGTGGATGACAATTACTTGTGTCTCCCCTCCTCATTTGGAAACATACAATAAACATAATGCCAAAATTCGTAGAACTTGTTGAACTCTCCATGAAAAACAAATCACTTCACCTTCTATTCACAACCTTTAAAAGATCGCGAACCTGCCCAAACTATTATATCCCACCAGAGGTAAGAGGCATGTAGTGCTAGGTTCCATTTCTACATTCCCCCCCTTTCGAACTCAGATTTCCATGAGCTTAAGAGGAGGCGATTGTAGGTAAAACTACATTTTAGGTCCATCTATTAGGGTTTGTGGAAATTTATCCCAAGCTTAGAACAATTGAACTCACAAAATTGTTTGAAAATATGAAAGAAACACTCAAGAAGGAGACTGAACATGTGATAATCCACAAAAATGTTGATTATATTAATTTACACCAGTAATCATTAAATAGATGTAGGATGCTCATAAAGTATATACTCTAAGGATTCAAAAGAATTAGGATGCTATTCGAATCGGTACAAAAGCATATTTACTAAACTAGTCAAAATCCCCCATAGGTGCATAAAGCACTTTCAAAACAAGTCAAGATGCTCATGAATTTTCTGAATGAGTATGCACAGCTCATAAGTGATGGAAAGTTGAATTTATCATTCTTTTATATGAGGAAAATAAGGGAGGTGAGTTGGTGCAAAAAACGAGGCAGTCTACCTTAAAACTAGCTTTAGCTTTTGCCTTAAAACTGTAGAAAAGATGGAAACTCCTGAAAAAGAAGAACCACGCACTTTCCAATCTGGGAAGACTGTAGAGTTGTCACAATATTATCTAGGATCTTTCTAATTCGTTCTAGGAGGCATTTTGGGCAAGTTTGACCTAAAAAATGGAATTGGGTGCAAACTAGCTAGTGTAGGACCTATGAAAATAATAAAAAAGATCAATTATTTTATCCTAAGTCTTGGGATGGGTTTTGATTATTCCAACACCCCCTCTTAATAAAAAACTTATGTACAATATCAGAAAAATATAAGAGATATATGGCCTATAAACAACACTTAGTCACCCTTTACATATTGTTTGTCCATACAAAACAAAGAAAGAGACAAAACCACATGGGAAAAATCCTCCCTTAAACATGGACATGAATAAAAATGTATGAAATGTGGTAGTCAATCTGTCTTCACCACATGATCAACTAAACCAAGCAGTGGATGGATATTTCTGAAGGTCCTCTTAGAAAACATCTCGGTGAAGATGTCTGGAACTTGCGCCGTTAATGGGGCCGATCGGACGATCTGCTTTGATTCATTATTATTGCATTAAATGAGTAAATAATGGAACGAATTCATGATTGAAAATGGTTTGCATGGCCCTTGGATATATATCCAAGTTTATTGAGCAACACATTAGCTTTAAAGAACTATTTAAAGTATTTAGAAATAATATTATCTATAACTTGGTTGCATCCAAAATCAATTTTAAATTAGCTTTACAAGAACGATTTAGCCTTGTAGATTCAAATCAAGTTCCAAACAAAATATAACCCTTTTTTTTCAAACGAATTTAATAAGGATCTATGCATCTCATAAATTTTATTGCCTCCGAAAACAAATTCATTATAGACTTAGAAATCAAGTTCATACCATAATGTTTATACGAGGCCCTTAAGTCCAAGTGTTTGAGCCTCGCTCTGATACCATATGTAACAAACCTCCAAGAGGTCCGATAAATAAAACTAACGGTCGTGCATAATTTTTCGTAAACTGATAAAATAAATAAGTTTAAACATTTATTCCAATATCCCATAAAACACTAATTTTAAATTTCATCATTGCACATGCATAAAAAACCATAAGATCTCTCTTCATGGTACAAGTAGTTTAAATAATTATAATTCATGAAACAAAATAATTTTAACAATAGTAGAATACCTGTTTATATCACTAGTCATTGTCATTTGAGGACAAGGCCGAACGTTGATGTCCTCGCTCCGCTGCTGTTGTAGTCGCTAGATTTCCAATCCTTGATAACCCATCGACTTCCTCCCTACCATATGCTGAAGGGTACTCTCCTTCCCTCGGGACCCCCGAGCTCAACATGACTGAAAATATGTGCTAGCAACGACAATACAATGCCATAGTTGTTGTATTCAACCACACTCTTCCACAGTCGCCTCTAAGTCACAAAATCGATATGTGCTCACACTATGGCCACCGGAAGAGGAAAAGTCCTCTCTCTCTTCCTCCCTTTTCTCTTTTTATTAACCCTTTCGTTAATAACAATGCATCCATGCGTCACTTTAGTTTAAATCATTCTTTACTTAATTGTTTTTTTTTAAAATCCACTCAACCTTATTATCTTAGGTTATCTTTTACTTAGTTTTAAAACATTTAGTTTATTTAGTTCATATATTTACTTATGATATTTATTTATTTATTCCTTTATTATTCTTATTTTATTTATTTATTTATTTTATTATTATTTCTCTTTAGTTCATTTAGGTTTTTTATTACTGCCACATTCTCGTCGCATCCATAATTATCAAGGTGCTATGCTCCCAGCATGCCCTTCCGATAATTCCCATAGGTGGGGAGTTGGTTATGACGACTGAGCCAATGTTACCTCAGTTTTCCTACCCTGCGAAGAGCCAGGTGGTTCCCAGGGAATAGGGCCGAATCCATATTGCGCGCCCCCCAATAAAATCCTCGTGATTGACCAACTCATGGCCTACCCTCACGGCACACACATCTGATGAGCTGGAGTTTTCCTTACTCTATTCAAATCTCATCGCGCCTCCCGTTGCTAGCCTTACACATATAATTTCTCAGCCTCATCACTTGATGTGGGTGGATTGGCAATCGTTTCCCATCACTTGCACATATAACACCCTGTGCATCGAATCTCATAAAATAAGATTTTAATCGTAACATAATTATTCGTTGACCTCAATGTTTGAGGTTTCTCGACTCATTAAGAGTCCATGCATGCTCATGCATCAAAACATATCAAAATGTAATAACATTACAAACAAGTTTGGTATCACCTACCACTGTCATCGACTCCCTTAGAGTCTTTGCATACTGATGCTCTCTTTTTGTTCATGTACCTGTCTTTCCTGCCACACTCGACAGACCATCAGAGTACATGCTACACAATAAATTTTTCAATCATTCAACAATATAGAATTTAACTCTTGCTTGATAACTTCACATAAAGTTCTCATTCATTCATAATTAAAATCATCATATAATCCATAAGTAAGACAATTTTTTGTTTAGTTCATAATTCATATCTCTTCAGTAGATAATCATTTTTCCCAAGTCCGGGTCATCCAGAACCAGATCCCCTCAACAAAATAAAGTTTTAAATACCAAATTAATAAATAGTCGGGTCATTCTTCATAGAACGCCCTCAAAGTCTAGTCAAAATAATGTTCAAAATCAAGGTAAAAACAAGGTGTTACAAGGACTCTTCCTTTGAGCTCACGCTGAACCTCCAACAACCATTAAAGACAATGGCTTCATCTCGGAGTTATCAACTCAAATACCATTATTCTATACCCACAAATACATTCACCTATATGTCCTCCACAAATTATTTCGCTACAGAAGTGAACTCACACTAAAACTAGAAAACAGGGTTGACATGATGAATCTAATTTAAACTGCAGAAGTAATAACTTCTACCAGCGAACAGAAAGAGAGTATTTTCACTAGTAATATGCAGTTGGAACATTTGGTATCACAACTTAGCGAGATCAATCATGATTTAGCTCTACCACACATGACTTGCTTCTATTCATAAGGTATCAATTCTACACCAACTGAGGGCATGAAGAAAAGCCAGAGTTGAGAGTTCAATCTCTGATACCTGAAGAGTTCAAGCTAGGTCTACGTGAAGAGAAGGAACAGTGGGTCAGGGAGAGTAAGTTGAAGTTAGGAAGATTGAAGGAAGAAGCCTAAGCAAAGTAGAGACTGTTGATCTATTAACGGAGTAAGTTGTCACTCGACAGCGTCGGGCGGGGCTCGATGAAAATAGTCGAGTAGATAGCTTAATCCCACTAAGGGAGTCCTCTTTGGAAAACATGAGGAGTGAGTACATGTTCGACATGGATGTAGGTGACAACCTGGTTGGGGAATGAATGTCGACTAACCACTCGACAATGGAAAATTTACAACCAAGCAAATCGATATCCGTGCAACACACACACAAATACTTCAACCACTTCACACACTAGAGAACCAAAACACCAACGAGAAGCTCATTTCGACTCTGAACATAGCATCCATCATGGAATCTGGAAACCTCACTCATCTACTGTTGTTGAATACATATATCTGAGTTAGTTATTGTAACTTTTATATGCGAGCACAATCCATTTATTTGTTTTATTACTATTCAGAGTGATTCCCTATTGTTTTTTTAACAACTGTCAAATAAATGGTTAAAATTGTTACGGGACAAGGGAATTTCTAACAACATGAGTGCATAATTAAAGAAAAAAGAAACCAACCACGACAAGAGTTTTGTGGCAGAATCAACACGAGCCTGGAAGACCTATTTCCAAGAGGTGACGAGGGTTGGTTTATTTCCATGCCTTACCTGTCACCCTGGTGTAACGATAAAGTCATATTTGTTACATACATGTATCATATGTGTACACCTCCAAGGGTGGACTATGAAGCCCCCAATTGTTTTGTATCTTGAAGACGCATTTTTTTATTCATGTATTACACCTGCAAGATTAGAGGCTTGACATTTGACTGTAATCGATGATGAAGTTTTTTGCGAATATATTTGAGTTTGGAGGATGAAAGTTGTGAATGAAATGCATATTCTTTTGGATCTTGGGCCTAGATAAAATGAATAGCATGGAACTGAAGAGAGAGAGCATGAAGAGATAGAGAAACTAGAAGTGTTTATGCCCTGAAATAACACACTTGGGTGAAGGAGAGTGGATGATGATTACTTGTGTCCCCCCTCCTCATTTGGACACATATAATAAAAATAGTGCTAAAATTTGTAGAATATTTTGAACTCTCCACGACAAACAAATCACTTCACCTTTTATTCACAACCTTTAAAATATCACGAACCTGCCGAAACTATTATATCCCAGTAGAGGTAAGAGGCTTGTAGTGCTAGGTTCCATTTCTACATTTCCCCCCTTTCGTACTCATATTTTCATGAGCCTAATAGGAGGCGATTATAGGTAAAAATACATTTTAGGTCCATCCATTAGGGTGTGTGGAAATTTATCCCAAGCTTAGAACAATTGAACTCACAAAATTGCTTGAAAATATGCAAGAAACACTCAAGAAGGAGACTGAATATGTGATAATCCACAAAATTTTGATTATATTAATTTAATCCAGTCATCATTAAATAGATGTAGGCTTATGATAAAGTATATACTCTAAGGATTTGAAAGCATTAGGATGTTATTCGAATCAGTACAAAAGCATGCTTACTAAACTAGTCATAATCCCCCATAGGTGCATAAAGCACTCTCCAAACAAGTCAAGATGCTCATGAATTTTCTGAATGAGTATGCATAGCTCATAAGTGATGGAAAGTTTACTTTATCATGGTTTTATATGAGGAAAATAAGGGAGGCGAGTTGGTGCAAAAAACAAGGCAGTCTACCTTAAAACTAGCTTTAGCTTTTTCCTTAAAACTGTAGAAAAGATGGAAACTCTTGAAAAAGAAGAACCATGCACTTTCCAATGTGGGAAGACTGCAGAGTTATCATAATATTTTCTAGGACCTTTTTAATTCGTTCTAGGAGGCATTTTGGGCAAGTTTTACCTAAAATATGGAATTGGGTGCAAACTAGCTAGTGTAGGACCTAGGAAAATAATAAGAAAGATCAATTATTTTATCCTAAGTCTTGGGATGGGTTTTGATTATTCCAACACCCCCTCTTAAGCCAGAACGTATGTACAATATTAGAAAAATATAAGAGATATAGGGCCTATAAACAAGACTTAGTCACCCTTTACATACTGTTTGTCCATACAAAACAAAGAAAGAGGAAAAAAGACAAGGGGAAAATCGTCCCTTAAACATGGACATGAATAAAAATGGATGAAATATGGTATTCAATCTATCTTCGCCACATGATCAACTAAACCAAGTAGTGATTGGATATTTTTGAAGGTCCTCTCAGAAGAAATCTCGGTGAAGATGTCTGCAACTTGCTTAGATGATGCACAATATCGCAGATCAATGGCCCCATCATGCACAAGTCCTTTGATGTAGTGCATATGGATACCAATGTGTTTGGTTCACTTCCTTAGTACTGGATCAATTTATATCCAAATGGTACTTTGGTGGTCACAATAGAAGACTGTAGAAGTCTTTGACTTGATCCCAAACTCTCCAAGTATTCCCTGCAACCACAAACATTGAGTAGTTGCATTCACAACTCCTCTGTACTTTGCCTCTGTAGATGAAAGTGCAATTGCACTTTGCTTCTTACTTGACCAATTGATTGGTCCATATACAAGCATAAACACATATCTAGAAGTTGAATTTATATCATTGTTATCACCTTCCCAATTAGATTCAGTAAAACCAACTAACTCTAACCTAGATTGTGCAACATAGTGAATCCCATGAGTTTTTGTCCGTTGTAGAAAGTTTACGATTCCTTTTTATGCCCTCCAATGGATGTCATGAGGCTGATCCATGTATTTGGAAGCCACACTCACTGCATAATATATATCAGGTGGAGTATGAGTCAAATAAAGAAGACAACCAATCAGTTGCCTATACTGGACGTTGTTTTCCAATGGATTTGATTGCGCTTCTTCAATATTAACTCCTGAAAGGAAAGGAGTCTTGCTTGGATTGAAATAATTCATTATGAACTTCTTCAATAGATATGAATCATACTTGGACTGATGTACCTTGATTCCAAGATCTGATTGAGAAATCTCAAGCCCCAAAAATTGGATTAACAATCCCAAGAGTTAGTCATAGAGAAGGCATGGTTCATTGCATCCTTCAAGGAGGAAATTTATTTCTTTGAACTTCATGTGATCAAAAGGTCATCCAGATATAACACAATGATGATTAAGGAACCATGAATCAACTTCAAATATACATTAGGATCATACTTGCATATACAATAGTTCAATGATAGAAAAAATCCATCAATCTTGGCATACCGATCTCTAGGAGCTTGTTTTAGCCCATACAATGATTTCTTCAACCTGCACAGAAGAGATGGATTAGTCACAAAAAATTCTGGCTACTGCATATATATTTATTCTTTCATATCACCATGTAGGAAATCACTCTTTACATGCATGTGATGTACTTCCCACTACTTGGAAGCTGCAATGGCCAAACTTAGTCTTATGGAGTCCATCTTTCAACTGGTGCAAAGGTATCGTTGTAGTCAATCCCTTGGACTTGGGAGAATCCCTTTTCCACTAAAATTTCCTTATACTTCATAGGAGAACCATCATCAACAAATTTAGTTTTGAAAACCCACTTACACTTGACTAACTTTCTCCTTGGGGGAAGAATGACTAGATCCCGTGTGTCGTTATTTTGGAGTGAAAGAAATTCCTCCTTCATGGTTGTTTTCCATTTTGGGTATTCAAATGCATATTCATATGTTTTTGTATCATATTCAATCATTAGAAAACACTTATCATCAAAGAGAGGGTCCTTGACAGAAAGGGCACTCTCAAATTGTGATCTAGTCCTCCTAGAATCACTAAGATTCCCAACTAGTTCCCCAACTGCTTGGATGATGTTTTCTACCCAATTTGCTATTGTGGGGATGTTTGGATATGGAATTAAATCACTATTATTAGACATATAAGAATCATAAAGTTCATTAAGTCCTTCACTTATAACCAAAGGTGGAGGAGTTGAGGAGGACTCTCCAATTTTTGTTGCTACCATAGGCTCTTCTTTGAACTGAACATTCCTTTCAATGAGGGATTTTTGAGTGCTCATGTTGCTAAAATTATACCCTTTGGAATATTTAGAATACTAAATAAATAATCACTCTTGGATTTAGGGTTCTAGATCCCTCCTTTTGTCCAATGGAATTATAGTCCATGCTCTTGAGCCAAAAATCCTAAAATGAGACACATCTGGTTTGTGCCCACTCCAAGCTTCTAAAGGAGTAAATCCATCAAGCTACTTGTGAGGCATCCTGTCCTGGATGTAGGATGCACAATTTATAGCTTCAGCCCAAAATTTTGGTGGAAAAGTTTATACTCCAACATACAAGTAGCCATCTCCTTGAGACTTCTATTCTTCCTCTCACCCACACCATTTTATTGAGGTGTGTAGGGAATAGAGTGCTGCATCTAGATACCTGCATATTCACAATAATTAATGAATTAAGACTTGACATATTCACCACCATTATTATATCTGAGGATCTTGAGTTTCCTCCTAGACTGGTTCTCAACCAAGGCCTTGAAAACCTTGAAGTGGTCAAAGAATTCAGGATTGAGTTTAAGGAAGTAAACCCAACAATACCTGGAAAAGTCATCTATGAAGGTTAAGAAATGCTTGGATTGAATCATGGAAATATGTGGGAGGGTCCAGTAATGTCACTATGTATGATCTCAAGAGGTGCCAAGGTTCTCTCATGACTGAGTCTCTCATACTTATATGTTTATGCTAACTCTGGTCATATATAAACATTTGTGTTTGCAGGTTGAAGCAGACTAAAGTAATTGTAGAATAGAAGAATCATATGTGTTAGAGAATATATGTGTTCTTTATGAGTATGAGCTTGTGAGAGAGAATAGGTAGCGGTAGAACCTAAAGACCCAATAGAGATTGGAAATGTGAAGGACTAGTGTGTGTTCTTAGAGAAGGAGTGGACATCCATAAGCCAAGAGGAGCAAAGAAAGTTGCTTAAATAGGTTCTAGAGGAGAAAGAACCAAGGATGCAAAAATGACAAGCTCAAAAAAGAAAATCTTGTTGAGCTATGAGTGGTAGGTATGGAGACTTGTTGAAGGTGAAGGCTTAGGTGCAGTGCACAAGTAAACAAAATGAATTTCACAAAGACTATTGAAGGTCACTATACAGGTTCAAAGGAATGCTACGACAAAAGGAAAGATGCCATGGAAAAGGACACCAGGAGGATGAGTGAAGACGAGTATGACATGGATTTGCATGAAATAGGAATACAACTTGATTACTTAGAAATGCTGCTACAGGAGAAGGAGATGAAACAAAACTAGAGAAAAAGATGGATCATGAGGAAGAAATTAAAATGGCCAGTAATGCATTTGTTTGAAGAAAAGCTTTGGAGAATCTTAGAGCAACTAAAGCATAGGATGGATCACGGGGTCTTCACTTAGTGAAACCATGTTATAGCACATTCGTTCATGGGATATTAAAGAATACCCCTAATTTCACTAGATATTGATAATTATTTACAAAAATCCTTTTGTTGAGCTCCCCTACCAATACATATTTCCAATTAAAAAAACCCTATTTTTACAATTTATTCCTTATTTTTACTAGAAACCTTTTTTTATACCCCCCAATACCTATAAACCCCCCATACCATATTCCTTGCCCCCTAATACCTACAATATATTGACCTTATTTTTCACAATTAAAAATTCCCCTTTATGAATGAATATGATATGAGATTGCTCAACAAGGTGAAGCACTCATGGGATGGGTGCTTTGGAGAAACTGAGAAGAACTGAGTTCAGGGTCAGGTTAATGTCATAACAAAGAGAAGTTCAATATTGTGAACTAGAACAGGGAAAAATCCTTGGAGAAGATGACGTGGAGAAGATTCTCTTGAACACTTTGAAGAGTTTAGATCAAGAAATGAATGTGTTGATAAATAAATAAAGAAGGGATGAGGAGTCTATTTTTTTTAGAACTGATGAATTGTGTGTGTTTGCAGGTATAACATGATATGAATCATGTGAAGTTGTCATGAATATGAAGGAAGAAAAATAAATGTACAAAGACATTTACAGAGGACATAATTAGAATTTCATTCTAATGAAGAATGAGACTATGTTGTCTCATGAAAAAAACCAACAGGAAGACCATACTCCATTGAACAAAGAGATTACTAAGAGACAGTTAGAGAAGACTACTTCTACACTGAACAAATAATTTTTGGCTCATGAGGATACCCAAAGGGAAGCTTAAGATAATAATTTAGGTGTAATGCTTACAAGATGGTATAAAGAAACTTGAGTCAGAAGAGGAAAGTAAATCCAGTGAAAATACATATTCAAATATGCCTAGCAGTGAATAATATGTGCTTATTGTCTATAAGGAGATGATTGATTTTGAGGATGAATTATTTTTTCTTGGAGAAGTGGCTGACTAAGGATAAATACTATAGGGAATTTGCAGATTTGGTCCAAGGAGCAGATAAAGATGTCAATCAACGATGGCACAAATGAATAAAATAGTAAGAATCCTGAAAATATAAATGAAAAGGAGACATAAAAACCAGTGAACAACAACATGAAAATCCATCCAAAGGACCAACAACAAGTTCAAAACAAGGAGATGTATCAGCCAAAGGATAGACTAGACATGGATATTGAAGAAATAAGGGTGTTGATGGTGGAAGTGTCTCAGAAAAGACATGAAGAGAAAAGTAAGATTTACATCAGCAGAGCAAGGAAGAAAAATAGTAACAAAAGACAAGTGACAAAGGAATATTGTGAAAGCAAGGCCAGTGGGGCATTGTAGCAGAAAGTATGGAATCCGGGAGAATTGTAGTCAACAACAAGACACTAGGACAACCGTGAAGTAGTTGGAAAGCTTCAACATAAAGTTTGGGATGTAGGTATATCGAAGACGAAGGCTTATGACCAAGAGGTCATAATTTTTTTTTTCTAGGGAGTCTAATTGAGGATCATCCTGCCTCCAAAACCTAATACTTGTAATTAGACCTAGGACGAGTCTTCATTTCCTGAATTAGATTTCTTTTGATAGAATATTGTAAAAATGTTTTGGTTGTAGGTGTGATTATAGGTGAGTGATGAATCACTAGGAGAGTAATAAGTCATTGGGTGAGTTATGTAACTAAGTCCACAACTAATGGCATCATTCGATGAATATAAAAGGATATCATGAGAGAGTCATAGAGATAGGATAAGCATATTTATTATTCTTAGATTTCAGTTGCTTGTCTTTAGGACTGTGTAGAGAGGCTTCTAGATCTGAACTTAAACTGGTTTCATAATTCTTCTGTATATATTGTGTAAGCCTATGAAGTATGAAGTGTGGACAAAACAATGTAAGTCAATTTAAAATAGGCCACTCATGGATGTATCAGGCCTAAGACGACCATAACCTTGGTTCTGGAAAAATGGTGAATGTACAGGTTTTCTTATGTTTGAATTAAGAAAATAATGATTTTTCCATGTCTTTTTGTATGAATGAATTGAATCTCTGTGTATGATTTATCTTATCTATGTCATTTAGCTGAAGAATTCTAGCTGGATGTGTGTGATCTAGAATTAGCAGGAGTTCAATGGCTATGTGAAATTGACTCAAATCAAGAATGAGATTGATTGATCGATTCCTTGATCAATCAAACGTGAATTGTGATAAGAGAATAGTTTTTTTTGAGTGTGTTGATCTTCAAGATAAATAGAGTTTTGTGATGGTCATACAAGGACAAGAATAGAGATTTCTGTACATGAGAATTCATGTGATGGATTAATCTATGTGGGTTGTTAATGGATAATTAACCGCCTTTGTGTCTAATTTTGTGGAGTTGATTGACAGTTTGAACATTTGCAGGAAGATTGATAAATCTCCGTGTATGATGTTGAAGGATTTCCTAGACATAAGAATCAACATTCTATTACGATCACTGAGTCATCGGTCACTGAGAGGATCAATACTTCTTGCCTATGAAGTTGCAGGTGAATTCATGTAAAGGAACTGAGTCATGAGTTGAGCCTTCACTGATTGGAAGTTGTTAATTTTTCACGCATTGGTTGGCCATGCAATCATGTATTTTGTTTTGAATGATCAGAGTTGTATATTCATAGCTTGGAACTGAATTCTTCCTTGGAGCAGAGTGATTTATCGTTGCACTGATCAATCAATTTGAGAAGCCAAATTGATTCAAGTCGTTTGAAGTTTGATCTAATACATATAGATAGTTGATTACAAGGGAAATTTTGTCAATTTATAGAATAGAGATTGAACTTGTTGGAAATGGGTGACAACCGTTCTCTCGGTGGTTGCATAACTGACTTATTGAATTATTTTAGTATGTTGAGTTAAGAGTAACCGTGAAAGAAATGTATTTATTTCTTGTATTCTGGTAGAGAAGAGTCGGAGATTTGTAAGCTGTTGTAATCTTAATTCATTGAATAATAAAGAAGACTGATACCATTGCTCCGTGGATGTTTCCCTCTCGGGGGTTTTACCACAGTAAACCTTTGTGTTCATTTATGTATTTTTGTTAATATCTTCTGTGTATTATTTTCTCCGTGGATCTCATGTCCAACAAGTGGTATCAAAGCGGGTGGAAGTGAAGGAGTCTGGAGGCTGTACGGTTGCATAGAGAAGAGGAGACCGACCTAGAGAAGTAGCCAGCGTGAAGACAAATAGCCAGCTGCGTGAAGGAGTATAAAATTTTGTGCATGAAGGAGTCTGAAATTATGACTACCAGCATGAAAGAGAGTGAGACTGTCTAAAATTTCTGAAATTCAGCGTGAAGGAGAGCCAGTGCTGAGTACCCATCTGTGGATAAGAGCTTGCCTGAGTGTCTGCGTCTCACTTGAGGTCGCCATCGAAGGAGTCTGGTGTTTCTGGAATTTGATGTTGTGTTTACGTTTGGAGAATGGTAATTTTTTTCCCAAGGATATTAAAAATCTCGATATAAGAAAATATATATATTTAAAGGATGGAGAAAAAGACCGTAATTTTTTAAGAAAATTGGATTCTTGTCTTTGAGTTAAGAAAATAAAACGATGATATTTTTATTGGAAGTTTGGAAGCAGTGAAGTTTAATTGAAAGTTTTTTGGAAGTAAAAAAAAATTGTTGCGGTTATTATTTATGGAATAAAGACTTGTGCTATAGAATAGTAAAAAATTTGGAAGTTTGGAATATTTTTTTTATTTGGAAGGCCAAAACTGGAAAGTTTTGGAATAATAAAATTTTTTAAAGTCAAGCTTTGTGCCGAAAGTTTTTTTTTTGGAAATATATATTTCAAATAAAAGTAACTAGCAGTGATATTTAAAAAAATTCTTGAGAAAATGGCAAAAACACAGAGTTTTAAATTTGAAATTGAAAAATTCAATGGGAGCAACAGTTTCGAGTTATGGAAGGTCAAGATGAGGGATATGCTAATACAACAAGGAGTGGTGAAGGAACTGGCAGGGAACCAAGAAACCCTATGATATGTCCAATGAAGACTGGACTGAGATAGATGAAAAAGCTCTGAGTGCTATTCGATTATGCTTGGCCGATGATGTTTTATTTAACATTGTGTCTAAAACTACAGCAACAGGTCTCTAGAAAAAACTAGAAAGTTTGTATATGACTAAATCCTTGAAAAATAAAATCCTCCTGAAGTGGTAATTATTTACCTTACGTATGAAAGAAGGTACAAAAATTTCTGATCACTTGAATGCATTCAATACTCTTGTTTGTCAGTTGTTTAGCATGGAAGATATTATTAAATCTGAAGACAAGGCGATTTTAATGTTGTGCTCTCTGCCTGAGTCATGGGCACATTTTGTAACCTCTATCAGTTTTAGTTCTGTTGAGTCTATTACCTTTGATGATGTTGTGGGATCCTTAATTTTTTAGGAAACTCAAAAGAAACATAGTCTTGAAAACTTGACATCAGAAGTAATGATAGCCAGGGGAAGAACTAGTGAAAGAGGAAAACATTCAAGGGGTACATCAAGATCAAAGTCGAAGGGAAAAAAGAGTAAATTGAAGTGTTAGTTTTGCAATAAAGCAGGACATCTTAAGAAATACTACTGGAAATGCAAGCAAGCTTCTAGGGAGGAGAACTCCACAAATGAGGCAAACATAGCAGAAAATGATTCAGGTATGATTGATGAGGTATAAACTACTTCTACTATCTCAGAATATCATTATGGTTGGTTAGTTGATTCTGGAGCATGGGTGATTCCATGAAGATGGGTAACACTTTTTGGCCAAATTTGGCGATGAAAACCTGATTTTTTACTCATGTGCTAAATAGAAGCCCTCAAAACGCA
>LPNX010297679.1:1492-39121 GCA_001517045.1 Pseudotsuga menziesii
GCTGGGAATCATAAACTCATCCAGCTGGATGCCTCTTTGTTTCATTTGGTAAAACAATATCCAGGCCTCCTCGCCATGGCCTTCCCTGGCATAAGCTGCGATCATGATAGAGAATGAACCAGTATTGGGTTCAGAAATTTCATCAAGGACTGCGCGCGCATGCAAGAGACTCCCACACTTAGCATACATGTTTACAAGTCTGTTATGCAATGGAACACGAGGAAATTTGAATCCAGTGAGAATGATGTGGGCGTGGACCAGTTTGGCCTCTGGCAGGGCCCTGTAATCGACGCTGCAAGAGAGAATCATAGGTAGAAGAGTCTATGGAAACTCGTTGGGGATCCATGAGATACAGAGTCTCCAGAGCCTCTCTGAGGAGGCCCTGATTACATAGTGTTGTAAGATCCTCCTCGCTCGCGTCCATGGCCTTGTCTTGTATGGTGCGAAGAGCAGCGCTGGTTACCCATCTCCTTGGATTGTGAAGTGTAAGAACAGACTTTAGAAATGCCGACATGCTGTTGTTGTGAATCCCTGAAGTTGCCATGTGCATTACAGCTGCATATTAAATTGGACCAGTCTGAGTACTAGGTCATTGGATGGCCAAACCCATGTTTGAGATTTCAACTCGTTTGAGATTTAATGAGGTATAACCCAGCATGCTAAAGACCTTCCAAACCCATCAAATGAACGGCCAAGAACAACTAGTCACCAAATATGTAGCAAGAGGTGAAAAGCATGGTAATGCCACTCACAGTATCATTAGGCGATAAAAATAATTAGGCAATAAAAAAGGCCAATCTTGGACTTTACAACATAACAAGTATCATGGATCCAATTTATTGGAGTTATGGCTTACTTGGTCATACCTTAGGGATAGTGTTGCGATTTCCATGAAGCATCTAAAAATTCTATGTTATTTCAACATGAGACATTATTATTTTACTATGACAGAGGTAGGACAATGCAATTCTCAAGGAAGGCCCTTTCCTTTCCAATATTTGCAAAAGATATGGGCAAGGTCATGTTGCAACAAATAGTTAACAAAGTGGACAAGTGGACATCTAGACTTTTGTCCTAATTAGCATCTATGTTTCTAATTTGTTCCAAGGTTCTTGTTTCCACCCATATGTATTATTGGATGGCCAAACCCATGTTTGAGATTTCAACTCGTTTGAGATTTAATGATGTATAACCCATCAAATGAACAGCCAAGAACAACTAGTCACCAAATATGTAGCAAGAGGCGTCGTCGCTTAAGCGACGCTTGCTAGGCTAGCCGTCGCTTAAGCGATGCTTATGAGCCTAGCCGTCGCTTAAGCGACGCTTATAACCAAAATTTAAAAAAAAAAATTTAACTCTCTGATTTTTGGTAGGTTTAAAAGAAATAATCCACGCGCCGTCGGAAGTAACCGTCGGATTTTGGATCGAAATGTAGTAGTGAGAAAAGTGAGGAAAGAGGCAAAACCAAATTGGGAAAATCCTCCCTCAAGAAAGGACAAGGCACAAAATTTGAAATATGTCTTTAAAATATCTCCATCTTCACTTAATGAGGTGAATTAATTTCTTTTTTATGAAGGAATTGCTGAATAAATCATGAACTCCATGATCATGCGTTAGAGTGTAGAACCTGCAAGAAGGAAGAGGAGAGACTCATTGTTTCTCATCAAATGATGAAGTAGGAGCATTATCTGAATGCTTCTTGCTGCTTTCAAACCATGATCTGCAAATATAATATGAAATGTAAAATATATATTTACATACTCCTTTCCAAAGAGTACAAAAATTAAGACAATTTATTTCACACCCAATTCCCTGAATAGCTGCAAAATTGTGATGTGAATCACATGTCAATATTCCAATATGATGTAGCACCTTTACAAATATGATATGAGGCTGATAAAACTATGATATATCAGAAAAATTAGCATATGTAACATAAAACACAAAGGCTTCAGTGGCTCCATGAGGATATAGGGCTAGACTAGGAAAATTATGAACAACTGGGGAAAACTGATAGGCGTAAAAATATGAATGATGGATGGGAATAAGATATGAACCATAAGTGTTTATAACATATCCAAACATGTTTAATATCAGTACAAATATGACTAATCTCATTGATAACTAGCCACTGAAAGATATGAAAGACTTCAAACCATGTAAAATAAATATCACACAAGAGGCCAATGAGGAATCAACTAGTGAACTTGGGATTTGTATAGTCTTAGGATTATTCAAAGGTATGGTAGATGGTATGGATGGTGGTATGATATGTGTATAAAACTGAAAATATTATTCTAAATAAGAATCCAAAGGATCACATATAAGCATATCAGTAGACTCACGGGAATACACTGGTAATGAATCCTCTGTATGAAAGGAGGAAAGAATGAGATGTTCACAATATTCAAGGAGGTTTTGAGTATTGATGCCAAGAAAAAATGAGGATATGCTGAAGCACATGATATCAAGTACAATAAGTGATATGACACAAATAAGGCTTGATTTGGATAAGCAAACATCCTAGAAATCGCTGGGTTGCACACCATCGCTGAGAGAGGTATGCACAAAGTGTGAAGGATCTGACACATAGATCTCAGAATCTAATATAGGAGATTTATAGAAAAATGAATGGGTGATAGGATCATAATAAATATAAATATTATCTCCATATGCTACTTCTTTTTCATCAATAGTATCACAAGAAGAAAAATCGCCTTCAAGAGACACATAAAAAGATGGCTCTTCAATATTTGCTTCTTCATTGAAGGAGGAAGCATTCGAATAAAGGAGAGTATCAACAATATGAACTGTATGAGAAAATTATTAATCATGATAAAATTCATCAGAGAATGTATCGTCCAAGAAATATTAATAGAGAGAATACGAGGAGATGTTAGGTTCTCTCCATGCTTCATCTTCTATTTCCTGCAAACCAAAATCTTTGTCCAAATTCTTCCAAAGCTCAAATGGATACTCAGCAGAATATATGAGATGATGTATATTTGGAGACATTCCCAAACACATAATTCCATAATCTCTATCACAATTATTAATCCAATCAATATTCTCTTCATAAGACTCGGGTTTGCTTAATGCACTAATGGAGACATCAAAGAGACATTGCCTCTTCAAGTATGCGCTCATCTTTGGCTTCCAATCAGCATAGTTGAAAGGAGATAGTAGAGGAACTTTTGAATCCATATAGAATTTGTTGATATGATCTAGTAGATACTCTCTGCAACCTGCAAAAAAAAAATAGGAGAAAATCTTGTAAGCTAGACAAGCTCTTCTTCATATTAGAGGGATAGGAGACTGGATGTGCTCCTCAACTCTGTAGAACTTGATCAACCTTGCTACTCTGACACCATGTAGAATATGGCAATGTTTTTCTACCTATAGATTTGATACCATGTAGAAATTATAGATCAATTATATGAGAAATCATGCTAAGATGAAGCACATGAAATAGATCTTGCTATTAAGAATTCCCACATGCATATACAGGAAAAATAGAGAGAATAAAAGAGACTGAATCACATGAATGAAGAGATGAATATTGGTGTGTATCCTTCCATTTAATAATGATGAAAAATAGTGTACATAAATAGTACATACCTCATAGGAAAATTGAGTTGTATGGAGACAACTGATAAAGCTCAAAAAGGCTGACTTACCAAGATATAGCAAACCCCCATAGGTGGCTAAAGAACTTGCCAAATCTATGAAGGACCTCACAAATTGGAAAAATCATGAGTGATTTGTCAAGGAGATGGAAAAAAAATTCTAATCCTATAAAATGGAGGAAAATTCATGAAGGATGGGTTGGCAACAAAAGGACCCAGTTTCCTAGTTAGACTAGATTTATCTTATCCACAGAAAAGAAGGAAAAGTAGAATAAAGAAGAATCTATTGTAAATTGTTGTATACTAATTCTGGATGGTCAAAAGGTGGTCAATATCAACCCAAAATTAGAAATAAATCATTCCTAGGATATAGATGGCATGCATTGAATTTAAGGTGCAAGTGGATGCCAACTAATTAAGCTAGTGAGTGAATAATTAATCAAATAATGATTAATTATTTTATCCTAAGTTATGTGTGGGTTTAATATATTCCAACAGGAAAAAATCCAAATATATAAGAAGAATAACCACAAAGACAAAGAGAGATATGCGTTATGTACAAATTTCACATTAACCAAATGTACAATATATACATGAGAGATGGCTCTTGGTTTTGTATTCCAAGTGGTCGACTTCTCTTGAGTTTTCCTACGCACTTATGACTCTTGATATTCTTCTCACATGAATAGGAAGACAATAATATAATAATATTCTTGACACCAAGGATTAGATTCCCAACAATTCACCCCTTATTTCGAAGGGGTGTATGTGAGTCCAAGAAATGAAAGATCGATAATTGGAAGTGGATAGATACCAATTGATGAACATTTCCAACTTGACAATATGAATTTGCAAAGTAATTTAGTATAAGATGAAATATCCTGCTAAATACAAGTGCTCTCTAAAGTAGCAGCTTTGGCTGACCACATACCAAAAAGGTTTAGTAGAAGCTGAAATATTCTACTAAGTGGGTGGTTTAAGGATGACCACAAAATCTCGAACTTGGTGAAAATTTTGGTTCTAGCTTAGATGTTCTATTTGGAACTTGGCATGAAGGTTCGACAATTCTCTGGAAAATGGTGTTTTGGGGACCACCATCTGATGTCTAGCATAAGTTGAAGTCTTTTTCTAAAAGGTTGGTTTTAGGAAACCACAAAATCTACAGCTTTGTCAAACATTGTGCTGACTTGGTTTAGTCATGCTTGTTCCAACTCGCTTGTTCTCATGTGCTTGTTTTTGACAGTTCACCATTCTCCCTTTCTAGAAAAATGTGTGGAGTGAAAAGTGTCATGGTGGTTATGTGTGTCAAAAATAGACACAGAATACCATGAGCTCATAAGTACTTTGGAGCATGGCTTTATTCTGTCTTCTAGATACATCTTTGAATATGGCCTTTGAAACTGGCTGTGGATCATGCTTGGCTATTCTAGATTACTTAAGGAAGGTCGTGAATTATTATTTTTAGAATGATAAGGCTTCAAAACTTGAATCCTAACATAGTGTTCCCCATGTTAGGTACAAGATAAAAAGCAATGAAATTTTCTACTGCAAGTTTCAATATTGTAGGTTTCTTTAGTGTTGAACTTCTATTTAATAGTGGTTATGCTTCCCACAATTATAACAAGGATGAAGATAAAAAAGTGATCTTTTATATGGATAGATCGATCATAATGTTGGTATATGGAAATATGAATAGGTTGTACATATTCTGACATTATTTCATTGCGTGTTGGTAGCTGATAGGAGTCATCTTCAAATTCAAATAGAGGGTTATTTTGAACAGACACTAGTTCATAATGTTGATTCCTTTTTTGTACCTCATCCTCTTTGGCTTTTGAATCCTGTAAATGATTGATAACAATTTGATTAGTTTCTTTGTTGATTGTTATTGAGTCATCTACAATAGTAAGTATTAGAGTGTTTGGAAACTCTAATATCTCTTTAATTTGAGACATTATTATGACTGTGTGAAGATTCCTTGAGAAATAAGGACCAATCAGACTCAATCAACAAACTGAGGGATTCTTGCAACTCTCCCTTTACAAACAAGACTCGAGAAATTCAAACTAAAAAATTGAAGGGTGTTGGTCTCATCCAAGAATGCACCCAAACACATGCAAGTACAAAAAAATGTGCTCAAACTTACAAGAAACAAAAATTTACAAGTTATAATTATGAATGTTGAATTGTTGAATTGTTGAATATGCTATACTTGAGTTCTTGTGTAATGATGATCTACTTCTGCAACTTCTTCTTTTGGATTAGTTGTAGAAATGAGCACAAAATTGCTTGGACCAAACCAGTCCAAATATTTTATGGAATCTCAATACTGTCAACCAACTGCAACTTTCACAATGCTTACAATTTAACAATTTTTGTGAGACAAAAGAATAATGGTGTAGGTCTATGTCTCTTCCACATTATTTAAAAAATATTTATTTACTGTTTCTACACACAATATGATATTTTTACTAGCAGTATACAATTTCTACAAACACTATGCTCTTTCTGCAAGTACTTAACTATTTTTGCAAACACTTTATTATAAAGCATAAAACCTATATATTTAAGGATTTACTTTCTTCAGATATAGAATGAGTGCACAACACTTTATATGGTTGTATTGATACTACCTTAGTGTGCATCCTTCACCTGTAAGGTTTTTAAAATGTTTGGGTTGGTGATATTATAACCTAAGATCACCCCAATAACTCAATAATTTATGATGGTAAGCAATATTCAAATACTATCCCTCCATAGTCTAACTATACATGTGATTGAAATGAAACAAGTATATGAGTTGAACAAAGTGGAACTACCCATAACTGTTGCACGCTATTTGATTAGTCACAAAATTAGGGTTTTATAACTTTACTTAGTTTTAATGCAATTCCAATATTCAATGGTATTGGTTCCATGTCTCAACTATTGTCAAGATGTTATCAACTGGTGCAAAGTAAAGGAGTGCATTCACTAAGATTGAGAAGGCGTGTCTCCAGTTCTAAAAAAAACATACATATGGATAAGAAGATCCGGTATTTAACAAACACATAATAGTCTTCAAAATGAAAGGAGATAATTATTCAACCTTCAACATAGTAACACAATTCTTAAACACAGACATATATAGAGATCCCACACATGCATCAGTAGATAGAGTTAACAACACAACAATAGATCCCCCACACCATCGTGGGAGAGAGGTTGCAGCTCTTGTTGTTGAGTTTGCAGGTCACCTTTGACAACCAAGAAATGACACACTCCACATATAAAAAAGAAGAGATCCTCAAGCTAGGTTGCATGCACAATAATAAAGGAGGATGCATTAATCTCCACTGAACAAATAGGGTTAGAATTCTATCATCAATGCACTAGAAACCATTAGATAAGATATGAGTAGATATTGTAGCATAGTGGAGAGGAGAGGTTGAATGCACATGGACTAGGGTTTATGCATATACAACAAGAAATACTCTTCACTACAAAAGTCGAGAGACAATACAGCCAACAATATACAACGAGACACGCCAAACTTTAACATAACTCTTTAGACTTAAAAAAACCCACACTAGTCTTTACACAATACCGATAGATCTCGTATTAAGGTTTACCACCACCAGTAGAGAGAGCCCATGCACAGTGGGGGAGATATTAGCTCCAAAGAACATTCTAACTCCACTTCCATGAAAGCATTAGCTCCATAATGGTTTCTTCATGGTGATATCACTTCAACGCAACACCATTAAAAGATAGATGGGCCAGGGTTCATGGTGATACCACTGAATACATGACACAAGGATGATATAGGTTTCATGGTATACACGATAGATGGAGTCTAATATGATAGTCATCACTTCAAGTTATTAATAAGTGCATCGGTCTCACTTATTCAAGCTTCGCGATAGTCTCACATTGATGGAAAGGGGATTTGTATTCACGTGGCTATAAACTTCAATGGACTAGATGAAATTTCAACACACTAGTCCAAAAGTTAGTGATATGTAGAATTCACTATTAGGAATTGTTGGTCACTCTATATTCTAGTTAATTAAAACCATCATGCAGAATGCTCATATAAATTGTCAACCCAGGGAAGTCTTTTTATTTCAAAGATAACTCACATTGTCTGTACTTAAGCAATAAGTAGTTAATGACTAAAAAAACTGTCCTACTTATCTATTGTGTCCAACTCCTACCATAATCAAACTGATCTAAAATACCTATCTAAGAATTTATAATTGCAATCACTTCCTACAACTTCAATCCAATAATGAATGATTTCTGAAATAAATATCTAGAATTACTTTTGCAGAAAGTTAAATCCTAATTTACCAGACTATATGCAGATTCGTTGTAACTAGCTAATCCAATCTTAAGCTAGGAATAGGAAATAACAGGAATTGAATCAACAACCCTAGACTATAGTCCACATGAATTAGAAAAACTGAGCAATACAAGTAATTGAAAAAAACTAAGGGAGAGCTTGACTGTTATAGCTATCACACACATGCATAAAAGAAATTAACCTACACAGTCGACTGTCACACCACACTGTTGCATCTTAAAGGAAATGCAAGTTCTAAGTTTTCAAGGAAACACAACGATTAAAATGACTGTTGAAACTACTGAAACAAATGCATATAATGTAAAATCCACACCACACAACTAATTAATCAAACATCTAATTAACTCGACAATATCTGTGGGAAGGTGGGCCCATCCTTCGAACAAAGACTCTAGAATTAACATAAGTTAAAACATAGAGGCCTAAAAAATCCTGCTCCTTGTATTAAAATGGTGAAACGAAGGTACAGTCTTTGTTACATCTTACACAATAAAATATGATATTGTCCAAACCATGGATTTGAATACTTCTGTGTACTTATACCTCAACAATCATAACACACACCCACTAATATCAAGAAGCCATGAAGATCTACGATCTTCAAGTTGCCCTGTTACATGTACAGTTACCACTATGGGAGGAATTAAACAGAGGCAGGGAATATAGGCAATTTTGTTTTTTGAGCCAGTAAATGAATAACATAATCAATTCAAGAGAGGCCCTGATGATTGCAGCTAACTTCAAGCAGTGGCCCGTTGTTGTAGCTAAGTCTATTGTAGCCGTGTCTGTTGCAGCCCGCGTGGAATGAATACCCTTGGTTGGATCCGCATGTAGAGACAAGACTAGCAAGTCCAGATGATAGTGAATGCTCATATCCTCTTTGGACCACTAAGGCTTCTACACTTGTACTCTCTCATAGCTTGCACTATCTTTTTGAAATCATAATGAGTTAGCATAATTTAAGAAGCAAAGTCCTGATTATTGCAATCATAAGCATTAATAATATGAAACAATAAATAATCATACCTGTGAAGATTCATGGCTCAAGTGAGGAAAGAATGTCTATTTGATGCACAAAATGGAATAAGACAATACAAACAGGGTATAAAGGATGTGATTAAAAAGGGGCATTTTGGGACCCAACATCCCCCCCCAACTGCTCTATTGCATGTCCGCATGCAACAACCTCCACTAGTATAAATTAGAATCTCGAACTATGCCTCGCTCATGGAGAGATGAAAAGTTGTAGGAGGATTATGGTGATTCACTCCCATCTAGATATCCATTATGGGCAACCCAATATTTCCAACACTGCCTTTCTTTTGCTTTTGTCACTGAAAAATATCTCCTATATGGTTTTTCTAGCCACCAAATAAGCAGTAATTTGAATTTAAGTCCCAACTAGTTAGCTCCACATTTCCTCATACAATAGACATACCCTTCAACCCTAGGGAGAGCATATTTAAAATTCTTGAAGCAATAAGGGTACCTTTTCTTAATTGATGAAGGGGAATCCTGCCACCTATGCTTGCTGCCCTCCAAAGCCAAATGTTGCTTCGTGGAAATATGGCTAACACAAGTGGAGATGACTTTCTCTTGAAACTCGACCAGTTGCTGAGTCTGGATGGGAGATTTAAGCCTCTGTTCTTGATGATTACGAACAAGGTGAGGGGATTGAGGTTCACATGGAATCCAGATATTACAGTGAGCCTCATTATGAGAATTTGTCTGAAATGAATCCTCCCATTGCACATGGTTACTAACAAAAGAAGCAAAATCCCTCAGCTGAACATCACCTAGGTGAGGAGTAGGATTTGAATATCGGTCCAATGGGAAAACCATTTCATGTAAATAAAGCTCACACAAAATATTCTGCTTGGTGAAGCTACTTTTCATAAAGGTTTCCAAAAATTGGTCTAAAGATGCTGCTTCATAAGGTCTTCCTTCTTTTAGTTCCTTCATCTTAAACCAAGTGAACTGTTCGTATAAAAATACAGGATAAGAGGGATATGGAGCTCTAGAGCTCATCAATTCTCAGGAAAGAATGTACAGTTGGTATTTCTCCTTTTGGATGGACATGGACTTCTTCAACTCATTCAATTCTTTATGTACTTATTCCCAACGGTGCTTATGGAATAATAGCTCGTCTTCCCATATTTCCCTCAAATAACTGATCTTACTATGCTGAACAATGGGAATCATTCCTTTCTGATATCTATCCACCTCACATTTCCATTTATTCACTTCTATTTTTAGCAGTGATAGTTCTTCTATTAGCCCTTGAATCTTTTCCTCTCCTGCTTCCTTATCCTCATCAAAATCTAAATTGACAAATTCTTGGGAAGATTGTGTCCATACCTTATTGCCCAATGTTTTAGCCTGATTGTTCTGGATCGGAATTGAAACAAGTTCCTCTTCTATCAGTGGTCCAACAACTTCTGCCTTCCAGTGTACTTTTGCAATCAATTCTGAGGATGCTGGTTCTTGTGTGACGACACCTTCTTCCTAAAACCCCTTTTTTTCAACACCAACAGCCAATGGTGAAGATGTTGGTTCTTGTGTGGAAACATCTTCCTGTGTTCCAATCTCATCATCTTCTTGAGTATCAAATGGAACTTTTTAATTCTTGGCGGTGGCTTCAACAAGGAGCTTCAAAGATGTTGGTTCTTGTGTAACAACTTCCTTCTCTTCTAGATCCTCTTGCAACTTGGGTTGATCTTGAGTTACTTCCATATCCCATGAGAGATGATGTTGGTACCCTATTATTTTAGTGTCCCCGGATAGATGAGAATGTTCCTTGAATGCTTCAGTGTCCCCTGATGGCTGGGACTGCATCTGTTCATCTTCTCCTAATTCCACATTGGGATTATGTCCACCTCAATATCAATTTCCCCTAGCCGAATGGGAGTCTAAACAAGGTTTTTTGAGGATGTTGGTTCTTGTGTGACAACATCCTAATCAACTTCAACATTTTCCTGTTGCTAAAGTTCTCCCTCCACTATTTCTATGTCTTGAGATTGTTCTAGGGTCATGGTAAAAAATACTAGGTTCAGGTTAGGGATTGTCTTAACCTCTAGCTCACTCACTTCCAATTGAGTAGCATCTTCAAAAAACATTTCCAGGGTTGTTGGTTCTTGTGTAACAACACCCTGTGGATGAGCCTGAAATTGATCACATTCCATTACCTCTACATCGGGGATCCTTTCCACTTCTGGTTCTTCTTTATCTCTCAATTCTCCCATAGATGTTCCTCTCTCTTCTCCAACTTCCTGCGTGGGTTTTTGCACCACAAATGCATGCATTATTACTTTGTATCTTGATTGACTAAATATTTCTCCACACTCAGGGTAAACTAATTTTTTCAATTCATCACCTTCCTTAGCCAAAAGTGATCCTTCAATCTGATCTGCAACTTCCACCAGTGTGTGCAATCTCCATTCCACCTGTTTCTGACATGTTTCCTTCCATCTTTCCACTTCCTTTCAAAGCACTTGCACCTCTTGCTTCAACAAACCATTTTCAAATAGAAGTCCCTCAATTTGAGGTTCCTCTACCACAGGTTCTTGTGGGGTAGGATTTGCCTTAGGTCTCAAAATGGGAAATTCAATGTTTTCTTTGATGTTTTCCCATTTTTCTTGCACTACTTCTCTTGCTACGACTAATATGTTTCTCCTTCTTCTTACTGGCCTTGATGCCTGGACCTCCTCCTTTGATATTCTTCTCTTTCTTTGTGCTAGAGGGACTTCCAATTCTGTAGCTGATGTAGAAGGAATGTTTCTTATTTCAGCATCTTCTCTAGTCTCTGCTATCTATGTTTCCTCCTTAATAAGAGTTCCCATCCATTCTAGAGAATATTCAATGGTGAAAACCTCTAAATTTTCTTCTGTCATCATAGCTCCTACATCTTTAGCTTCAATTGTCGCAACATCCAATGTTGTTCCAGCTTCAGCTTCTACTGACGGAGCTCCCAAATCCTCTATCCCTTCTGCAGGGTTTGTTGATATTGCATCCTCACCTGATTCTTCTTCTTGGTTATTGGATTCTATCTCATCCTCTTATTCTTGATTATATGATTCTACCTCTTCCCTCCCAACTGAATTGGAGGGACTCTATTCCTCCCATCCTTCTGCCATTCCCCCCAACTGCGTTGGTGCCTCTTCTTCTTATTGTATTTGAACACCCCACAAGAGTGTATGTGATTCAAATTCATGCTCTATTGGAACACCAGGAAAAAGTGCAGGTCCCTAGTTTATTTGAGGTTGGCCAGTAAACTTCTCCCATGTTTGGTTTATCTGAGCTAAGGCCTTAAGATGATCAATTTAATCAGGCCATGATGGGATGAGTATGGGTGTCCAACCGATTTCACAAATCCTGCCATATGATGCAAGTATTTAAATAGATAAAAGGGCATATTGATTAAATCCCTATGGCGTAAATGAGATAGTAAAGGGAATTCAGAGAAATACACAGTTTCATATCTACCTTCACACGTAATGTACCTCTTCAAGAAGACCTCCACTTCATTCCAGGGATGAGGCAGTGACTGTAATGCTATCCCCATCTTCGCTTGGCAGACCTATTCACCTGTTATGAGAAAATCCCGCATTGCAGCAACATTTCAGATTCATCTTCCAAACCAGGCTGTTCTACTTTGAGGAAGGCCCGTGACCACTACTACAATCTCCTCAGTAACTCCTATATGTAAACCCCTGACCTCTGAGTGGGTTTTTGTGAGATTCAAAGCAAACTACAGAATTGTTTCTCGGTGAAAGCCACTTAATTGTTGGAAAAAATTAGTCCAACCAGCAGCTACGAAGATGGAAAAAACCTCAGCATTTTGGTGCAATTCTTGCATGCTTGTAGGTTCGTGTCTAGATGGGATACCCATAGTTCCTTTCCCTCTGAATGTTGGTATCAGTTCAACAATTTACAGGCCCAGTAATGGAGGTTACAGCACAGGTTCATGCATGAACAACTAAGGTTGGGGTTGGGAAAATTAGGAAAGTTAAGACACTCGTAAGCAGGGAAGCATTGGTAAGGTTTTGCTCCAAATATGGAAAAAGGTGACGGCCATAAGATAAGCTTGAGTAGCCACAAGATAGTGTGGATGGATATTTAACGAAGCATGGGTATAATGACATGTATAAAGAGGCGAGCATGATTAATATTTTCAAATATACTTAATGCTTGATCATGTAAATAATCGAAACTGTACCTAGCAATTATGTGATGATCTGTGACTTCTCAAGATAATACAAGATGTCAAATGATGCCATCATTTTTTAAACATAATTACGCGCTTTATGCGATGATATTCCTTCCAGCGAACCAAAAAATGTCTTTTCAACCTTGACAGAGACATAATTGAATTTTTGAGGTGAGTCAGAATCAGCAAAATCACAGGCGGCAGAAATCCCAAACAAATTTAGAGGAGTCACAACCCTTATGTGGATAAATCTGGAGGATTTGCAGCCACATAAGATAGGAAATATGCTGGAATTTGGCGGAGTCACATCCGCGAGAAATGGGAAAATTTTGCTAAAATTGGTGGAGTCGTAGCTGTGAAAAATAGGAAAAGTCTGCTAAAATTGGCAGAGTTGCAACTGTGCAGAACGAAAAGATAAACAAGTCTTATGAAGTCGCAGCTGCACGGAACGGGAAAATAGGTAGATTTTTAGAGAGTCGCAGCTGCGTGGAATGGAAAAATGGGCAGGTTTTACGGAGTCGCAGCTGCATAGAATGGGAAAATAGGCATATTTTTATGGAATTGTAGCTGCGCGGAATGGAAAAATGGGCAGGTTTTACAGGGTCGTAGCTGCACGGAACTATTCATCATTCAAATTATTTTCTTCTTCGTGGAGCTTTTTCCAAGGTAGGAAATTAAATAGGGGTTCACAATCGTTAGGACCAGTCATGATCATTGCTCCTTATGTCAATTCCTACACATATTCTTCGAGGAAAAAAAACAATCAAGTATAAAGGAAAACAAAGAAAGAAGAAATAAAAACAACAAACATCAATTTATTTATGTACAAAAATTTATTTTTTGTGGAAATCACAGTGACTTTCTAAATATTGACAGGGGTAGAGAAATATTCCTTCCCTTGCCCTAACTGGTATCCTAGATTAGCTGCATCCTGTGAAATAAACGCGTCCCTTGATATTGGTTTGTTGTACAGTCGTAGCCTGTGACCATTAGCAAATAATGGTGTATGGTTTTCGTCAATGGTGATCAGGTGGAATGTACCATTATCAAACACTCTGTCTATCTGATATGGACCCAACCATCTTGTGCGCAACTTACCTTTAAAGTCCCTTTTGAACCTTGAATCGTATAATAATTCCCAGTCTCCTTCACATAATACTTTTTTCTTAATAATTCCCAGTCTCCATTTGGATCGCTGCTGCTGAATCAATGTTGTTTGATCCACTACAGCTATACATTTTTCATCAAGTTCATTTAATTGATTCAGTATACTCCTCCATGCCTCTGTTACATCCAAGTTTACCTCCATGGTCATCCTCAAAGTCTTGATTTCAAATTCGATAGGGAAGACAACACTCTTACCATACACCAAGTCATAGGGGGAGAACCCTGTATTATTGCGCCAAGTAGTGTGATATGCCCATAGTGCTTCTGGAATATTGTCATCCCAGTCTCTACGATGGATTCTGACTATTTTAGTAAGGATAGATTTGATAAATTTATTAGTACTTTCCATCTGGCCATTGGCCTGGGGATGGTAAGGTGAATTTATCCTATGTTGAATATGGTACTTCTGTAGCAAAGATTCAAATTTTTGTTACACAAACTATGGTCTCCATCTGTGATTATTTCCATGCACAAGAAGTCTATTATAGCCTAGTCATTGGTTTTCACCAATGCCACAGCCTCCACTCATTTTGTCATGTAGTCGGTGCAAACTAAAATGTAATATTTCTGCTTCAAGGAAGGGTTGACATGCCCAAAAAAATCTAAGGCCCATCTGTCAAAGGGTTCAACCACCAACTGGGTTTGCAAAGGCATTTCATCCAATCTATTAGGTTGGCACATTCTTTGACAGTTGTCACAAGCTTGGGCATACTTCTTTACATCCCTGAAAACTGTTGGACAATAATAGCCCATTCTTAACACCTTATGACCTATCCTTTTATCTGTAAAATGTCCCCCACATGGCTCATCATGACAGGCCTTCAAGATATGGAATACTTCATCCTCCTTGACACATCTTTGGATCTCAATATCAGGACCTATGTAGAAAAGATGACCATCTATCCAACAATACCTGGCACTTTGTTGAATAATTTTCCTTTTCTCTCTCTTTGATAAATGTGATAGAAGCTTTCTTGCATCCAAGTAGTTAGCAACATTTGCATACCAAGGGGAATGAGCTGAAACTACAAATAAATGTTCATCTGGAAAAGAATCTTCAACTGGTGAACTGTCATCACTGTTAGTAAAACGAGATAAAAAATCAACAACAACATTTTCTTTCTCGGGTCTGTCAATAATGGTAATATCGAACTCCTGTAATAGTAACATCCATCTAGTTATCCTAGCATTTGTAACTGGCTTGTTCATTAAATACTTGATGGTTGAGTAGTTAGTGTGTACAAAGGTGGGATATCCAGTGATATAATGTCTGAATTTGTTAATGGAGTAAACAAGGGCTAAAAATTATTTCTCTGTAACAGTGTAATTGAGTTCAACAGGAGCCAAGTTTTTACTGATGTAGTAAATTGTATATCATGCTTGACCATCCTGCTGTAACAACACTGATCCAATGGTAGTGTCAGAGGCATCTGAAGAAATGTGGAAAGATAGAGCCCAATTGGGACTCCTTAAGATAGGAGTTGTAGACAACTTCTTCTTAAGTTCAGTGAACACTGTCTAGCATGCATCAATCTAAATAAACCACACATTCTTCATCAATAAGGTAAATAAAGGAGAAGCTATTTTGGAAAAAAATTCTATGAATCTTCTATAATAACCAGCATGACCTAAAAATCTACGTATTCCAAGAGCAGGTATATTTTCAATTACCCTAATTTTGGATGGATCTACCCAGATACCATCAGTAGAGATAAAGTGCCTCAACACTACACCCTCGCTCATCATCATATGGAACTTTTTAGTGCTCAAAGATAGCTAGGTATGCTCACATTGTGTTAAAACCTTCTCTAAGTTTTTCAATGCCTCCTCAAAGTCATTGCCATACGGGGTAAAGTCATCCATGAAAATATCCATATTGTCATTTACTATCTCCGAAAAGATGTCGACCACAGCTCTCTGAAAAGTGGTTGGTGCATTGCACAAACCGAAGGGGAGTAACCTGTATGCAAAGGTACCCCAAGGACAGGTGAAGGTTGTCTTGTCTTGGTCCTCAGGAGAAATCTGGATCTAATTGTACCCGCTAAACCCATCCAAAAAGGAGAAGAACTTCTTCCCAGATAGGGTGTCAAGTACTTGATCGATGAAAGGTAGAGGAAAGTGATATTTCTGTGTTTCCTTATTTAACTCTCTGTAATCTATGCAGACTCTCCATTTTTCATTCTTCTTAGGTACTATCACGAGTGGAGAAACCCACTCGCTATCTGAGATCAGGTGTATAAACCCTGCTTCACTATGTCCCTAATATTAGGGTTCATCCTTCGTTGTGGTTGGCATACAGGCCAGGAGTCACTCTTGATATAAATATTGTGGGTGTAGAGATTAGAAGGGATACCCTTCATATCCGTGTACTCCCAGGAAAATGCCCCCTTATGATTTTTTAAGAGTGTGATCAAGCGTTTCTGTTCATCAGGAGTGAGATTGGGATTGATATTTAGTGTTTTTCCCGGCTCTATCTCAATGGGAACACTTTTCAAAATTTTCAGCACTAGAATTATGTGGGTGTTACTGACTAATGTCTCCTTTGTAATATTTTCTTACTCTTCTTCACCTAGGGTACTATTCAGGATCTGATAATTTTTTTGTTGAAAAAAGTGGGCTCGCTGATGAAACTATTAATGGCATATTCCTTTGTTTCATCCTTGAAATTCAAGGCCTTCCCTATTGTTAACAGTGGCTAAACACCCTCCTCATCCATCCATAATGGAGTTTCAACTTCTAGACTAGGTCAAGCTGGAGGATACAGGGTCAGGTTTTTTGTTTCGGTCCCATCTGAGATGGTCATAGACCTTGACCGACAGCTAATGCAAGAATCTGCTATGGCTAACCAAGGTCTTCCCAGGATCAGTGGGTGTCCCCCTAGAAGACAATTGGGTTGTAAAACCAAGAAGTCAGCAGGGTACTCCCATGAGTCAACTGAGACGACAAGATCATACAATATTCCCTCGGGTTTGATAGTGAACCTATCAGCTAGTTCTAGAATGTTAGGGGTTGGCCAAAGATTGGTGAGCCCAATTTTTTGTACAGTTTGTATGGTCATAACATGAATATTTGTGCCTAGATCGACCAGCATGTTTGGTATCTGTGTGTTCCCAATCTGCACTGTGACAGTACGGTTCCCAAGGTCATCATATTTGGCCAGGAGAGTTTTTCCCATTATCAATTCAGATAGTTTCCCTATGACATGGACAGTGGGAGGATCTTTGGGTTTTCTACTTAGTTTTCTTACACATAGGTCTCAGACTATTTTGGCATAAATAGGCACATCATGGAGGGCCTACAACAATGTAATTTTGACATAAATATTTTTCAACTCTCCTAAGAGGTTAAACAGAGGTTGTTCCACTGCTTTCTGCAGTGTCATTATTTCAGGATATGGCGGTTCTCTAATCAGCTGTGTAGGCTGCATTTCAATAGTTGTTTCTCTGTGTGTTTCAACTAGTGTCTCGGTAGGAATTTCAACATCCTCAACAATGGGGACTGCTGTGTGGGATGAGTAATGATGGTTCATCCTTTCTTTAGATACATAGGATGGAACATCCTCAATGACTAGAGGCTTAGATACTCTCCCTGATCGTAAGCATATGTCGTTACAGGGAATTGGAGTAATGGAGTAAGTGGTTAGGCTGGGAGTCTCAAATTGGTGGACTGCTTTATTTTTTGGGTTGGGGTTAATTTGAGTAGGCAGCTACAGTTGTATAGGCATATTAGGTGCAGCCTTGGTTTCGAGGTTGCAAAGGCTTCTTATAGGAAATGAAGTAGGATGGTTCCACGTCTGGAGTTGATTCCTATAGAACTACCTTCACTTGAGGTAGTGAAGGGAACTCCTTTGTATCATGGTTCAGTTCATAGAGCTGGCACATTTCCACCTTATCGAGTGGGAATTCCTTTAGGGGATGCTTCTTCCTACATCTGGGGAAGAATACATCAAGTGTTAGATCTTCTACTACTTGCTTCTGCTTCACCCCCAAGACATCTATTTCTGAGGATATGGAGCTCATAATCTCTGTTTTAAAAGTTCTCGAGAAGATTTCCTATTTTTGCTCAAGTGGCTCCTCCATTGGATGAATTATGTGTTCTATTGAAGGCATATTGTTCCAATTTATCCCATTTGTTGGTCCTAGAGGATCCTCTTGAATACCTTCTGCATAATTCAATTATCTTCTCAAAATATTCCTTCAAGATTTCCCCTTTTCCCATCAAGTTCAACATACCTAGGCAGTCTTCCCTAATCCCACGAAGTAGGATTATCTTGAGCACATCTAGCCCCATATTAGTCTATCCATCCCTCTGCACATTTTACATGAGACTTTCAACAAAATCTTCAAAAATTTCTTCATCCTTTTGTACCATCTTGAACAACTCTTCTATTTTATCTTTAGTGTTGCAGTACTCCTAATATTTCTCCAGGAACACCTGTTTCATTTGTTCCCATGCGGTGACAGTTTCACCACCCAGGATCATGAACCAACGTAGTGCATTATCCTTCAAAGTGGTAGGGAAATTTTTTAACTTCTACTCCCTAGAAGTGTAGTCATAGCTACGACAGACGATATCAAACTCGAAGAGGAATTCATCTGGATCCTCTGTGGCCTTTCCATGAAAACGAGGTAACACTGATGGTGATATATTTTTCATGGGGGCTTGTCCAGCTGGCTGTCGAATGGGGAACTGGAGTGTGGAAACTATCCCCTTAGGAGAGGGATCATCATCATTGTGATGATTTCCCCCCATCACCTCTTCGTGATCTTCTGGTTCACGTCTATTATTCATATTTTCTTCTTCTCTCTCCCACCTTTGCTTTATCTGATCTTCCTTCTTCTCATGAAAATGTTTCCACTCCTCCTTTGTCACCTCCTTCCCATTAATGTGATAAATCACATCTCAATCACCTACGCCAGCAGCACTAACTCCGTATTCCTCCGCAAGGACACCTAAGGGTGTTGCAGTTCCTCCTGTGTTCTCCACTGTGGAAACTGATGCTTCCACCCTGGGGGTAATTGGGCTTCTTCTGACAGAAGACCCCTGATGGGAAACTCTAGTACAAGAATTGGTTCTGGAAACCAGATCGTCAATGACTATTCTTATTCATAATGATGGATTTATTCCATGACCTTGACCACCTACAATGTTAGTATTCTGGGGAGTTCTGGGGGTTATAGGAACACCACGCTGTACTATTCTCATATTCATGCAACCCAAAACATGCAAACTTAAACACTGAAGAAAAATGAATAGATGCAACTACTATGGTGTCTAATAATTACCTTCCTCAACAACGACGCCAAAATGTTGGTCACTCTATATGCCAGTTAATTAAAACCATCATGCATAATGCTCAATATAAATTTTAAACCTAGGGAAGTCTTTTTATTTCAAATATAAATCACACTATTTGTGCTTAAACACTAAGTATTTTATGACTAGGGTTCATGGTGATACCACTAAATACATGACACAAGGAGGATCTAGGGTTCATGGTATACACAATAGATGGAGTCTAATATGATAGTCATCACTTCAAGTTATTAAGAAGTGCATCGGTCTCACTTATTCAAGCTTCGCGATAGTCTCACATTGGTGGAAAGGGGATTTGTATTCATGTGGCTATAAAATACGATGGACTAGATGAAATTTCAACACACTAGTCCAAACTTTAGTGATATGTAGCAATTCACTCTTAGGAATTGTTGGTCACTCTATATTCCAGTTAATTAAAACCATCGTGCAAAATGCTCAATATAAATTGTCAACCCATGGAAGTCTTTTTATTTCAAAGATAAATCATACTGTCTATGCTTAAACACTAAGTAGTTGATGACTGAATAAAATATCCTACTTATCTATTGTGTCAAAATCCTCCCATAATAAAATTGATCTAAACTTCCTATCTAAGAATTCAGAATTGCAATCACTTCCTACAACTTCAATCCATCAATTAATTATTTATGAAATAAATATCTAGAATTACTTTTGCATAAATTTAAATCCTAATTTACCAGACTATATGCAGATTCATTGTAACTAGATAATCCAATCTTAAGCTAAGAATAGGAAATAACATGAATTGAATCAACAACCCTAGACTATAGTCCACCTGAATTAGCAAACCTGAGAAAGACAAGTAATTGAAAGAAACTAAGGGAGAGCTTGACTGTTACAACTATCACACACATGCATAAAAGAAATTAACCTACACAGTCGACTGTCACACCACATTGCTGTAGCTTAAAGGAAATGCAAGTACTGAGTATTCAAGGAAAAACAACGATTAACATGACTATTGCAACTACTAAAACAAATGCATACAATGTAACATCCACACCACACAACTAATTAATCAAACATCTAATTAAATCGGCAATATCTGTGGGAAGGCGGGCCCATCCTTTGAACAGAGACACTGAAACTAACACAAGTTAAAACACAGAGACCTGAATAATCCTACTCCTTGTATTAAAATGGTGAAACGAAGGTACAGTCTTTATTACATCTTACATAATAAAATATGATATTGTCCAACCCATGGCTCTTGATACTTCTCCGTACTTATACCTCAACAATCGTAGCACACAACCACTAATATCAGGAATCCATGAAGATCTATGATCTTCAGGCTACCCTGTTACATGTGCAGTTATAGTTGTGGAAGGAATTAAACAGAGGTAGGGAATATAGGAAAATTCTGTTGCCCGAGCCAGTAAATGAATAACAGAACCAATTCAAGAGAGGCCTTGATGATTGCAGCTAACTTCAAGCAGTGGCATGTTGTTGTAGCTAAGTTTTTTGTAGCCGTGTCTGTCGTAGCCATATCTATCCCAGCCCATGTGGAATGAAGACCCTTGGTTGGATCCACGTGTAGAGACGGGACTGGCAATTTCAACTGATAGTGAATGCTCATATCCTCTTTGGACCACTCAGGCTGCTACACTTGTACTCTCTCACAACTTGCACTATCTTTGTGAAATCATAATGAGTTAGCATAATTCAAGAAGCAAAGTCCTGATTATAGAAATCATACGCATTAATAAGATGAAACAATAAATAATCATACCTATGAAGATTCAATGCTCAAGTGAGGAAAGAATGTCTGTTTGGTGCACAAAATGGAATAAGACAAGACAAACAGGGTATTAAGGATGTGATTAAAAAGGGGTATTTTGGGACCCAACAGGAATAGGGTTTCCATGACTAGGGACGGATATCCTTTTCACAAATGGAGAGGGATCAATACAACTAGGAATTGAGTAATGAGATTTAAATTCATGCACATACAACAAAAAAGTGGCCCTAAAAACTGAGTACACAAGTGTTCAGGACTAAGGAGAGACTTTTTTATTTCTAGCATAAATTAGAGAATAGTGTAGGTATGGAAAAGAAGATAGAAAATCCTATAGAATATGGTAGATTTGAGCACATGCCACAGGATCAAAAAAATATGATACCACTGTTAGGTTCCCATTAGGGAAAGTATATTATTGGCTATAAATCAAAGGTTTATCACTAATGTCAAAGAAACATTAAAATGATCATAACTTGATTAATATCGCTCATAATATTTGTTTTAACTTAATTTTAGAACCGGGGCATCTGTTCTACATACACTTGCTTTGACAAAACATAATTTTGGGCACTCTATCAAAATAGATTCGGTTTGCATATGCATAGCCATGACAAAAAAACATGGAAAATAACTAATTTTAAATTAGCAATATCTCCTCTTTTTGGATTACAAATGAGACAATTTTCTTTTAAATTGAGTATTTTTGCGAGAGGAACTCATATCAACAAATTTTTTCTTCAAAATATGTACACAAATTTTCATAAATTGATGTGAAAGTTTCCACCTAATTTGGTTTTAAACATTTCTCCACAAGGTTTAGGGTTTGGAAAAAAATCCAAACATGTAGAAGAAGGTCCAAATATGCCACCTAATTATTATATATTGGGTGACAAATAGCCCCATGGGGTAGCTTAGTTGGTTGGATATTCAAGGTCCAAGTCGTGATGAGGTTGAGGCACTAATACATATGAGCAAATTTGCGATGGTTTTTCGTTGCTATTTCCATGTTTAGTCACCTCAATTGTGATAAAAAGGGTCGCTATGTTTTGTGGCACTTATTTTGTTGCTATAACGACAAACTTTATAAGCCGTCGATATAGAGACGAAAATTGGCTACCACGTGTCTTCTATACGGTGGCCTTGAAATTTATTTTTTTAATTCATTTTCTACGTTTCGTCACTCTATCGACAAAATTATCATCCTTATAATGCCGAAAATATGTCCAAAAAATGCTAGGAAAATTTTTGGTTCCATGAAAAACCATGGAACAGTTTCGACGAGCGTTTGTCTCTCTATTGATGAGTTCTAGAATTTGAACATAAATTTCTTCCACGCAAAACCATGGAAAACCAAAATCTATCGACGAAATCTGCAAGTTGAATGGTAATTTTTCCAGGAAACTGCGTCACTATAGCGACGGTATTCATGGAAAGCCACTTGGGGTTTTGATGGTTTTGTAATACCCGTGACGAAAGTTTGTCGATATTGCAACGAAACCTGGAGGTTCAAAAAAAATTAAAAACTATGGAAAGGCACATTCCTTTCTGCGGTTTTGGATCTTCAATAAGTTCTTGTGATTGATGTGCAATATCATGGACCTTTTAATTCTATTTTAGACCAGATTTAATTAGTGCTATAGAGCATATTTCTAGAAGGAAAATCTGAGCCACAAACTAGGGCAAACCTACCATGCGATTTTATGTTTTAGGGATGGTTCTAATACATGTAAATGACAAAAAAATTCAGATCTTATAAAACAGAAAATGAAAGATGAATTAAGATTTAAAATGGCATAGAAGCTGTGATTAGTGCCTAACAAATACAAGTTAGGTGGATGGGGTCAATTGAGGATCTCATGGAGGCTTTAGTGATTAAAGAGTATATAGGGTTGAATGTTTCAAACCCAATTTGCTCCTTAATAACTATATACACTTCAGAAATATTCAATAGGAAAATCCTAAGCTAGACATTAGATATTTGTCAAACAAGAGCCACGAGATGGTGGCAATGTCACCGCAATTCCTAAAAATTATTACTACAAGACAAATGCCATAGAATGGAAATATATCTCTGTTTCAACCCCAACAAAGATTCCCATGCCAAACCAAGAAATATATCATAATAGACTTGTAATATAACTACAAATGGTAGCTTTAGAGATGGAGGATAAAGGATAATTGCTCATACTAGGTTTTAAAACTTGAGACTCCTCTTCCATATGAGAAGGTTTAGGCTTTAGGGAAAGCACCTTCATTTCCACTCAAAAAAGGCTTCTCGTGCAATATTTTGGTTTGGTAGAAAATAAACGGGAACAAAAAATTCCAAGCTTTTGGTAGAAAATGAAAAATAAAACACAATTTTGAATAGTAATTTAAAGAAATGGAGCAGAAATCTAAAAACAAACAGTTCTGATAGAGGAAAGTGGTTAAAAAACAGAGGTGGGAAATGCATAGAGATAACATAAGAGTGCTAAAAGCAAGGAATGGTACAACAAGAACACAACAAAGACAATTAAGTATGATATTCATATGTTTCTATACAAACATTGAATAGGAAGCATGATGAAGAGGCTAGAAATGAAAATAGAAAAGTTATATTATATGACAGGTACAAGCAAGTCATATAAAATATTAATGCCTAGGGAGAATGTAGGCAATGCAAGAACCCTTACCTTATCTATCGCCTTTCGTCAGGTCCATTGGCCCATACCACTTGCAAAGAGTTGTCCTAATAAATGAAAAACCACTGTGTTGGCTAGCAATTAAATTTATAAATTAAATAAATAATCCATTCCTAGAACTATACACAAGTGGTCATTTTGCTAGGCATGGAAAATATCAAAATACTCTATGAAATAAAAAATGGGCATACAATTAAATCAACTAATGTTGCTTGGAAAGTGTGTTCTTGGGGTAATTCCACCAAGAGATGTGGTTCTGGAGTCACATTCCACATGTCCTATGAAGGAAATCAACAATCAATCTATCCAACACACATTTTCCACTAGAATATCAACTCGCATTTAAATGATATATTACAATACCATTTCCTTGCTAATGTGGAAACTTGTGTTTGTATTCGACAAGATTTCTTTAACCATTGTATTAAAACGAAAACAACACACAAATTTTAAAGTTTAAGAAATAAATATATTAAATACACATATAAATAGGTTTTTACTGGAAATGTGTGGACAATGTCAATACCACCATCCTGTCAAACAATATAAAACAAAAAAAAGAGAGGAAAGAGTCATGTTGTCTTACTATATGAATAAAATTTCACTAACTACTCCAGATAAATCTTTGTTTTCTATGTAATGTTAACTTTCCTGTAAATAATAGCCCGCACGGGTGGGGCTCATTGGCAGTTCAGTTGTTATGAAGTCACTTGTTGTAAATTGGAGGTCACAAGATCAAATCCCACCTAGTTTTACCTGTGTCCCATGTCTTGCAGTGGGTGTGGGGCACCTAAGGGTATAGTGGTAGTGGGAATGGATCCCTAGACCCCGTGTCATACGAGTACCATCCCCACTCCAGTTGTTGATTCCCCTAGTTACTAAAAAAAAAACTTTCCAGTAAATAATATTTAGATATGGAAATATTTGTTCTAACAGAATGCACTTTGAGGAGCTCATGGAATTCTTTTGTAGCGCACATATAAATACATTTTTTTTACTTATAAAAAAAACTAAAGAAATAGTTTAGGGGAGGAAGTTCAGGGATGAACCCGGAGAGCTATGAGCATGGGCTTGTTGTGAGAATCATTGCATATGATGTTTCCATCTTTATTCGTTCTCCCATTGCATCTTCCACATAGACTCGGGGAACCCAGTGGATATTTCTTGACCCCTTTTCTATTATTTATTTCTCAGCTTTTCTCCTAACATCCCTTACAAACTCACCGATCGACATCTTTCCAACGACATCCTCCAACTACAAAGTTAAATTCAAACCATTAAGAAGCAAAACCCTGAACATGAATTTGTTCTCCTCAAGTTCAAGCTTGGGTTTCTTCTTAGGAAGCACTCCAAGGTAGCCCTCATTGCTGCTTCTTTTCCTCCTGGTAGAATATTTTTCCATCTTGGATATAAGAAACAAAAAACCGCAGAGGGAATATTGTGTTCTTCTATCACAATGCTTGCCTACACTTAGAATTTGCAAGAATTGATGCATGCAATGGGATTTCATTAGTTTATACAGAGAATTCTATGGCTAGGGTTGATGTATCACTAATTAATCAAATAAATTATGCATGTACAACTCAAGACAAGCGCTGGCATTCCACAATTGCTACAAAGCTCAACTTAGTAGCCTCAAAACCACTCTGAACAAAAAAAAATGGTTTTCTATAGAACATTCGGGCTTCAAACTCCAAAAATTTTCCATTATCAAAGTAAAACTAATAACCGTACTATGGGTTTAATTGAATTGCAGTACATCCAAATGACACCTATGATGTATGATACCCCACCAATGCTAGAGCAGCAGATATCAAAACCTACGCCACTGAAATATAGCCCAATCAACAATCAAATAAATAGTTTTAAAATAATTCTATTTAATATAAAAAATTTAAAACTTTAAAAAACTTTACAACCATGAAAAATTAAACAATTTATAGTTGGTTGGATTAATATACATAACCCATCCATATATATCACCGCTTGCAGTGACATAAAAAGGGTTAAGAGCAACACAACCAAATTTGAGAAACATGCACACTATTAAAATTTCCAATGACAAGCATCGAATATAATAGAGAAAGGTATTACCCAATTATAATTTATTATCAAGAGGCAATTGAAGATGATATCCATTCACCAAGCATCAAGTATCAAATACATCCAATCAACCATCCATAAGCATCAAATAACAGTACTAAACAATAGTATAAGAATTCTCTTCACAACTTCTCCTTGTTTTTTACCACAATTAGATATTAGGTTGGTTGTTATGAAGGCATTTATATTAGTAAATCACTACATTTGAGATGTATGAATTTGTAGGAATATCTGTGTATGCTAACCTCTTATGGTTCAGTTGATAGAAGAGGAGGAGGTGGAGCTTATGGAAACTGAAAAAAAATAAGGATGGTGGAAACACACCCGATCCTTCTACAGATGCAACTATCAATAATGCTATAAATGGTCATGCTTCCCCTACTGGATCTACATCTCCTGCAGTTGATCACTCACAAGAAGAACTCACTAAGGTTGGTTTCTCTCTCAACATATTTTTTGTTTGACTATAAGATTCCTTGTTCTGTCCTTTGTTGGTAATCTCTATCTTCTTCGTATTACTGCACATTTCCCTTTACAATGAGTATTCCCTTGCTTCTAGTTTGACATTTAATATTAGCTTTGAAAAAGGGTTTATTGAATTCTAGTCAAATAATGGCTAGGGAAGTTCATAGAAGTGCCACAAATTTAATTGCAATGAAGTTAAATAAATTCCATTTACGGTTGTGGACCTAAGTTACACGATACGGGGAAACATGCATATGTTTCCAAAATTGAAACACACTGGAAACATGACCACTCATTTATAAATAGCACATTATATTGGAACTTTGAAATAAAGGATTATGAATAAATGAGCAAGAACATTTAAATGACAAGCAAAGTTCCACCATCGCTTATATTGGGATCCTCACCATTAGTATCACCCTTTGCCTCCTCATCTAGCCTTTAGCTCTACCTCAATCCTCCAGGGACATCAATTAAGACCATTCAATTTTTATGAAACTACCTAATACAAGCCTTAAAATATCATAGAAAAATATCATGCCTAATCAATGATTTTGACTTGAGTGAAGGGTACATTTTTGCTAAGGCCATGATATAGGAATTCAACAATCAATGGAACCAACATCGGGTTAAATAAATAGCTTGGTTCTCTTTATTAAATTCCAATCCCATTCCTTGATACATGATAGAATCCAGTCAAACAACTGTAATCTCGCCAATCCTAAAATCCTTTAAACTGTTAAGTCTGTTGAATTTTGAATGGACTATGAAATTCTACTTTCTCCATATGAAGTTTGATGAGGTTGGAAACTTTCTCAAACATACTAGAATTGTTAGTGGTAATGTTAAAAATTTAAGTAAAAGGATAGAAAAGGAAAGATAGAGGAAATTTCAACTTTTACCAGCATTTTTGGTCAAGTCTAGTAAAAAACTGAGTCAAACCAAGTCAAATTAGGTGGATGTAGAGAAGAAAACATGTTGTATGGACATTGGTATGGCATGGAAATTATTTTCCAGCTGTAGAAAAATGTTTCCATTGGACCTGTCTTTATGGATGGTAGTGGTAACTGGTAACACATTTCTAGTCTCTACCACACATTTCTGTACCAAAATGTTCATGGCACAACACCTATTCTGGTCTTTTCAGAAACTTAGCCATGGAATCTAGTTCCATGGAAAATGCTTTTGGTTGCAGGGAACCTTCTTTCTTTATAATTACAAGGACAAAAAACTATATATTCTACACAATTGTATTAGTGACTAGTGCCTTTCAATCAACCACTTCTATGAATGAAGAAGACATACTAAGTTGATTTAGTGCTTATAGATGCAAATGCAAATGATATCAAGTCAATGTATTCAATTCAAGATATATGGAATTAGTAGCAAGGTAATCCAGTAGAACTTTAGCATACAAGAGATAATTAGCCATGTAACCATATACAATTCAATTGCAGTATTTAACCAACCAATAACCTTTCATTCAAGTATGAGGACTCATATAAATATAGCAGCAATAATACAGTATGACAGTTCTAATTATGACAATTTTATAGCAGCAGTGAAGGTTACCAATGTAAGGTGTATAAGAGTTTTAGTTTTTCATTCAATGTAAACCACACCACTCCAAACCTTGAACACTATTCTTAGCAATATAGGACAGCCACCAAATGTATGTTCCAGACTTGTAGCTATGCAAATAATTTAAATTTTCAGATTTTATTTACCTCCCTTAAACAATATCACCATCCAACTAATAGTTAACCTTTGATTCAGTTTGGTGTTTGTTGTGGTTGCAGGTAGGGGGGGCTTTCAAAGTTTGACAGTTTGTAGTTTATTGCAGACTGCAGGTAGTATGTGGAAGTGTGTTGATATAGGGTTGTTGCAGCCTTTTTTTCAAAATGGTTGCTGAAATGGTAACAACCAACATAGATTCCTCTCTAATAGAATACCTGGTGGCCCTTTAAAGAAAAAACATGGAATGGAGTTATCTTGCCACCTAAGAGAATTGGGTTTTCGATTCCACAGAGCACTAGTTATTGAATTATAATTAACACAATAGCCACTTGCATATCCTATTAAAAACATTCACAGTATAGCTTTGAACTATCAATTCATGGGAATTTTAACATGATGCCGAAAAGGAATGAAAAAAACTATAAACAAACCCACATTTTGCAGACATGCCGACTAGATAAATACCACCAAAATTATATGAATCAAACCCATATTTTATGGTGAAGATTTGAACTTTCTTACCCTGATCATAAGCTGTGATGTTTTCACAAATTAGAAGCAACATCGAGAAAGTAAAATCATTCGGTCTCCTCCCCATCATTAACGCTTTCCAACACATATTGAGAGCCTCTTCATATTTCCCATTCAGAGCATACCCTGCAATCACATATCTCCACAAAACCACCACTTTCCATTCAGGAATATTGCCAAAATATCTCACAACAAGCAAACACAGGCATTCAGGCATTCAGTGTTTTTGAATTCTACGTTTTGTTTGTTTGTTTATTTGCATATTTTATATTTTGTGTTTTGTTTTGTTTTTTTATTTTGCATATTTATCTTTTGTTTAGTTTATTTTGGGTTTTTTTTTATTTTCATATTTTATGTTTTGTTGCATTTTAAATTAATTATAGTTAAACAACTCTATGTTTTTAATTTAGTGTAGTTTAATTTAATTTAATTTAATTTAACTAGGATTTTTTCATAATTTGTATTGGTTACATTGCTTATAGTGAGATCCTATACATAAGTCCCTTCAAGGACGAACACGATGATGATGATCATGATCATGATCATGATGACGATGAAGATGATGAATATGATGGTGATGACGAAAACAATGATGATCATCATCATCATCATTATCCTCATCATCATCCTTGTCATCGTCATCACCATCATCTTCCTCATCTTCATTAATATCATCATCATCATCATCTTCATAATCATCATCATCGTTGTCATCATCATCATCATCATCATCTTCATCATCATCATATTCCTTATCATCATCATCATAATCATCATCTTCATTATCATCATAATCATCATCTTCATCATCAACGTCTTCGTTATAACCATCATCATCTTGATCATCATCATCATATGCGTTGTCATCATCATCAGCATCTTCATCTTCATCGTCATATTCATCATCAACATCATTGTCATCCAATTCATCAGCATCTCCATTATCATGATCATCATCTTCATTGTCATCATCATCATCATTTTCATTATAATAATCGTCATCTTCATCATCATCATCATATTCGTCATCATCATCATCATCATCTTCATCATCTCAATTTTAGGGGGAGCTCAATGAATGAGACGTCTACATGATAGGGGGAGCAGCCAGTTGAGTGAAAAATTAAGGATTGCTCCTAACACCCATTCCAAGGACTAATATGACAATTCAATATGATTCAAGGAAGTAGTAAAAAAAAATACAACTTTTTGGACCCTGTGAAGCCTCCTATTCTTAGATTTGTGCACATGAAGAATCAAGACTTATGGACCTAGTCCGGTTTATTAAAAGAGGAAGATCCAAATGGAGCAGTTTGGTAGTTCCATAAAATGCATTCTTTATAAGAGTGAATAATCACTCATAACCATTCTATTATAATGTTGATGAAGCTCAGAACAATTTAGTGAAGAGCAAGGTAAATATCTTGTCATCGCATGTTCATCATCATCATCATCATCTTCATCAACATATTCATCATCATCGCCATCAACATCAACATCATCATAATATTCATCATCATCATCATCATCATCATCATCCTCATACTAATCATCATCCTGATAATCATGATCATCATCTTCATCATCCTCATCACCATCCTCATCATCGCCCTCATCATCATCTTCATCATGGTCATCATCTTTATCATGTTCATCATATTCACCACCACCACCACCACCATCATCATCATCATCAACAACATCTTCATCATCATCATCATCATCATCATCATCCTCGTCATGCTCATTCTCATCCTCATCCTCATCATCGTCATCATGATCGTCATCATCATCATCTTCACCATCATCATCATTTTCGTCGTGATCATCCTCATCCTAGTCATCGTCATCATCATCATCATCATCATCATCATCATTGTCCTCATTGTCATAATCATCGTCGTCATCATCATCATCATCACCATCATCACCATCATCATCATCATCATCACCATCATCATCACCATCATCATCACCATCATCATCATCGTCATCATCATCATCATCATCGTCATCGTCATCTCCCTCTTCTTAATCAACATCTTCATCATCGTCGTCATCATCATTTTTATCATCGCCCTCATCATCATCTTCATCATCTTCATCATATTCATCACCACCACCACCATCATCATCATCTTCATTATCATCAACATCATCATCATCATCATCATCATCATCATCATCATCATCATATTCCTCGTCATGTTCATCCTCATCCTCATCCTCATGATCGTCATCATCATCATCATTTTCATTATTATCATCCTCATCCTAGTCATCGTCATCGTCATCATCATCATCGTCGTCATCGTCATCATCATCATCATCATCATTATCATCATCTTATTCTTCATCGTCATCATCATCATCATTATCATGATGATAATGATGATGATGACAATGATGATGATGGTGACGATGATGATGGTGATAATGATGATGATGATGATGAATATGATGAAGATGATGATGACGAAGACGGCGATGATGATGATGATGATGACAATGAATAAGAAGATGATGATAACGATGACAATGAAGACAATGACATTGATGGTGATGAAGATGGTGATGATGCTGATGACCATGATGATGATGATAATGATGAAGATGATGATGGAGATGATGATGATCAACATGATGATGATGATATTGAAGATGAAGATGATGATGATGTCGATGATGAGAAAGATGTTGAACTTGATGATGATGATGATGATGATGATGCTCTTGATGATGAGATGATGATGATGAATATGGTGATGTTGTTGTTGATGATGATGACGGTGATGATGATGAAGATGAAGATGGTGATGTTGATGATGATGATGATGGTGATAATGATAATGACGGTGATGATGATGAATTTGAAGATGATGATGATGAAGATGACGATGATGAGGATGATGAAGATGATCATGATGATGAAGATGATGATCATGATGATGATGAAGATCATGATATTGATGATGATGATGATGACAATGATGATGATGATGATGATGATGATGATGATGATGATGATGATGACGACGATGATGATGATGAATATGATGATGATGACGAAGATGATGATAATGGTGAAGATGATGATGATGATGATGATGACGACGACGATGATGACTATGATGACAATGATAATGATAATGATGAAGATGATGATGAAGACGATGATGATCAACATGATGATGATGATGATGAAGATAAGTGCATCATAGCATATTTTTTATTATACATGAATGGATGCATATAAAGTGCATAAAGTGAGATGGTGCATAATTGATATTAGAAACACATTGGTGCATATATCATGTAAAGAGAATCGATGTGTATATGTCCTAAAAAAATACCAGTTAATACATTATGTAAAAGAGCATTAATGGGTAAAATACTCTGTTATCTTAGTTCAAGGAAGTGTAAAAGATACACCAACTAGTTGAAATAATAGAATGTGTATGGTTCACTGATGAACTTTTCCACACCACATATATGCAAATGCTATTTATTATTTTTACAAATTTTCAATTACTCATTAGAAAATCATTTTTTATAATAATATTTTTTTTATATTTATTTCTTGCAATTGGATATAAGAGCTGATTAAACTTTTGTTCATTGTAACCATGGAAATCATTCATATAATTAAATTTGAATTAATTATCTACAAATCATATATTTTGTAAGCAATATTTATTTTTATTTCTTAATTATTGTGCTTGGATAAGCTCATTGATTACACCTTTGTTCATAGTTACAATGTACATCATTCATATATTTAATCAATAACGTAAAATTTTGCGACATTAGAAAATACGATAGATGAAGAACCCGTTTTATTATATAAGAATAAGAAACCAAAAATTGGGACATCATACAAGTCCACAATAATCAAAATGTCATTTTTACATTGTTACAATTATTGATAACTTACAATTATTTATATATATATATGATACAAGTTGAATGTGATTGTCATTGATGTCAGAGGAGTTCAGTGAATGAAAAAAGGATAACCAAAGACATGATGGAAGGGTAAACTCGGTGAGACCTGTATCTTCTTCTTCAAGGCATTTTTCTGAGAACCGGGGCCATGGTCAGATAGATATTTCAAAAAACTATGGGATGGAAGGTCATGGCGGGAATTTTCTTCTTCTTATGAATTATGGTTGTCATTTTCATAAGGTAGCTGCTTTAGGGAAGTTTTTCAACACTTAGTCAAAATCCCCAAATTATCATACCGTTACCAACTACTAGCAAGCCCCTACAATCAGAGCAAGGGCAATGATATTTTCCATATCCCCTCACCTCTAATGTCACTCTAAACTGAGAAAGATTCCTTGCATTTTAATTCATAGTGAAAAATCCTTGTAGTGACAAGTAATTGTCTTACCTACACCATACCAAACAGTAACTTGTCAAATACATTAGATAAAAGTATATTTCTAAATGCAGTATATTATATACCAATTTCTATAAAGAAAAACATGAATACTGTGATGAATAGGATTTTCATTGATGACAACATTAATGACAATAATTTTGGAAAAATATGGTAATTTGGTGAAAAACAGGAAAATGACCAAGTATGGGGAAATTAGTAAAAATTGCCTTAGGGAAATGCATGCCATAATTTATAGGAGAATATAAATTCCCGCACCACATGGGGGTCCTATATATTGTTGTTTTTCCTACCTGACCATGTCTTCAGTTTGTCCTAAAAGTGCCTGCGGGAGAAGTTATGGACCTGCAAAAACAAGGGTTTGTGCCAGAGCAAGCAAAAATGGCGAAGTAGCCTCAAGAAGATGCCCACCCTAAATTATGGGTTAGAGTAAATGACCACATCACATGGGGGTATTGTAGTGTGTTGGTTTGGATACCTAACCATGGTATTATTTCTCCTTAAGAATGTCTGAAGAAAAAGTTGAATCTGCCAAAATGAGGTTTCAGAATAAATTTTGGAGGAAGTCCTGAAAATGACCAAGTGTTGGAAAACTAGCACAGTTATCCTTAAGAAAATGACCACCACAAATTGTGTGTTGAAGAAAATTCCCACACCATATGGGGGTCTTGTAGATTTATATTTGGCCTACCTGAACATGTCTTCAGGCTGTCTTGGAAGTAACTGAGGAAAAAGTTATGAACCTGCCAAAATAGTGTTTTAGGCAAATTGGACCAGACTAAGAAAATTGTCCAAGTGTTGGAAAAACTGGCTCATGAGGCCTTGGGAAAATGCTCGTCGTACCTTATAGGTGTACGATAAAAATTATTTAAAGCTATAATCCTACAACTTGTTGAAGAGGCTATCTCACCATGGTCTTAGTTCTCAAAGAATATGTTTGATGACAAAGATAATGGTTTACCAAAATAGAGTTTCGGGCTATTTTGCACTATTCCAGTACTAGAAAAACTACCTCAATGGCCTCATGGAATTTCCTGCCCTATCTCATAAGATGAAGAGAAAAATAATATGAAAGTGTTAGGCTATAGCTTGTTGATGGGTGCATCTAACCATGGTCTCAGTTATCCTGTGGAGTGTTTTATGACAAACATATAAATTGGCATCCAAAAGTAAGAAAAATATTATTTTGCATTTTAAGAATACAAGAAAATTGGTTGTGTTAGATTCAGGAAATTGAAAAGGCATTTTGAAATACCCGCACGGAGGGGCTTTTTTGATGATAAAATTCATCAAGTAGCATAGTCATGTTCCTTGGTGAACTGACTATCCATCCATACCTTCAAGTTTTCTTATGGTCTCATATGCAAAATATCAATCTGCCAAAAATAGGAAAAATAATATTTTGCATAGTGAGAACAAAAGAAAATTGACCAAGCGTTAAAAACAGGAGTTTGAGAGGTCAGTTGGAAATGTCTGCCAAGGGTTGTCTTTGTGCAATTAAATTTATCAAATGTCATGGATCCATTATTTGGTAATTTTTCCATCTGCTCCTGACTTCAGGTCTCCATAGAGTGTTCACATGTGTGAAATAAGAGTCTGCCAAAATGGGAAGAAATATGTTTTGATGTTCAAAAGAGGTTGAGAGGCTATTTTGAGATGCTTGCTAGAGGTTGTGTGTGTGTCAATGGATTTAACTTGTGATATGGCATTTTTCATTGTTGAAATGGATATCTATCCATGCTTGATGGTTTCCTTATGGTGATCACATGAGGGAGAAATCAATATTCCAAAGTAGAAGAAAAATTGTTTTTACAAGTTAAAAACAATTTTGTCCAAGTGTTAAATTAAACAGTTTGGAAGCCTATTTTCAAATGATCTCTAGATGATGCGTGTGTATCAAAAAGTTCAAAAGGTAACTTGGATCTGATCCTTGTTGAGGTGGCTATCCATCCATACTTTCAGTTTGCATTATGATGGCAATATATGCAAAAGATGGACCTGCAAAGTTAGTGAAAAATAATAAACATAGTTTATTAAATAAGAAGCTACATGAATGTATTTAGAAAAATAAATAGAAATTTAATAAAAAGATTTAAGACAGAGTTTTGAAGAGACACATCTTACTATTGGAGAGATGCAATGTTTAGAAGAAGTTTCAATTTATTATTTCATTAAAACAATAAATAACAAACAGAGATTCGAAGAGGTGTTTAAGCATGATGACATGGCAAGGTGTAATTGGAACAGGACATGAAGGACAGAGATGACTAAGGACATGCATAATGACATTGAAAAGAAATCATGACAAGAACAATACATCTAGAGAGTCAAATGACCCATTCTATGGTCATTTGAAGATGATTTGGGCAAGACAAAGATGTTGGTGCAAAGATGACAATGAGATGGTGACATGAAAATAGACAAGAAAAATTAATGACAGAGATGGTTGCGGGCATGATAATATTGGTAGAAAAATATGTTGAAATTGATTTGAATCCTTAGCTCCCTGATTCCCCCCCCCCCCCCCTCTTAGTGAGCATTGTGTCTAACAGACTGAATTTTTCATTGATGCCAACAAGTGTTGTGAAATGGCCTTTGATTTACTCACAAGGAGACCTTGATAGTTTGGGCATTGGAACATTAGGTGGCCCAAATAGTCCAAATGAAATTTTTCCTTCTACTATGGAAAGTAATTAACACTATGTCAACGACCAATAGCTTAGTGGAGCATCGGGTCTATATAAAAAATGAATTGGCTAGAGTCATTGTTGATTGGACCCTCTTGTTGCAATTACTTTGGTTTAAATAAAAGGAGAGAGTTTTAGGGTTGTTAAATTCGTTCGTAAGGTACATGACCCGAAGAATACAACTGTTATTTTGAGCCTCAATGTTAGTTTGTATCCCCCAAAAAAGGATGCATGCTTACCTTTTATGAATTTACAGCCAGATGATTGTTGCAGAGTAAGACCGATCTCTCCAGTTTTGGATATGGTTGATAAAGAAATTCGGGCTCAATCCGTGCTCAATCTATCACCAAGAACCTTGTCACAACTATAGAAAATATGTTGAGTGATACAACTTGGCATGCTCCCGCAAAGGAGCTGTAAACTGGCTTTCAGTTTGATTTCACTCTCTGGCATAGTTTAATCAATGGACCAATGGAAATATAAAAGGTAAAATTATCTATGCTGACATTGTATAGCAGTATTAGAGATTCCTGCAATGAGGTAGTTAGTTTCATGGAAATTACTATTTATCCATGGTGACATCATATATGAACAAGTGTAAACATCTCTATGCCAAATATAAGGGCACATGGATGGCCTAAGGCGAGGGTATAGGTGGCTTTTGTCATATACATAAAATACTATACCACACATAGCCAATCAGACCCAGACCCAAGAAAAAAGATGCAATATCCGGGGCAAAAAATCAAATCTATTTTATTATTATTGAGGGTTTCCATTTCACGATTTCTCTCTATAATAGGACATAAGATAGAAGAAAGCCTTTGCTTTGATGTTTAGCGCCAACTTCATGCTTACTGTCTTGAATATGAACCGAGGGAGGGCTGGAATTCACTTCTCACCCAGAACAAGTTTACTCCATTATGCAAATAGCGAGATCTTCTTAGTTAGATGTGGACAAAAATGCATGAGTTGACCCATGCGTAAACAACCAAGAGTTGTTGAAAGATTGCATTAGTTTGGAGGGTGTGCAAAGATAGCCATATATCGTCGATATAGAGACGAAAGTTCGTCAAAAATTAAAAAACGTCGATATTTCCATGGTTTTTCCGCCATGATAAAAAAAAATGAAGCATTAATCCACGAATGTTCAAAACGCGGAAATATTTCGTGGAAAAATCTGCCCAAATGTATTAGTGAGGTCTATGGAGATTTTAGTTTTAATGCTATAATCTATGGATATGGTCAAGCCTTACCTCGTATAGATTTGAATATATGATCTCCTAAAAGGAAACATAGATTCTTAACCATTAGGCCCACTGAAATTGTCCTTAGACACACTCAAATTGTACATTGAAATATTTTGTTTAATGTGTGTGTGTGTGTGTGTGTAGCTTCGAGGGGTAGCTGAGTTGGTTGGATATCCTGGGATCAAGATGTAACATGGTCGAGATTGGGGGTTCAATTTTATGGGTCGTTTGATTTTAGGCACCGAACTAATGTTGACATGGTGAAGCCCCTTCGGGTGGTGTTATATAAACAAAATATTTAATAAACAAAGTCATATATAAACTATGATTTGAGGAAATGATATATAT
>LPNX010297679.1:42171-109671 GCA_001517045.1 Pseudotsuga menziesii
GACAGTTCCATAAACTAATACTTATGACTGGTTATTTCATTGAGACTAAAAATGAAATGGCATTGAATTGACCTCTTGCTCGTCAAGGAATTCATTGAATCAAAAGGTCCCCATTATCATTTATAGAGCTTCTTTTTAAAGTTCATCTGCTTTATGATTAATCTCTCGAAGAACATGGATGATGAAAATATACTGGAAATATTGAATTGAACTTCAAACGTTGTGTAACATATGTTCAAGTCTAGAAATTTCAATAGTAGATTTGTTATTTGCTTGATCAACAATAACCTTCAAATCACCCATTCCCTAAATTTGTGACACATTTTTCATTTTTTTGAAATGAAGCAAGGCCTAGATGTTGTATAGGATTACACACCTTATAACCATAGGTCTGGGGTTACCAACATACTCAATCAACTTGCATACAATTGACTTCTAGAGTGCAGTAAAAGAAATAGGAGGATGACAAAAACTTACTCGATTAACAAAGGTCGATCCTTGCTATTCCTCTTCCGCTCTGCTTCTTCTCCAAAGTCTTCAAGGTTGCTCCTCTTTCACCTGTCAAGATTCAATATTCTAGATACAAGATGATTCATATATATATATAAGCAGGTTAGATAAATCATATATAAAATGCAGAAACATAAACATTTATCAAACCAAGATACATGAAACACATATGGAAGAAGGATTCTCTTTATTATCAACAATGGAAAGAGTTCAGATTACAACCCAATGCATGAGACAAGGACTCCTCTACAACCAAAGGATTCTGAGTTCCACTACTCCAAAGACTTCTGTATACAATCCACCAACAAAACTTTGCTCTCCAAGTGTATATCCCAACACCCTCCCCGAGGCCTGTATTTATATGGAGGAAATAAGGCAGTTTCGAAGGTTGAGGAGGTTGAGATAGTTAAGAGGATTAAGGTAAATGGCTTAACTAATCTCATATCATCACGTGTTTTTATTTTTAAATGTCAACGGACATATTTGTGGGTATTTAGAAGGACAACCCACGAATGAGCCTCGAGTTGCTATAAGAGCAACCCGCGAATGAGCCTCGAGTTGCTATAAGAGCAACCCGCGAATACATCCATTCGTGACTTGCAGCAACCGACACTCACGAATGATCCGCGAGTTGTACACGTAGAGAGTCGTGAATACAACTTAACATAGCAAAATGGCAAAGTAACCAGCTGGATGGAGGAGAAATTTATTTTATACTAAGCCAACCTATAGTGTTTTAGGCAAACCTCTATCCATAGATGTCCTTTTGTGTGCCAACATGAGGGATGTCAGCACTCGGACGGAGAGGTTCCATTGAGGTGTATAACAGATGCCCCCTAATGTGTGAGGTTAGAGGGAAGCGATGGCCGAAATACATTATAATCATAATCTTAGGAGAACTCAGAAATCCAATGGAGCAGAGAGGGTACCTGAAACAAATACATAGTAATGTCATATGCAAAGTTACATATGAGGATGCTATGTTCAATAAACTAGAACACTACCTCCTTTACAATATTTGAGTACATCATATGATATGGGTATAAACCACGTATATTACAAAGGTGGATCAGAGCCACAATATACAATAATGATGAGCCTTCAAAGATCTGGAAGCTATGTAGATGAAGAGAACATAATCTTGCGCAACTTAGTCCATAGGTGAGGAACTAAGGTCTTCATAAAGGATCCCAAAGAACTAGTACAATCCAAGCCATGTGAATAAGGGTAAGCTGAAGTCAAACATGGAGAGGATTCAAAAGTTTGTCAACCAATAGGTGATAATTGATAACTGAAGCAAAGGAATTCACCAATGAGGAAAGTGAATCCTGAGGTACGATCGTCAAAACTCTAGGTATTCGTCATCAGGAAGTACTGAAATGGAAGCATGTTGTGATAAGGAAGGCAACAGATCCTCCAACGGATCACAAGAGTGACTAGGAACTTGGCAAAAAGAAGGAAGGCACAAATAGATAACAGATATAACAATGATGGGATCAGGCTATAGATCAGACATTGGGAAGAGTCCTTGAACAGGGAGCACAACACAGAGATGACCCAAGGCAGCGTATAACTTATAGATAGAACAACTACACCTATATGTCATGTAGGAGACATGATCAGATTCCCCAGGTGTAACGGACAAGAGGAGGAGTAAGAAAATCAAAGTGATAGCTGAACACAAGTGAACACTGAAACATGGATATCAGAAAACAAAGAGTACTATGTTCAAGGATGACATGCTGCCATTACTGAAAACAAGAGAAAACTTCTTCCTTACCTTCCCTGTTAAATTTTAACGAGTCCGGGAAAGTCAACTCGGTTCCCTCTTCATTTTTTGACAAGCTTGAAGAGATGGGAAAATAATGCTTGATAGTGTCACTGATTCGTGGATTTAATGAGCCCGAACTAGTACATGCTCAGCCGATGTTTTCACATTTAGAGAGTCTGAAAACTCCAAAGAAGACACCAAGGGGGTCCTTTTTCATCCAATTTAGTCTCCCGAGGCCGAAAAAGTATAAAACAAACCACTGAAAAACTCTCTTAACTTCTGAAGAAGAAAAGGCAAACATTTTTTGTACTTAGTCAAGGAGGTCCAAAAAAGGTTAAATTACCACCTACCCAACGCTCCTTCTAGAACAGCATAAAATAGCTTGAGTTTTACGAGTGTGAAGGAAAGCAATATCACTCGGAAATATCCATTTGGTTACGAGAAATGGGGCTTACAACAATAAACTCGTTGCTTTGTTCTTAAGTGTTTAATGAGCATGACAAAGACACAAAGTACACTCGAAATCTTTTTCATGTTTGGGTCCAGAGCACGAAAAAGAAAAAACTAAGCTCAAACTGGGTGTTCCTTTTCCATAAATTTAGTCCCTCGGGTCCGGAAAAGTGATAAACCTATGCCTAAGAATACTCTTCTCAATTCAAAAGAAAAGAGAGTGATCCTTTCTCATATTATTCCGCATGGTCCAAGAAAGAGATAACCTACCACCAATGTGGATGCCCGTTCACATATTCTTAACAAGCTTGAACGGACGAGATAACTCAGCAGTCAAGTCTGTTTTGGAGGAGTCAGACCTGGGCCTAAAGAAACTCCATAAGGGAGGGGAGTCCTATAAAGGGATAGCTTGTAAAAAGAGATTTAGAAGAAGCTCTTTTTGGCGTGAAAAATAGCTAAGAGGAAACCCCTGAACCTGAAACAGTGGCGACATGAGCATCAAAGGATGACAAAGGCATATAAAGATGATACTCATAAAATAAGGGCCCTAGCCACGGAAGAACAATGGTAGAGACAAGGGACTAATGGCTTAAAATACCATAGTCCGTGGCAAAATGTTGAATACTAAGGTTAATGTGGAGTGAAAAGATGCCAACATGTGTTGGAAATAGAAAAACCACCCTATTGGAGCAACAACACTTTGTACAAAGTGATAAACCTGTTTCAAGGCACAAAGAGGGTGATATTCGTTAATTGGCATTTCAAACTATGGAAAAAGATCCACTTTATGAAATATAATTTCTATAAATAGCTTGAAAATTAAAACAAACTCACCATTTGAACTTTTGAGCCAAAAAAAGCAAAGTTTACCCTCTACCGTTGATCGATCATTGTGGACAATTGGACCATCGAAATCGGAATCCGTCAGCTTCAGGTAATTCTACACCCTAATTTCATCAAATTGATCCAAACAAATATTAGGTTTAATTGTGAATTCAGTATTAACCAGCACCCAAAACTATGGCAGTGTGCATTCACGGGTTGCTAAGAAGGAAACTCGCGAATACGCGTTATATTTTCGGGTTGCCTAACTAGACAGCCGCGAATGATCCGCGACCTGCCTAAATAGACAGTCGTGAATACTACGCAGTGGGAAAAAACTTAAAAAATATGCAAGATTTTTAAATTTTGATATGGAAATACTGAATCCAATTGCTTGTATTTGCCAGGTAAAATATGGTTCTGGAGTGGAGGGAAAGGGAGCACGAAATAATGGATCATGTGGCGCTCCAAAGTGTGCCCACCGTACAAGCATTGAGGACTAGTGGGCTGCTGAAATTCTTTTGTACATCACCCATGCGGGCCAATGTCCACATACTGGAGTTCATGGTCAATTATTGGGATCATGAGATGGGGATGTTCAATCTTCAAGGTGAGACCTTAGAGCTTACCGTGGAAGACATATATTTCATTACCGGGTTGTCACAACGGGGAGCACCGATGAACTTGGAGGGCACTGGCAGGGGCGGTGACCCCTTAAGTGTCCAAAACTATGTAGACATATTCTGTACACCAGGTACTCAAAAGAAAGGAAGCAGCATTCTAATTGCAGACATCCAGGATTTTACTCTCCAGGTATTAGCTAGTACCATTGTGAGACTTGTAGGATCAATAGGGTTACATATGGCCACCAGGAACCAAATGAGGGTGGAAGTTGACTGCTTTAGAGGTGCTCTCTATGATTGGTGCTCAGGAGTTTCCCCCATTATGAGGAGGAAATTATCCGACTGCAAGAGAGGAAGACACAAGAATTTTGGCTATGCCAGTATATTAGTGGCGTTCTTCTTTGAGAGAGTACCATCCATGAGCCCTGCTATACCGCTACAGGTCAGCTCTCCACGTTAGCCAAGGCTGAGCCGGTGGGGAGACATCTTCCTCCATCAAGGAGGAGGAGACATAGTACACAGCGTATATGATGCTGACTTTTATACTTGGTGGGAACGACAGCTACCGACATTGGAGCAGTTTCCATATGTCGGGTTGGAATTCCGAGGTGACCCCGACCTTGTCCTCCCTCCAGGAAGAGCATGGGGAGAGATGGGTAAGTAATTTTTAATTTTTTATCATTATCAAATTTTTATGAATTTTTCAAATGAGAGATATATACATATGTATAAGTCTGAATCCTATTTATGTGTCAAAATGTAGATATTGGACCAGTCCGCCCTGAAGGGCACCCTCGTATGTCCGTGCGTCCTGTCATGGGGGAGGATAAGGGATTGATCAGAGTACTAGAGGGGAAACTAGCTAGGCTAACCCAATGAGTACCGACCATATGGATAGAGCATATCCCTGTAGCCATGCAGGAGTTCGTAGTTGGGGTTCCACCAGTTTGGCTACGTCTTTTCAAACGAGTGGCGAGAGCAGTGCTTGTATATAGAGATGCGATGGAGGTTGCCGAAGCTGAAGAGGCTGAGGAAGCCAGGGTGCATAAAGATCATGGGGACCAAGGTGGTCCTAGTGGCCAGGGCGGTCCAGCATAGAACTAGGGAATTTTGATGGACTATGATCCACATTTTTGTACATTTTGTATATGACGGGATCTACGGATCAGACTCGATCTATATATGAATAGATATTTTACATATATATATATATATATATATATATATATATATATATATTGGTGTTTTGTTGTCAGTTTATTTACAAGTGTCTTTCATATATTTGTTGTATATTTTTATAAAATGTGTGTGAGATGCCAATCCAAAATTTAATTAGCATATGCATCAGTCAATGAATTTTGGTTTTGTGGAATATGATTGAAAGTAATAACCTCAAAATGTCTTTCCAATAAATGAATTTGCATGAAATGGCGTAACAAGATAGGATTTCGTACCTGATAAGCTCGATTGAGCTGGGAAACTACCAACTGAGAATCCAATCGGACCTCAAGCTGGGTGATGCCACGTGACAAAGCATCCCATAGGAGCTCAATTACAGCCCTATACTCAGCAACATTATTAGAAGCAGGACCTAGACAAGCGCCTCCCACGACAACAAGCTGTCCTGAGGGAGAATAGATAACCCATGCTGCCGAAGCCAGGTTACAAGTGTGATGGCTGGCACCATCAGCGAAACCTATATACATGTCGGAAGAAATCTGCAACAACCAGCAGATAATATAAAAAACAAAACTGACAACCTAATGTACATAAAAAATACATACACTAAAATACAAGAAAAAGTGCTAAGCCTAAGCGTAGTACTTCTTCAGGTAGAGCCCATTTCTATTCTCAGGCGGCTTATTCCCATCATATGTGCCCTTACTTAATACCTTCGACACGACATAGGGTCCTAACCACATAGCCTTGAATTTTCCTGCCCCCAGAGGTTCTTTATCTTGGTCCCAAAGCAAGACAAGTTCCCCCTCATAGAAAACCCTAGGTTTGACTGTTTTATCATATTGAGATTTAACCCTATTTTTATGAGCCTGATTAGTAGTCAACGCATCTCTACGTTGTTCATCAAGGTGTTATAAATGTACCAGACGTTCCTCAAGCTCAGTCGTATCCGGTAACACATGAATGGCTATCTTCAAAGATGGGATTTCGCATTCAATCGGAGTAACTGCTTCCACCCCATGAACGAGTTGGAAAGGAGAGAAACCCATAGAAGTATTTACATTAGTTCTATAGGCCCAAAGAGCAGGATATATCATGATGTGCCAATTAGAGCGGGTTGTATCAATTGTACGTTTAAGGATAGTTTTTAAAGTCTTGTTGACAACCTGAACCTGACCATTAGCTTGCGGATAGTATGGAGAAGAGTGTTCTTGTCTAAATCCGAGCATGGTGGTCAGTTTCATCATCATGTTATTTTGAAAATGACTTCCATGATCAGTGACAATCACTTTGGGAATACCAAACCTTGCAATAATTTGATTGAAAACAAAGAAAGCTGTTGTTTCCCCGTTGTCTTTGAAAGTAGGCATTGCCTCTTCCCATTTCGTAAAATAGTCAACATCGAAAATTTTGTATTTATTCCCTCCAGCCGAAACTGGATTGCATGTCACGTAATCAATCCCCCATTTCATGAAGGGGCCTACCGAGACAACGGGAAATAATGGAGCAGGGTGCGACCGCATCTTCCTGGTGTAAAGCTAACATGGATGATAGCGCTTCATGGCTTCCACACAATATTTAAAGATCATGGGCCAGAAATAACCGACTCGCAATATCTTCTGGGCCGTTGCTAACCCAGATAAATGACCCCCACATGCTTCGCTATGAGAATCATCTAGGACAATCTCGGCTTCCTCATGAGTAAGGCAACGACGCAACACGGAATCTACCCCTCGTCGATATAATGTATCTCCTATAATGAGGTAGTTTTTGGCATGAAGGTGTAACTTACGTCGTTCCTCCCTAGAGGAAGCTGCAGGGCACTTCAGAGTCTAGAGATATATAATAATATCTCCATACCAAGGATCGGAGGTGGATATCAGGAAGATGTGCTCATCTGGGAATGAGTCATCTTCAACGACTACATCTTTTTCTGTAGGAAATTCTGCTATAAGCTCAGCAAAAACTAAGGAATTCTTAGACTTAGCGGATTGGAAATCCAAGTCAAACTCCTGGAGAATGACTATCCATTTATTAAATTTTCCCCCAACAATCCATCAGGACAAAACATATTGGAACGGATTCACATCCACCACTACTGTGGTGGTCCTCAGTAAAATGTAGTGACGTAACCTCTGTACAGCATAAACAGCTGCTAAGGCTAATTTCTTGACGTGGGAGTATCTAAGCTCAGGTCCAGCCAAAGCACGGCTAAGATAATAAACGACATGCTCAATGAACTTATCATCCTCCTGGACTAGTACTACCCCAATGGTCGACTCTGACACGGCCAGATATAATATAAAATCCCTAGAATAATCTGGTGGACGTAATAAAGGTGCCGACAGCAAATATTTTTTCAATGCCTCGAACACAAGTTGTGCAGTTTCATCCCATACAAATGGAGTGTCTTGTTTGAGCAAGCGCATGAAACCTTTAGTGATCTTGGCATAATTAAGGATAAAACGTCGAAGAAAGTTAGACTTTCCTTGCAGGCTTTGAAGTTGCCTGAGAGAATGAGGAGGAAGCAGATTTACAATGGCCTCAACTTTCAAAGGATCCACCTGGATGCCTCTACTAGAGACAATGAATCCGAGTAACCTTCCTGACTCGACGCAAAAAACACACTTGTGGGGATTCAAGCGAATTTTATAATATCTGCATCTTTCAAAGATCAACCTTAAATGATCTGGATGTTGGATCCTCTTGCGAGAATGTGAGGGAAGATCATCCAGGTATGGTTCGACGATGGCTTTAATGTCATGAAAAGCAAAGTTCATAGCCCATTGAAAGGTTGCCCCAGCATTTTTCAATCCAAAGGGCATTTTCTTATACGCAAATGTACCCCAAGGGAAAATGAAAGTAGTTTTATGTTGGTCTTCCGGTTTGATTTGGATTTGATTGTAGCCAGAGAAACCATCCATAAACGAAAACACCTCACTTCCCGCACATGCATCTATGATCTAGTCAATAAATGGTGTGGGGTAGTTGTCCTTAGGACAGGATTTATTGAGGTCTCTAAAGTCTGTACAAACGTGAATCGTCCCTTTCTTTTTATCAACAGGAACAGGGTTGGACACCCATTCAGTCAAATCTATGGGATATATGAAACCAGCTTTCAACAACTTTTCAACTTCATCTTTCACAGCCACCATTTTACGCGGGTTCACGGGTCTTAATTTTTGTCGAACTGGCTTAGCATCAGGATAGGTTCGGATTTCATGTTCAACAATAGATGGATCTATGCCTGGCATCTCCTCATATGACCAGGAAAAGATATCGTGGAACTCCTTAAAAAGGGCAGTATAGATAGCAATCTCCTTAGGAGAGCAGTTTGCACCTATATAGATGTTTTCCATGACATCTAGGTTCATAGAGATGTTAATAGGTATAGTGGCGGAAATGTTTGCCATATTCCCCTCGGCAAACACTCCTTCCCTAGGCAAAGGGTTGATAGGTATATCAACATCTTCTGACAGTCTCACTCGAAACTCTTGGTTTTCTATCCTGCTCAGTTCTGGAAGAAAATAGGATCGATGATGAAGATCCTCACAAATCTTATCCCATCCACTCATGGCTTCCAAAATAGCTTCATCGAAAGGTAAAACAGTGTCTAAGAAATCTATAGAATGTGAAGAGTTTTCCGCCCATGCGGGCAAATAGACTTCTTCCAGATCATCCGAGACTGTTAGAGGATCTAGAATGGGATCAACAGTGGCTTGAGTGATGGCTTGATAAGCTACCTCCACTACCGATAAGGGAACTTCTGGTTCATGGGGAGTTGGGAGAACCCAAGGATCAGTCCTATCGACAACCATAGCGATGGACTTCCCCACACTAGTAGAACCAATGTAATTAACCGGGGCTGGAAAATCAAATGTGCCCATCAGTGATGTGTACATTCCATCCCCCAAGCTCTGTGCAACAGGTTTGAACCGATCAACCAATGGCACAGTGAACTCATTTGACTCTAAACGACCTTTTCGGGTAAAATCAAGTTGATCAACAGTAACCAACTTGCCCTCATGTGGAAAAACCACTACACGAAAAATGGTCGACGCAATAGCGGACATCGCATAAGTCCAGTTCCTTCCCAGAAGCAAATTGTAGTCCAAGGGAGCATCAATCACTTCTACTTCAATAGACACTGCTTTTCCTTCCAACTTAATCTCAAAAGCCAGTAGGATACCATGTGGACGGAAGGATCTTCCATCGAAAGCAGTAAGTAAAGTGTTTGATGGGACCAGCTCTGGGGATCCGAGAGCTTTCCAACAGGTCAAGGACATAACACATGTAGAGGCCCCCTCATTAACAACTACCCTTCCAATGGTCATACCACCATGGACGACATCTATCTATAGGGCTACATGATAGGGGAGGCGAATTTTAACATTAGACAAATGAAATTTCTCCATGAGACTCGAAGAGTCCATGCTGCCTAAAGCTGCTAAGAGGGCATCCCGCTGAGCGGGACAACTCTGTAACACCTCTAAAGATGACATTGCACACGGGGTTTGAGCTAAGTCTTCAACCAAGGAGTAGTTCGAAGCAGCCCTAGCATTAGGGTTATGCAAGGTCTTGTTGAAGACACCTTTCACTATCTTTGGCATAGTTTCAACAGGTTTCTCTATTGTGAGAGGGTTCGAAGGTTCACCTATAGCTTTACCCTTCTCAGAAGTGTCAGTCTCATAATTTTTGTTCCTTGTCTGCAACAAAGTCAAAGATTGAACCATGTTGATATAGTTTGGGTCAGGGGCATTTTGAGTGCCCCCTACTACGTTAGAAGCTGAAGCAGAGTTCTGTCCTTGGGGAAAAGGGTCCTTCAGGATAGCCAGTTGTTGGGCTTTAAGCAGCTTCTGGGCTTAATCCATAAGGGGACAAAGGTGAGTAAGGTGGTCCTCTTGGCACAACTTACAAGGGAACTTGACCTTCTTCTTTTCTTTTTTTCCCCCATCAGCATTGTTTGCGGGCTTTGGCTTGTTTTGGTTTCCCTCTCCCTTCTTACCTTTCTTTTTCTTCCCGTCGGGCTGCTGATTGCCCTTCTGAGAGGTTTGCGAAAAAAAAATTTCATTCTGGGGGGAGGGGGCAGCCTTTGCTACCTCCGTCATAGACTGTTTGACATACAACTGATGAAGTTGCTTAGTCAAAGACTCTACGGTGGGAGAATTAACAGACCCAACCACACCATCGGCATGGGGTCCAGGCTTAGGCTTCTCCACCTCGTGCGAAGGCCTCGATGCCTCAGGGATGATCTCATATAAGATCCCAGATTGTGAATAAATCAAATCCAGTTGCTGGACCCTAAGTATGGCTTCTTCTTCATTCGTTACTCCTGATGTGGAAACATCCTTATATATGTATGGCAGCATTGATTTAAGGAACCACTCTAACAGAAACTCAAGAGGAATGGTGGCTTTGATAAGGCTCTTTCGCCTCCTCCACTCTTGGATATGGTCCGAGATGTGGGTAGCCTTGTTTTGTCTAAAAGTGGACAACAAGTCCATTCCAAAATCATATCGGACCGAAAGCTGAAAGTGGCTGAGAAAAGCACTAGCCAAGTCCCAGAAACTACTAAAAGCAACAGAAGGCAATTCGATGTACCATTTTGCCGCAGTGCCTGTCAAGGTTCTCTGGAACAGCCTCAACCTCACTGAATCTTCATTCAGTGAATTTGAATAACACCATAAATGGAAGGTGGTGGCATGTGCCCCAGGATCTTCACCAGCTTTACCTTCGAACTTAGGGATGTCCGATGGCAATTTGGTGGGAATAGGGGGCCACAAGGGGTCATGCCTCACCGGGTCATTCATTAATTTTGACAAGTCTAGCAAGTTTAAAGTTGCCAGGAATGGAAGTTTGGGCCTAACCGGGGCACTAAATGTGCAAGCTTGTGGATTAGAGGGACCTGCCCCCGAATGCCCATGGGAAAAAGTGGGGTTGCCCCTAGCCACCGGTTGTGAAGTGGGAAGGTTGCTTTGAAATGGATTCCATCCGTAAGCCACAGGATTTTGTGTGGGAGGTGCAGTGTAAGAAGTTCGGGCTGTCCCCATAGAAGCAGGGGTCTGAAAGACAGAAGCAGGTATCCCTCCGCTAAACAAAGAAAAGGGAGAGCTCATGTATGGGACCGAAATAGGGGTTTGGAAGCTTTTCCCATAAGAGGTGTTGCTCCCAAATTGCACTCCTACATATGAAGGAGATGGACCTACGTATGGACTGGATGGGGGAATGTGTCACCCATTCCAAGGAAATCCTTGGACATATGCCGAGGATCCTACCTGACCACTCTGGGTAGTATAGGGAAAGGAATAAGGAATGGTAGGTATACTGGGGATCCCAGTAACCATGTCACCAGAAGTACCTCCTAGGTTTGAGTGAACCGGTGGTTGAACCACCCGGCTCGCTGGAGTCAAAGGTGTAGAAGGAAAACTAGATCTAGGGGCACTTACCGGGGGAGGTAGTACCCCTTCAACCGGAAGGGTTGAGGTGAACACAAAAGGACTTTCTTCCATAGAAGACATGATTCTACCCACAGGGACACCTAAAACTGGTGAATCAAAAGGTCTAACCTGAACGATCACAGGATCGTTTAAATCAGTCAAGGGGGAATTAAAGTTTCTTGCAAACTCGTCAGTCTGTAATTATTCTATCTCAACTATGTCAAGATCAAAACGGTTAGCAATGAGTTCTGGTTCACCAAGAATTTCACTTATTCCTACAGGTTCAAATGAACCGTCTGTGTCTAATCTCCGCCTTTAGGGTAAAGGTGGAGGCTCCAATGTGGTGATAGGAGGAAGGTTTCTCAACATTCTTGACCTTCTAACAGGTTGGTCCGCCAGAATTAGAAATTTAACAAATCACACCCTAAGGCCAACTAAACACAGGCAAAACCACAGAGCATACACTATAAAATTCCTAAAGCCTCAAGCAATCAAACCAGGGTAAAAGATATACTTTCCTGAAGAAAGTTGATGAACGATTACTTGGTGTCCTTGAAGTGGTTCTTAGGCACAAGCGAAGGAATCACCCAAACTCCCTCCTACACTTTCAATAAGGGTTACCTTCCAAGCCCGTTCAAGGTGAACCAGAAATAACCTTCCGGTTTACCTAGGTATGAACCCTAAAAGACAAGAGACTAAATGCTACCTTGGCAATACCAACATTCTGGGGGGATAGTCGCAAGCCGAACTCGTACGCATGGGCAGGGTAGCTGATCCCAAAACTCTGTCTAGGACAGAATCCTCAGATGCGCAAAATTCTTGAGTTACGCTTTGACAAGGATTCGGAGGGTTATCTCCTCTATCCAAGCCTCCACGTGGCCTCATGCTTAAATCCCGTTTGAGAGGAGCTTCCCAGATACAGTGATAAAGTCAAGTATTTACCTAAATAAAGGTCCACTATGTCTGATTTTTATAACTTGCGGGAAGTTTACACTTCCTAGCCCACAAGTCTAGCCTAAGCTAGTAGGTGAAAGGCCCCCTAAAAAACAAAACTTACTAGTAAATTTTAATTTATGAGTTCATTTTAAAGGGTTGTTTCTTACTCAAGAGGAAATGGAGTGGTATACTTTATGGTGTTTTGACTCAAACAAGAAATAAATGAAAATAAAGGTGTATTCAAAGCAAAATTACCATTATAAAAGAAAACTTCTTTTTATTTTATTTTTTGCAAATATATATTGATGAATTGACAGCAGCGATAAGAGAAACTAAGCCTATATTTTTTGTAGTTTTTGAGATAATATATTTAAATTGAAATAAAAATTACTTATGCAAAACAAAATGCAAGAGCTTAACAATGTTTTTTTTTCACTTTTAAAAATACTCAAAATTCTACCATGCACCTACAATGCATTGTACTTGAGCAAACTTGAATCAAATAAACTGTCTGAAAGCAACCAACTGAAGCAAATAGGATGACAGAATCAAAAGACAACCAACAAAGGAAGGCTAGGAACCCTAGCTTGGGTGCACACAATGACACAAATCACTGTAGACTTATAAAGGAAAGTGACAACCAGCCACTGTCAAAAGACAGATTGGAAAAAACAGAGCCCAAGACCCTGATCACTGATCTGGACAGAGACACTTTAACCTAGAACCCAAACAGGCCAAGCTACTTCATCATGCAAATAGGAAATAATCCAAGCAAAATAAACTCAAGGGATTTCGAAAAAGTAGGAAGTGTGATCACCAACAGTATCCACACAAGCTACACAGCATCATAAATAAAATCCACTCAGAAATAGGGATTACTCAAAGAAAAGAACAAGCAAACTTTAACTTAAAAATCCCTATTTCCAGGAATATTCACGACTATCTATAAGTGCAACGCGCGGATGATCCACGACTATTCAGTACAGCAACCCGTGAATGCAAGATTGTATTTGCGACTGTTCAAAAGAACAACTCGCGAATATCTACAAGATTTTTCTCAAAAATCAAGAAAAATTCCAAAGACTTTCAAATACTGAGGCAAGTATAAACCAGAATAAAATATCACACACAGACTTCAAGCAAAGACTGGTTAGGGGTGACAGAAACAACCTATAGCAATCCGGGTTAAAGCGGAGTCGCCAATTCTGTTGTACATGATTACACACCTTATAACCATAGGTCTGGGGTTACCAACATACTCAATCAACTTGCAAAAAATTGACTTCTAGAGTGCAGTAAAGGAAATAGGAGGATGAGAAAAACTTACTCGATTAACGAAGGTCGATCCTTGCTAGTCCTCTTCCGCTCTGCTTCTTCTCCAAAGTCTTCAAGGTTGCTCCTCTTTCACCTGTCAAGAGTCAATCTTCCAGATACAAGATGATTCATATATATTTATAAGCAGGTTAGATAAATCATATATAAAATGTAGAAACATAAACATTTATTAAACCAATATACATGAAACACATATGGAAGAAGGATTCTCTTTATTATCAACAATGGAAAGAGTTTAGATTACAACCCAACACCTGAGACAAGGACTCCTCTGCAACCAAAGGATTCTAAGTTCCACTGCTCCAAAGACTTCTGTATACAATCCACCAACATAACTTTTCTCTCCAAGTGTATATCCCAACACCCTCCCCAAGGCCTGTATTTATATGGAGGAAATAAGGCAGTTTCGAAGGTTGAGGAGGTTGGGACAGTTAAGAGGATTAAGGTAAATGGCTTAACTAATCTCAAATCATCACGTGTTTTTATTTTTAAATGTCAAGGGACATATTCGCGGGTATGTAGAAGGACAACCCGTGAATGAGCCATGATTTTCTATAAGAGCAACCCACGAATACATCCATTCGCGACTTGCAGCAACCAACACTCGCGAATGATCCGCGAGTTGTACACGTAGAGAGTCGCGAATACAACTTAACATAGAAAAATGGAAAAGTAACCAGCTGGATGGAGGAGAAATTTATTTTATACTAAGCCAACCTATAGTGTTTTAGGAAAACCTCTATCCATAGATGTCCTTTTGTGTGCCAACATGAGGGATGTCAGCACTCAGACGGAGAGGTGCCATTGAGGTGTATAACACTAGAGTAGTAATATTTTTTCATTTGTGTTAATGCCTCAACCCGAGGCATATCGAATGAAGAAAAAATATTGAGTATTAAGAAACAAGATCACCCAGACCCCACAAATAGGAGGGTGACCTTAAAAGGCACCATAAAAAACTGCCATGGTGTTTCAAAATCAATCTAGGGGATCAACCTTATTTAGGTGGTTGAGGATCAACCTTACATTCCTTACACCATTTTAAAATTATTTCTATAGTAACATCATAAGTGTAACACCCCGGTTTTGACCCCGTTTGCATTAAATATATATGGTGTAAATATTGTAATTAATCATGGTGTGGAGCTAAAGGAAAAATCCCCACCATTGATTTATCATTTTATGTTTCGGCGATTAAAATCGATGCCGATGGTATTTTTTGCTAACCGGCACATTACAACTTTGGACATCATGTAAATATGCAATTGAATTAAATACCCACAACTAGCTATGCCAATGCAACATTGAAAGAGATTGGGGCATGATTTCCTAAGGATAAGGGGGGGGGGAATATTTAACCTTTGGGACCAATGGGGAAATTCCAAATGTCAAGGGGAGAACCCATCAAACAGTCAACTACCTTTCTTGTCGCATTCACCCAATCATTTGATTCTGCCAAAAATTGGTTGAAATAGTTATTGCATGGGGATGCGAAGAGTATGGGCAATGAAATTCGAATTTGGGGAAAACCCATTTTTGGGGAAAAAAGTTTTTTACTTTTAGGGAAAGTTAACACCCAAAATGCATGTCCATTTGGCCATACACCCACATTCTCCATTTTCCTCACATGGTGAAGCTTGGGGGCTATTTTACCTTCACGATTTTTCCTGTTGTGGGTTCTCATCCACGATTTTGGAACTCCTGGGCATTTTTTCTCACCATTAGTCATCCATGCTTGGTATCTCTCAAATAGCTAGAAGTTTCCTGTGTGTGGCAGTCATGTTTTTGGATTTGTTTTGTGTGTTTTACCTCACGTGGGCAGTCGTTTCTTCATTTTCCTCAGGCTAGAAATTCATTTTTTCTACTGATCTGTGGTTGCGTCTCTTCCCCAATGATTTTTGTTGCATTTCCCCACTGTGTTCCAAGCTGAAAATAGTTTTTGTGTTGCCCATCAATTTGGAGGAGAGACCACATTCTCTTGGGTGTTGTTGAGATTCGTTTTTAGCCACGTTAGGGCCAAAACATCCTTGGAATACGAATTATTGTTAGGGGATTGTTTTCACCCACCTTGGAAATTCATTTTGTTGCCAAACTATTTTTCCTCAACCCATATTTTTGTATTTTTTTGTGTATGCATCTGTGCTTTAGCCTGGACCTGCATTGTGTTGTGTAGAGCATCCCTGTGTTGTCTTACTGGAGTAAGTCCAAGAATCCACCTGTTAGTGGGATGACTGTGTTTGGATGTGGTTATTGGCTTTATAGTAGGTGTTTAGCCTTGTTGTGTGTAAGTCTATGTCCTCTAGTTCCTTGTGGAAATCATGCCCAGCTCGGGGGTGGCAATGCTGCTGAGAGAGTAAGGAGCACACTATCCTATGGTTGGGTGGAATGTTGCAATGACATAGCTAGTTGCAGGGAAGCTTATTCTCAATATAATTATCCTTGCATTTAACTCTGCAATTGTATTTTCTTTGTAAATTGTCATGAACATGATGAATGTTTCTTGTTTTATGAACATGAACAACATGTATGTGAATGCTTGAATGTGTATTCTTCCTCTTTAGAATTGCATATTTTATACATATGTGTATGTTTTTAAGTTTCTTCCATTTTATATCATGCTAATGGGGCTATTTTTCCCAGATTGATAGCGGCATAGTCGCGTCCTCTCTCAGATAGAAGGGTGGGGACGTGACAACAAGGAATCCATTTGTCCTAAAAAATTAAATTGTTATGATCCCACCAAATCTCATATATGAATAAGCTTGGAAAGGCCCCAAAACTCTTTACTTCCAAGTCCTGATATTAAAGCTTTAAACTTTGTTCTAAATTGTTATTCATCCATAACACTTTGGTATTTATCAATTGAGCCACAGTATTCCATGTGGAATCTACATATGGACAAGTAACAAAGATGTGAGGGACTAATATTCACTTAATTTGTAGAGAAAACAACGATTGGGATCAACCCAACCCCTCTTCACACCATTATCCCAAGTTAAGAGCTTGTTGCTAAAAGCTAACCACATAAGAACCTTTGCGTTTTTAGGGCTAAGGGCCTTCCAAATGGATCTCCACCACCATATTTTTAAACCACTAAACTTACTTTCTGCAAAGACAATGCAACCAATTTTAGCAGTGCATTCTCTAGAGGTCATATTAAAAATAATATTTCTTTATCTAGATATTGAGTAAAGAATTTTTTGATCAATTTTATGATCAAATTTCTTGGAGTGTATTTCATATTTTAAAGTGTAATTAAAATATATTACAAGATTGATAAATCATGTTTTGAAAATTGAAATTATCGGGAACCTAATCTTTGGTGTTAGGAATATAATTATATTATTGTCCTCTTATTCACGTGAGAAGAAGACCAAGAGTCATAGGTGAATATAAAAAGTCAAGAGAAGTCCAAGAGACCACTTGAGATACAAAACCAAGGGTTATCTCTCTGTTGAATACCCAACTGAGTATGTGGCTGATAAGGGTGTTTAATGCTTACAACACAAGGAGAAAACCCAGCCAAAGGCTTCAAAAAATTCCACGCAGGTATTGTTCTATCATCGAGTTGTTTGGTATGGAAATCCCCCATGGATACTTTTGTAGCCTCCGCTGGCTTATGGATGGATTTGATCCACAATGGGATCTGTTTTCGAGAATGGAAAACAAAGAGTTAAGAAAAGAAAAGGAAAAATAAACCTAACTAGGAAGAAGAACCTAATCTAAATCTAAACTACTTTGAATAGGTGTTGAATGGATGATAGGTTGTCTTGAGCTGTGTGAAGAACAAGCAATTCATCATATTGACAAAAATGTAAATAAGATGAAACTGTACTTACTGAGATTACAATTGTTAAATAAAAATTAAATAACTGTAAATTAGAATTAAACCATTAAAGATAACCTGCATGTGCACATGTTAGTTGAAAAACCAACATATAAGCTGTAAGACTTAACATTTCAATCACTTGCAGATACAGATAAAACTTACCAAAAGAATAAATTCTTTTGAGTATTATCAATGTATACATTTGTAACAGAGAAAAATCTAAGTCATAAATAAACACATTTAATGATTTGCAAATGAATAACCAACAACATTAATCCATTTGAAATAGGAAATACATAATATCTGTTAAATAAATTTAATGGAACTCATAACAAGAGATATGAAAATATCAATACTTTATCAATATCAAGTTCTGTAAAAATACATAAACCTTTAATTACAAATAGGTATCTCCATTCTCCTATTCGAATCTCTCCCCTTCAAAAAGTTCTTTGTGGCAGCAGCTTTTCTGTTCTGAAAGAGAAATATCTCAACTGAGTTCCCCCCCGCATCTCTCAAACATTTGGGTATATTTTATAGAAGAGACAAGCAATGGAAGGATAAGGTCCAACCACCAGAACTCTGGTTCATCCAGCTCCCATCCAAACCGACCGCAAGCAAATTTTGAAAATACTCCTTTGTTCAGGCATGCTTTTCTCCAAATCGGTTGAGATATGTACAAAACGGCCCACAATTAGGAGTAAAAGACACCATTTGTGAAGTGGGTTTTCAACAGTTTTATCAGACTCCCGCAAATCATAATCAGATTCTTCACTATTTCAAAATCAGATTCTTCACAGTTTGAAGTGTTTTTAAAACTGTTAGTTACAAAGAGGTATCTCTAGTCTCCTATTCGAATCTCCCCCCTTCCAAAATTTCTTCGTGGCAGCAGCTTTTCTGTTCTGAAACAAAAATCTCTCAACTGAGCCCCCACCTATCTCAAACATTTGGGTATACTTTATAGAAGAGACAAGCAATGGAAAGATAAGGTCCAACCACCGGAACTCTGGTTCATTCAACTCCCATCCAAACCGGCCGCAACCAAATTTTGAAAATACTCCTCTGTTCGGGCATGATTTTCTCCAAATCGGTTGAGATATGTACAAAACAGCCCGCTGTTAGGAGTAAAAGACCCTGTTTGTGAAGTGGGTTTTCAACATTTTTATCAAATTCTTCACGGTTTGAAAGAAAATGGAGCCCTGGATTCGCCTCCCTCTTCAGGTGTGATTCAACTTCTAAAAATAAATGTGGTCTTCATTAATTTCATATCAGCTTGTATCTTTTCTCTCAATGATCCATGAATTTCTATTGTAGATTCCTTCTTTCTCGATCAATCCAATTTGTGATGCTAAAAATAAATGATCTCCATTGCTGGCAGGAAAATCTTTCACTTTCAAACTTCAAATTGGCAACACAACCATAGTTTGATTATATTATCTTTGGTAATCTACACGGCTTAGAATCCCTGCAAACCTACAAAAATTATATCAATTAGTGTTCATTAACAAAGGTAGAATGTAATATAAAAAAAATTAATAATGGAAAATTCTCCTTTTCCTGGATCAATATCATCATTCAACAATCCTTTTTTTTTAAATGTTTTGATACAAATAGCAAATCAACTTAAGATTATTCTCTTGGAATTTAAGGCTCAATAACCGTTGATTTTACTACATAGTGAATTGTGGGCATTGATTTTAACAATCAAATCTATTATTCTGTGTTAATTATTTTCCAAATAAATAAAACTAAACAGAAACAAGAAGATCCAAATTTGATATTCCCAACAAAATCAGAAATCACATGTCGGGAAGAAAATTCGAATTTGTTTAAACAATCATTTAAAAAAACAGGAAAAACCATAAACCAAATTAAAACCCTAAGTGAAATATAAAACTACCAAAATTTACGCACCCGGAATCAAATTAAATTATAACCTAAGATAAACTTAGGGTCCAGAAATATGCCAAAATGAAAATGTGAAAAAGTGATTCATGCATCCCAAATGCGGAAATATTTTATTAAAATATAAAAATTTTATCTCCTGCAATCCGCATTATGCAAGTTGCGGGTTGTAGGTTGCGGGAACATTTAAAATTTGAACAATTAAAATCAAAGGTCCCGCATCCGCAAAAATGCATAAAAATACTTGGGAAGCTTGAAAATTTGCAAGTTTTTTTTATTTTTTTCAAAGGAAATGATGAAATAAAAATCTAGAAATTATTTACGAAGAAAATCCAATATCTGAAAACCCTAAACCTAGAAAAATAAAAACCATCTACAATTTAATTCTTAAGAAAATAAATGTTGGAAACAAGTTACGTATATAGGAAAAGAATCAATCCTATAATATAGGAGAGTCAATGAATTCCACAAATAGGTTTCTAACATAATCATTTTCCAAGAATAGATAACCTAGAAAAGAATAACAATAATTCAAATTAGCTTATTGAAACTAAAACTTATCCATGATCAAACTAATTTCACATTCGTGAATGTTTAATTTTAATCCACAAATTTCTAAATAATGATAAAACCAAACCTCATTGAAATTAGGGAATTTAGTATTCAAACAAATAAAACATGTGTTCTTTTAATTTTCATAACATCCAATTGTGTATAAAATTAATATATGGATTTAATGAAATACACAAGTTAAGTTAATGAAATTCAAAACATAACCATGAATATTTAAAAGATTTCAATAATCTTAAACCAAATATTACAAACATTAAACTAATATAAGCAAATAACCCAAGGACCAATATTATTTAAATATTTACATTACAATTCTAGGCATGCAAAAGGGAAAATAAAACTCAATCAAGGCCAAATATCGAACCAATGCAATACACAAAATCATGAGAGAAGAAATGATAAGATCAATCTAAATCCCAAAGTGAAGATAATAAACAACCGTTATTTAGAATAATCAGTTTGTGCAGTGAAGACCAAGCTTAGGTTACGAATGTGAAATATAACATGGTAAGATAACCACCAAGATTATAGAACCAACTCAAATGAATAAAGGAGAAAATAGAATCTAGAGATCAATAAGAAAGGAAACAATCCAAATGATACCAAAGACCTAGAATGCAAGAGAAAATTTGCGGGCATTTATTTCGTAAATATACACACCCTTTACGCAATCTGCGATCCGCAATTTCAGGTTGCAGGTTGCGAAAACAAATAACACAATCATAAATCAAATACTTTCCACAATCTACGATCTGCAACTTGTTTGTTGAGGGCTACGGGTTGACCGACTAACTCATAAAAATGTTTCTGCATCCCACATTCCGCATGGTGGATGCGGGATGAAAAACTCGCAAATAATAGACTTGAATATCCCGCAATCCGCATTGCGGGATGCAGGATGCAGGTTGTAGGAAGGACACATTTTGGGGAAAATAGTCTTTTCCGCAACTCACTAAAAACACGCAAAAAATGCATAAATCTGAAGAATTTAGATAACTCAAATCATAGAAACTATGATAAACGTTTTGGGGACCCCAAAACGACTTAATAAATTGAGAAAAATTACCTTACATGTAAAATTGGGGTTCTCATGTTTTATTGAAAACATGGGATCTGTTGTGCCTACAACAAATGGCGACACATTGGGACGAAGCAGTTATCTCTGAATAAGAAAGATAGTATTTGTATGTGTATAAAGGAGTGAAAGATGAGACTTTTACCAAGAAGAGAATTTCCCCTAAAACATGTATCCCACATTAACAAGTCAACCTTTTAAATATTTACCTAGTTTCAATTGATATTTTAATAATCCCCTTCTAAATATCACTAAAAATGTGAAGACAAACATTGATTGATTATATTTCTAACAAAACATGTTCTTTGCTCTAAACGAACAATTCGTGATGACTAGAAGATGTTATCTTAATGTTTTACCTCTAATACCACAGGCATGGCCTTGCTTCCAGTAGGCGTCTATAACCTTTGCCAGGTTACCTTTTAACCCAGTAAGTTACTTGTATTCCATCCATTAGTTAAATCTGCGAAGCTTATCAATCCTTGTTAAAGATTTGCATTCCTAGAAAGAAGCTGGAAACCACTGGCCCGATTAGATGATAGTGTCATTCACACCAACTTACATATAATGAGCAGGCTGGCTCGTGATGAGACCCCCTGTCTTGCAACCGTTTTAGAGGCTACAAGCTAGTACCCTAGCCTGATGACCAGATACTAATAAAGTCATTCCATGAGAAGTTATGATCATCAACAGTTCGGCTTGTAATAAGACCTCTTGTTTCCCAACTTACTCCTAGAGATGTTAAAGAAAAGGATTGGGCTACGTTCAATGTTAATCTCATAAGAGATTACTTAATGGATGGGGAATCCGCTATACTCCTTAAGAGAGTGGGATGGTGTTAAGAGGTTTGAGATGATAACAATGCAAACCCCACTCATTTTATCGTAAAGAAGGATCCAATTAGAACATAATTGCATAATCTAATTTAAATGAATAGCTTTGCGTATTGATTTGTGATAGTTAAAATGAGAAAGATAATCAAAGCAACTAAGTTTATGTATGAAGGTGAGACTTGGAAAGTGTTCCACCATGGATAAAGGGATAGCTTCTTCTTATAAAATCAGCTTGAAAATATCTCTTCACATACAAGAATCCAACAATGTAGGCTTGGAATAACTAAAATTGCCCCAAAGTATCATCAACTAAGGATCAACAATACCTTTTTAGAAAATATTGATAAATAAAACATGATTCAAAATAAAGAATTGTAGAATATTTGGAATCAATTTTTGATGATTAACATTTCAACCTTTCACCCCAATGCAAATTATTATCAAACTAAGAAATCCAATCCAAATAAATCAATTCAAAACTGAAACAAAAAGTGATCTAATCAAATTAAAATCAAAATTATTATATTCTACACCTATCCCTACACTATTCTAAAAGCTAAGTATAATCAAATTTCCAATGCAACCAGTTATGTAACTTGAGACCTGCAAAAGAAAACAAGTTATGTATTAGTATTGGAAATCTCAATACTTCAAATGGAAACATAGGAAAAATCAAATCAATTTTATTATGTTCAAAGAATGAAGAATTGCGTGAAAACTTTTTGACAAATGATTCTTCCAACCAATCAAAAATCGGATCGTAAAAATTATGTTGGAAGTGACATGATGTTTGTAATGCATTCATGGAGAAAACTGATATCTCATGAGGATCATAACTAAAATGAATCTTATCAGGAACATGAATAAAAATTGTGAAAGGGATTCCTTGGAAAATGATTTCTTTAAAACAATGTCATCATTAATAAATTGGGAAGGAACGAAATGACAATTTGGTATTACCTTAAAACTGATTACCTCATTTTGTCCTTCAATTTGAAGCTTAGAACTAATGACATCAGATCCATAGGTGGTTATCATGTTGAAATAAAATAGACCCATACCTAATACAACATGAGAAAATATTGTATCCCTTTCCATATTGCAGATTGAATCATAATCCTTAATGACATGAGATGAATTAGATGAAGACACATTTATAACATGAATAATGGTAGTAAGAATATTATTGTCATCTTTATGGCAATTTAGAGATAAACTGGATTGAACAGAAATATGTCCCTCAGTCTTAAAATATTTACTTTGTATCCTACCAAAATCTGACCATAACATAGTATCAGTTTGAAAATTATTAACATACAAATGTAATATTTGATCAGAAAATATATCTAGATACAAAGAGAAATAGGTTTCAGAATGTAAAAAATTAAATGCTTCTCTATTGATAAAATAACTTTCATTAATTGTTTCAAGAGAAACATAATTAGTAAAAATCTGATCTAATAACGAATTTTGAATGAGGGGACATGAATGATCATGAGAAGAAGATAATGTAACATCAATAATAGAATCATCATTAGCACATTCAATTGCTAGATCTAGAATCTTGAATTCTTCTTACACTATATCTTCTATAACAAGAGTTTCAATATTGTTACTTAATATAAGAGTTGAATTAAAATCCTTATTCATTTGTTCATGAAACTGTGTATCACAAAATCCTAATTCTTGTGCATGCACAACAATTTCATTATCTTGAGTGGAATTGACATGATTAGATTCTTAATCAACATTGACTGATGAATCGAAATTATCAATATGCATGTCATTAATTTCAGATTTATCACTCTTTTCTAAATCAAGTGTGTCAGAAAGAGAATTAAGATGGGAAAACCAATAAATTATGTCATTTTCAGAAAGTTGGTGTCTCTCATGAAATATGCAACATATTATCATAAATCTGGAAAAGAAATCATCAAGAGATTCATCTTTGTATCTACGAATATTTTCTAATTCAAACCCAAGTTTTTTGTAACTATAATTCTCATGAGCATTAAGAAATAACTGTGTGAATTGTTTCCATGAATGAATAGATTTAGCCGGTATAAATTCATACCAACTCCTAATTCTTCCTTCAAAAGTAGCAGTAAACATTATGCATCTCTCATTCTCATCAGATACATTTATAAAATCACAAAATTCATTAAATTCAAAAAGTTGTTGAGATGCAGAGATCTTACCTTCTCCGTTAAAGCTCAATCGTTGCAATAAATTAGTTGTCCCTCTAGGAATACTTTCAGCAGACCTAGGAAAACTGAAATCATGATCTAGAACATTGATATGAGCCATTTTTAAAAAAATAAATGAAGTTAAAGAAAAAAAGCTGAAAGGGATTACTTGTTGGTCATCCCTCCTTCTAGCGCCATTTGTTGAATCCCCAACTGAGTATGTGGCTGATAAGTGTGTTTACAGCTTACAGCACACGGAGAAAACCTAGCCAAAGGATTTAAACAATCCCACATAGGTATTTTTCTATCCTTGAGCTATTTGGTATGGTAATCCCCCATGGATACTTTTGTAGCCTCCTCTGGCTTATGGATAGATTTGATCCACAATGGGATCTATTTTCCAGAATGGAAAACAAAGAGTTAAGAAAAGAAAAGTAAAACTAAAACCTAACTAGAAAGAAGAACCTAATCTAAATCTAAACTACTTTGAATAGGTGTTGAATGGATGACAGGTTGTCTTGAGCTGTGTGAAGAACAAGCAATTCATCATATTGACAAAAATGTAAATAAGATAAAACTGTACTTACTGATATTACAATTGTTTAATAAAAATTAAATAACAGTAAATCAGAATTAAACCATTCAAGATAACGTGCATGTGCACATCTTAGTTGAAAAACCAACATATAAGCTGTAATACTTAAGAGTTCAATCACTTTCAAATACAGATAAAACTTACCAAAAGAAGAAATTCTTTTGAGTATTATCAATGTATAAATTTGTAACAGAGAAAAATCTAAGTCATAAATAAACACATTTAATGATTTGTAAATGAATAACCAGCAACATTAATCCATTTGAAATAGGAAAGACATGAGATCTGTTAAAGAAATTTAATGGAACTCATAACAAGAGATATGAAAATATCAATACTTTATCAATATCAAGTTCTATAAAAATATATAAACCTTTAATTACAAAGAGGTATCTCTAGTTTCCTATTCGAATCTCTCCCCTTCCAAAAGTTCTTCATGGCAACAACTTTTCTGTTTTGAAAGAGAAATCTCTCAACTGAGCCCCCCTACCCCCCCCCCCAGCTCTCTCAAAAATTTTGGTATATTTTATAGAAGAGACAAGTAATGGAAAGATAAGGTCCAACCACCGGAACTCTAGTTCATCCAGCTCCCATCCAAACCAGCCGCAACCAACATCTGAAAATACTCCTCTGTTCAGGCATGCTTTTCTTCAAATCAAATGAGATATGTACAAAACGGCCCCTGATTCGGAGTAAAAGACCCAATTTGTGAAGTGGGTTTTCAACAGTTTTATCATATTCTTCATGGTTTGAAAGAAAATGGAGCCCAAAATTCGCCTCCCTCTTCAGGTGCGAATCAGCTTCTAAAAATAAGTGTGGTCTTCATTAATTTCATATCAGCTTGTATCTTTTCTCTCAACGATCCATGAATTTATATTTGAGATTCCTTCTTTCTCGAGCAATCCAATCTTTTATGCTAAAAATAAATGATCTCCACTGCTGGAAGACAAAGCTTTCATCGTCAAACTTCAAATTGGCAGCATAAGCATATTTTGATTATATTATCTTTGGTAATCTACACGGCTTAGAATCCCTACAAACCTGCAAAAATTATATCAATTAGTGTTCATTAACAAAGGTAGAATGTAATATAATTTTTTTTTAATAATGTAAAATTCTCCTTTTCCCGAATCAATATCATCATTCAACAATCCTTTTTTTTAAATGTTTTGATGCAAATAGAAAATCAACTTAAGATTATTCTCTTGGAATTTAAGGCTCACCATTGATTTTACTACAGAGTGAATTGTGGGCATTGATTTTAACAATCAAATCTATTATTCTGTGTTAATTATTTTCCAAATAAATAAAACTAAACAAAAATAAGAAGATCCAAAATTGATATTCCCAACAAAATCGGAAATCACATGTTAGGAAGAAAATTCAAATTTGTTTAAAACAATCATTTAAAAAAAATTGGGAAAAACCAAAAACTAAATTAAAACCCTAAGTGAAAATAAAACTACCAAAATTTACGGACTCGAAATCAAATTAAATTATAACCTAAGATAAACTTAGGGTCTGGAAAGATGCTAAAATGAAAATGTGAAAAAGTGATTCCCGCAGCAATTTGTGGGTTGCAGGAATATTTTATTAAAATATGAAAATTTTATCTCCCGCAATCCACATCCCGCAAGTTACGGGTTGCGGGAACAATTAAAATCAAAAGTGTCGCATCCGTAAAAATGCATAAAAATACTTGGGAAGCTTGAAAATTTGCAAGTTATTTTTTTATTTTTTCAAATGAAATGATGAAATAAAAATCTAGAAATTATTTACGAAGAAAATCCAATATCTGAAAACCCTAAACCTAGAAAAATAAAAACCATTTTACAATTTAATTCTTAAGAAAATAAATGTTGGAAACAAGTTATGTATATAAGAAAAGAATCACTCCTATAATATAGGAGAGTCAATGAATTCCACAAATAGGTTTCTAACATAATCATTTTCCAAGAATAGAAAACCTAGAAAAGAATAACAATAATTCAAATTAGCTTAATGTTTAATTTTAATCCACAAATTTCTAAATAATAATAAAACCAAACCTCATTTAAACCAGTGTAGATCCAAATCCTAGGCTCTATCAAGCGCCGAGATGGATCAAATCTCTCGAGGTGCAAACCTCTTCTTACGTATCCATTAATTTGATTCAACCAAAGACACATCTTTTTATTTAAGATCCACATATAATTTTATTATTATTAATATTTAATATTATTTATGGACGACATATAATATTTTTTATTTTGTTAGGAACGAACATTGCATCATTTCCCCACACATGGTTTTAAAACCATATGCAAAGCCCTCCTACAATCATGGGTTGTTTAGGAGGCCTTGCACATGGTTTTCCTACAATCATGGGTTTTTTAGGAGGCCTTGCACATGGTCTTAAAACCATGTGCAAGGCCCTCCTAAACCATGTACAATAAAACCATGGGTTGTTTAGGAGGCCTTGCACATGGTTTTAAAACCTTGCACATGGTTTTAAAACCATGTGCAAAGCCTCCTAAACCATGTGCAATAAAACCATGGGTTTTTTAGAATGCCTTGCACATGGTTTTAAAACCATGTGCAAGGCCAACATTTATTTGCAGATAATTCAATTTTGTGTTTTTTTCTTGACCCACATATTTTTTTACGGATAATTAAATTTTTACTTTTTATTGTTTTGTTAGGTAGGAAGATTACAACATCTCCCCCATATTAGATTGTTTTTGTGGCCGACATTTATTTTGGCCTATTAGATAATTTAGTTTTTATTAATAAAAATAACGTTATGAAAGTGATATTATTTTTTATTTTGTTACAAAATCTCCCCCGTAGTATTCACTTTCACTATTATTTTTTGCCGACATGTTAGTAACGTTACATCCCCTGACAAGATCTCCCCCATAATATTCACGTTCACTATTATTTATTGCCGACATGTTAGTAACGTTACATCACATGACAAGATCTCCCCCATACTGGGCTATAGAGCGCCTCTCAGCGCAATTAGGGAATTTAGGATTCAAACAAACTAAAACATGTGTTCTTTTAATTTTCATAACATCCAATTGTGTATAAAATTAATATATGGATTTAATGAAATACACAAGTTAAGTTAATTAAAGTCAAAACATAACCATGAAAATTTAAAAGATTTCAATAAGCTTAAACCAAATGTTACAAACATTAAACTAATATAAGCAAATAACCCAAAGAACATTATTATTTAAATAATTACATTACAATTCTAGGCATGCAAAAGGGAAAATAAAACTCAAACAAGGCCAAATATCAAACCAATGCAATACACAAAAGCATGAGAGAAGAAATGATAAGATCAATCTGAATCCCAAAGCGAAGATAATAACCAACCGTTATTTAGAATAATCAGTTTGTGCAATGAATACCAAGCTTAGGTGGGGAATGTGAAAGATAACATGGTAAGTTAATCACCAAGATCATAGAACCAACTCAAATGAATAAAAGAGAAAATATAAGCTAGATATCAATAAGAAAGGAAACAATCCAAATGATACCAAAGATCTAGAATGCGAGAGAAAAGTTGTGGGCATTTATTTCATAAATATACACACCCTTTCCGCAATCTGCAATCTGCAATTGCAGGTTGTGGGTTGCGGAAACACACAACACAATCATAAATCAAATACTTCTCGCAATCCGCAATCTTCAACTTGCGGGTTGCGGGTTACGGGTTGACCAATAACTCATAAATGTTAATTCTTCATATGCTTAGCTAAGACATCAGTACTTCATTTCATTTTCATAACAAAAGCATATAAACAGGATCACTGAAAGATAGACAAGCACAACCATACAAAAGGAACACAAATATTTATCCTAGGAAAACCCTAAAGGGAAAAACCCAGCAAAAGATTCCTCAATATAGATGCCCCAAAAAGATAAAAGATAAAAGATAAAACTAGCAAGGAGATCAAAGCCTAATCCTCCTCCTTCTTCAGCTACTTCTCTTCTCCACTAATGCGCTACACAAGTGAGAGTGTGTGTCTCAAATGAGGAGCACTACACCTCTATTTATATTCATCTGTTCACTTAAGTTAATTCATCTGTCATGTAGGCTCGAGTTAATCATGTAGGCTCGAGTTACACATGTAGGCTCAAGTAACCACACTCGGGTGCTAATGACCCACCTTTACAATTAGAGGGGACTGCCTCATGACTCTTATTAGTTCTTCCAATTAGGATCATTGGGGTACAAAGTAATACAAGTGGTTCTCCCGGCAGGACCATCGGGGACCACAAAGAAATACATATAGAATATTCTTCGAAGTTACAATATTTCAACACTCCCCCTTAACGAGAAGGGTATTCTATAACAACATCAACAACAACAATAATAGGAGAGAGATAGAGGACATCATCAACATCATCAGGGTGATACATCTATAAATCATTGGAAGCTTTTCAACATCATGTAGCCTTCATCTTCAATCTTTAGTCTTCAACATCATCAGTACTTTGACCGCTTCGATCAGTAGCATCTTGGCTCTTCAATCAGCAGCAACATCTTCAGCACTTTGACCTTTAGATTAGCAACATCATCTTCAACACTTTGACCTTTAGATCAGCAACATCTTCTTCAACACTTTGGCCTTTCGATTAGCAACAACATCATCATCATACTCTGATCTTTCAATCAGACTCATCATTATCATCATCCTCTGATCTTTCGATCAGAACCATCATCAACCAAACATCATCATACTCTAACATCAACTCATCATCATATTCTGATCTTTCAATCAATACGTCATCATCATCATACTTTGATAATATGACATCATCATCATCAGGATCTCATCATCATCACATTCTGATCTTTCGATCAGAAAACATCATCATCAGCAGCAACATCATAATCATAAGAAACTTCTGATCTTCTGATCAGAAAACATCATCATCATCATATTCAGATCTTTCGATCAGAGAACATCATCATCAGCAACTTCTGATATTTCAATCAGAGAAACATCATCATCATCATATTCTGATCTTTCGATCAGAAAACATCATCATCATCAGCAACTTCTGATCTTTCGATCAGAGAACATCAACAACATCTGATCTTTCGATCCGAAACATCATCATCATCATAAAAACATCAACATGATCCTTCCTTTCGGAATTATAGGATTTAGGTCTTTACGGAGTTACCAATGATCCTTCCCTTTAGAATTATGGGATTTAGGTCTTTACGGAGTTACTAATGATCCTTCCTTTTGGAATTACAAGATTTAGGTCTTTACAAAGTTACTAACGATCCTTCCTTTTGGAATTATGGGATCAACACAGATGTGGAACTCAGACAATCCTTCCTCTAGTAATTATGGCATCAACACACGTTCTCAAGTACCGAATTCACCGGATCCATTATGAACCGAAGTTCAAGGATGATACAATCCTACCACATTCATGAGCACCGATATCTCTGGATACATTTTGAACTGAGGTTCAGGGATGATGCAATCCTACCACTTTCATGGGGGCCGAGACCTCCAGATACATTTTGAACCGAGGTTCGAGGATGATGCAATCCACCACTTTCATGGGGCCGAGACCTTCGGATACATTTTGAACCGAGGTTCAAGGATGATGCAATCCACCACTTTCACGGGGTCCGAGACCTCCGGATACATTTAGAACCGAAGTTCAGAGATGATGCAATACTACCACATTCACGGGGGCCGAGACCTTCCAATACATTTTGAACCGAAGTTCAAGGATGATGCAATCCCACCACATTCACAGGGGCTGAGACCTCCGGATACATTTTGAACCGAAGTTCAGGGATGATGCAATCCCACCACATTCACGAAGACCGAGGTCTCCGGATCACTTTAGGGAAAGTGTCCAGAGATGATACAATCCCACTACAACATCACTACTCCCCCTTTCGGGGAAGGTCTTTTTGAACCATACCAAGCTTGTCTCAAAAGTGTTCGAACTTTACCCAAGACAGAGGCTTTGTCAGCGCATCATCATCTAAACCATATTCATCTACATCTTCAGTATGTGAATACTGAACTATCATCAAGTCACCATTATCTGCATCTACAGTATGTAAATGCTGAAACATCATCTATATCTTCAGTATGGGAATACTGAAATCATCATCATCTATATTCAGTATAGAAATACTGAATCACCATCATCTGTATCTACAGTATGTAAATACTAAAACATCATCTATATCTGCAGTATGGGAATAATGAAATCATCATCATCTATATTCAGTATAGAAATATTGAATCACCATCATCCATATCTACAGTATGTAAATACTGAAACATCATCATCTACATCTTTATCTTGAATGTAGAAATACCGGATTTCTATGTGGAACACAGGGTTCTCTATTATCACAACTCTCGTTATCACATAGAATCAATGTAGTATCCATCTTCAGTTCAAAGATACCTAATATCAGCTTCCGAAGCCATATGGCTTCACAACTTAGCAGAGCAATCTGCTATGTATTCTGCTTCAGCCATGCTACGAGAAACACTGGACTGTTTCCTGCTAAACCATGAACTCATAGCAGACTCCAAAAAAAAGCATCTACCTAATGTTCTTTTCCTGTCTAAGATACTTCCAGCCCAATCTGCATCTATGTAGCTATAAACCAAAGTCTATAGTCCCTTTCAGATATCTCATCACATGTTTTGCAGTTACTAGGTGAACCTGTCTTGGTTGAACAAGATATTGACTTAAGGTGTTCATAGCAAAACAAATGTCTGGTCTGGTATTTGTTAAGTACATCAATGAACCAATGATCTGTCTATAATGAGTCATATCCACTAACTCTGATGAGTCTTCAGCTAATAGCTTCAAGTTGGATTCCATGGGTGTGGACATGACTTTCCATTCCAACATATTGAATCTCTTCAATATCTATACTACATAATTTCCTTGGTTGAGAAAGATTTCTTCTGAACTTTGTCATATTTCCAGACCTGGGAAATAGTGCATTAACCCAAGGTCTTTCATCTCAAATTCTTCTGCTAGTTTCTTCTTTCTTTCCATGATCTATTTCTCCTTCCCTATCAAGAATAAGTCATCCACATATAATAACAGGATGACAGGTTCATCTTCTACAACCTTGAGATAAAGTTTAGGATCAGCTTTACTCTTGGTAAAGCCCATAATTGACAGGAAACTGTCTATCCTTCCATACCAAGCTCTGGGAGCTTGCTTCATGACATAGAGGGCCTTCTTCAACTTACATATATCAGTCCATCTGTCTTCAACTTCAAATCCTTTCAATGTAAAAATATTCCCCAATCATACCATTAAGGAAGGATTGTCTTTACTTCATCATGGAAGCAACTACCATCATAGTTCTGAAGGAAGTGTACCTTGCTTCCTGGAGTAAGTGTCTCTTCAGAATTAATTCCCTCTTTCTTATAGAAACCTCTAGCCACAAGTCTTTCCTTACTTCTATCAGCAACATATTTTATCTTTCAAATCCATTTGTAAGATACCAAATTATTTCTTTCTAGTTTGAGTACTATATCCAAAACGTCATTCTAGTATTCTTTTATCATAACATCTTCCATGAGTTCATCTTGTCAGATCATCAACATATCCTAGTCTTCTGCATTCAACTTTGAAGGTTGGAACCCAAAAGTCTCGATCCATTAGGAAGTTGTCCATCATGTCGTACCGTGTCGAACTCAAATATCTTCTATAGTCACTCCCCCTGAAGTGGAGTATTATCTTCCTTCTTCATTCTGTATAGGTGGTTCTATGCTTGATATATACTGGTCAATAGAGTATGTCATGTCATAGTCTATTCTTTCTAAGGAAAATCACTAACCTTGCTTTGTACACTTGTTCTTGTATATCCATATGGAGGATACTACATACTTTCCTTTATGTCTCGAAATCATATCGTATACATCATTCCCCATGATCAATTGTTGGCATTCTTTTCTTCATCTTGAGTTATCTCTCATACCCATGGTAGTCTTCATCCTTCGAGGTGGATCTACCGCTCTTTGAAGCTCTTTCTTCCATCATGGTGTCTCTGACCCTGGGAGCTTCAGATTCATGTTTATTGAATTGTCATCACTTGTTCTTTGGAACAAGTCTCATCCTTCTTTTCTTGTAGGAGGTTGTACAGGACCTTTCCTACAATTCAAATGCACCAGTTGCATGGTTAGAACTATTTCATAAATCATATGCATAACAACAAATTCTTATGCATCATGCAAATGTTTAGTCAATACAACATTCATCCATATCTCACAGAAACTTTCTAGACTAATCCAATATGTCAGCAAAGAGGTTTGATAAGTAGCAATGGAGAGTTGTATAGCACCATGAGCTACTTACCCATCACATGCATATTAGTAGTATACAGTCATTAATGCAAACAATATATCATGCATAACACATCAACTGAATATAATCAAATGTAAAACAATATCATGAAATGACAATTGAATACTTATCTTTTATTTGTTTCGTGGGTAGACTCCATCTTGATCATTCTGCTTTATCATCATTTCTTATCCAAATGATAAGATGGATAAGAGGTTCTTCAAGAATTGAGTTTTTAATATTTCTCATTGCTTGAGGGATCTTCTTTGAATGGTGAGAGCTTTATCTTCAATTGCTCCCATCTTCTTCTTCTCTTCTTATTAGTCGAGCTGAAAGTAATCACTTACTTCTGGCATACATTCTTCTTCTATCACTTCAAGTTGTTCTGCATTATAGATCTTCACATTCTTCAACTTTTTTCTCAAATCCATCTTATGATTTAAGTTCTTATCTTCAAATAGCTTGATCAAGGAATCAAACATCTTCGGTGTCTTTAGGGAAGACACTTGTGGTATAAGTTGATTCGTGATTGAATCAACAATGATCTTCTTGGCCTTGATAAAGTTCTTCTTGTGTAAGGCTTTGAGCCTCATCTTCGTATGGAACTGGAACCTCTCTACTCATGTAGGTGTCCAATTCATTTTGTTCAGAGAGATCAAATACTTCCATGCTTGGAAGTTTTCAACTGATGTGATATATCACTTTGAAATAAGAACCTCAAATGCAAATAGCAAAAGATTAGATCTTATCGATTTGAGGTGTCCGTCTTGCTTCTAGAGCTGGCTGATCTAGGGTTTGTCAGAGAAAACTTAATTTTAAAAACTTGGAATATTGCAGATCTGATTGGATAGAAAGATATATATCTTCAAATGGAGCTTTCCAATGTACTCATTTTCTGAAAACAATGGAGGGAAGCTCCCGGAACAGGAAGCCCTAGTTTTCCAATTTCTTCTGTAGAAATGCCTGTTACTGTTTCTGTGATATCTCTGAAATTACGACTCCTTTGTGTCTAAAATTTCTCACAGAGGTAACCCCACATGTCCCTGATCCAACACAATATTTTTCATCATAATTGGTTTCACCAATTTTGATTTATGATCATTGTCCCAAGGTGACCTGTTACAGGACTGTTCAGAACAGTGAAGTTGTATGGAATGACACATGTCACTGGTTCATCTTCAGGTTCTAAAATTCAGACCACAGAAATTAAAGTCTGTGATATTTTTTTAACATCTTTAGGAATTCCATTTGGACCTCTGTATCCCACGCTACAGCAATTCTCCCCAGGTGTCCTGTTTAGGGATGAATTCTGGAAGAGGTTGGAACCCTAACTTAGAGGGGTCATATCTCCCAGAATATAGCGAATCGGAGGCTGAATTTTGGACACAGTGTAAATCAGGATTTTATCTTCATCCTTTGCAATTTTCAACTTGTGATCCTTCTCCAATATTAGGATATATCGAATGTACCAAAACTTAGCAGTTTTAGTATTTAGGGTTTTTCTAGATCGGGGTCAAACTAAGGTTTGACTTTCTCGGAGTTTCACCTGACCAAATTTCTTGATCCAGGTCTCTAAAATTCTATTTTGATGAGGAGAACAATCCTATTCTAGGCTCACTCAAAAATTCTTCTTCTGTAGAAAGCCCTAATTTTCTGCACCAAAACTGAAAATGCTCGGAATCGAATTCCGCTTCGACAGAAAGATACGCCCTTCAATGGAGAGTCAATCTATCCTTATTTTGTTGATCGATCATGGATAGAGACCCAAAAAATAAGAAGCCATAGATTCTTTAGATGCACAATGTCTTCTTTTAGGGTGGCTCTGATACCATGTTAATTTTTCATATGCTTAGCTAAGACATCAGTACTTCATTTCATTTTCATAACAAAAGCATATAAACAGGATCACTGAAAGATATACAAGCAAAACCATACAAAAGGAACACAAATATTTATCCTGGGAAAACCCTAAAGGGAAAAACCCAGCAAAAGCTTCCTCAATATAGATGCCCCAAAAAGATAAAAGATAAAAGATAAAACCAGCAAGGAGATCAAAGCCTGATCATCCTCCTTCTCCAGCTACTTCTCTTCTCCACTAATGCGCTACACAAGTGAGAGTGTTTGTCTCAAATGAGGAGCACTACACCTCTATTTATATTCATTCGTTCACTTAAGTTAACTCATTTGTCATGTAGGCTCGATTTAATCATGTAGGCTCAAGTTACACATGTAGGCTCAAGTAACCACACTCGGGTGCTAATGACCCACCTTTACAATTAGAGGGGACTGCCTCATGACTCTTATTAGTTCTTCCGATTAGGAGCATCGAGGTACAAAGTAATACAAGTGGTTCTCCCAGTAGGACCATCGGGGACCACAAAGAAATACATATAGAATATTCTTCGAAGTTACAATATTTCAACAATAAAAATGTTTTTGCATCCTGCATTCCGCATGGTGGGATGCGAGATGAAAAACTCGCAAATAATAAACTTGAATATCCCACAATACACATTGCAGGATGTAGGATGCGAGTTGCGGGAAGGACACATTTTGGGAAAAATAGTCTTTTCTACAACTCACTAAAAACACGCAAAAACTGAATTAATATGAAGAATTTAGCTAACTCAAATCATAGAAACTATGATAAACGTTTTGGGGACCCCAAAACGACTTAAGAAATTCATAAAACTCACCTTACATGTAAAATTGGGGTTCTCATGTTTTATTGAAAACATGGGATCTGTTGTGCCTACAACACTCTCATGTATATATTGTACATTTGGTTAATGTGAAATTTGTGCTTAACATATATCTCTGTTTGTATTTGTGGTTCTTTTTCTTGTATATTTTCCATATATTATCTTGAAATTATTGTCATGATCTTCTTGCTCTCTTTGCTTTATGATTTATACTCTTAGTTTATTCATCATGTTTACATAGGTTGTCTTGTTCATGTTTTACTTGTCTCTAACCTTCTTGTGTGGAAGTTTTGACATTTTCAAGGGCTTGGATCTCTCATATGGCAATGGTGACATTAAGGGATGAACCTATCCTTAGGAATTAGTTGATTGATGGCTATATTTTCATATCTATAAGTGACATCATTGTTTTATTTGATCATTTTTTTTCTCAACAATGTAACATGGTCTCAATCCTCTAATAATTCCAATGCTTCTAACATGGTGTCATATTTTTTTTATTATTATATCTTAATATCTTATTTTTTTAAACAAAAATGAGAACTATACTATTATATATAAAAAGAGGTTACAAGCGCCCCCAGGGCCAAAAAAAATGGCATAAATAAAAGTATGAATACTAAAACATTTAGACACGGGTTTGAAAATTGCTCAGAGTTACATAGAGCATCACAAATTTGTTCAAAAAGTAGACTTCCCATTTTAAAATATAAATACTAACATGTTGACTACATAAGAGAAGGAAAAAAACACAAGTAACTTTTCTAAAATAAAGAAAAATCATATCTGCAACAAATTCTTGTCCTCAACAGGCTGAACCGTGGAGACTTCATCCATTGGAGACATCACAAGTTTATCACGAGAAGTCCCATTGTCTTCTTTCCCCAACAAACTGATATCATCTTGCATCAATTCCAAAATTTCCTTGAAATGAACATAGCGATCTTCATTCCATTCATTCACCAACATCCTATGTTCCCAGCAAACCCTTCTATGATCTAGAATGGCATTTATCTGTTCAACTGACTTCCCTCCCATGACCATTTCTACCTCTGGAAACCTACGTCTAATATCCTCAACCTCACCAACTTGTACACGATATATGCTTTCCAAGTCATCCATCTGAATTCCCATGCACGTAATATCCAGAGAGATCCATCAATTTTCCTCCAAAACTTCCTTCAATACCTCATACACATAGAAAAGCATATTCTTATAGTCAACCATAACATTTTTCATGTCCCGAACCCCATGTAATATTTCCTCTAACCTGGCCACCTCCTCTGAATGGGGCTCGATAGAGAGATTATCCATGGCTCTGATATTCCTCACACACAAAGGGTTACGACAAGAAAACGGAGGTTTAGGTATTCTCTTAGAAGATCCACCTCCCATAACATGTGAAATGATAAACTCAACATAGACCAAACCAAATTATTGATTTGCCATCCCAAAGCTCGGACAATTAACACTTACAAAAGGGATAAAATGATAATGCATGTGAGTAAGCATCCATATGGATGTTAATAAATGTTTTCCTCAACCATGTCCTCCCAATAAAATCCATCCCAAATGCAATTAATTCCATCGTCGAGATCAAATTCCTGTCCCATCGCTCTCTTTTCCAAACACATACCATTAAATATACCCCAATATGGATAGCATAACCCGCAATTCCTATGGATGAAAAATACTCATCTATTTAACAATAATATGATGGTTGTTATCAATATTTAACCTCCCTTGGACTAGGGTTACACCTTTGCTATCTTGCTTATTCGTTAGGGAGTTGATGTTCCTTATAACATGAAAGAACTGAACTTTATCCAACTCTTTAATAAATGTGAGGATTCTCTTCTAGAATTTCCCTTTCTCCTCCTTTGGCTTGATTGAATGCTATGCATGGCTTGAATTACGATTTAGGAGTCACCAAAAACCAGAAAGTCATGGTTATCGAGGTTTTGCATAATTTAGAAACCTAGCATGATATCCACCCACTCAGATTTATTATTCCTCTTTGTCCCAAACCCCAAGCAAAAGAACTTGTTTTCTGATAGGGTAAAAAACTATCTCTCCTACACCTGCCTCTCTAAGATTTACTTTCGAAGCACCATCAAAGAAAAGATAAAATCTTTATTTCCTTTTTTTCCATCTCTGTGACGCTTCCATGGAAAATCAATGGCATATATGAGCCCTTTAAAAACATGGCTGGATTGAAGCCAGATGACCCCCTGGAGATGGGAAGCCCATTGAAGTTCATACATGGTGAAATTGGAGGAAGAGAAAAGGGCCCAACCTTAGACTAAGAAAAATTCCTTCAGCTGAGATTTTGCACTAGAGGATACCCTATCAAGGACTTCTCTCTTTTCTTCAAATATTTTTCTATTCCTAGAGAGCCAAATTTTCCAAAGAACATACTTAGGGAGAACTACCCAAAACTTTATCCATATGCCGGAGGGAGGGAGAGAAGGGAGGCCCTTGAGGAGGGACATCTATCCTTCCTAAACAGTATACCAACCTTTATCTCCCCATCCCTTAGAATCATGATCTTTTTAGTGGGAAGGATATTTCCCATTCAAATTTAAAAGCAACTCTTAATATTCGAATTCCAGTTTTTCAAGAATATAAATCCTTTTCCAATCTTTCAACAACCATTTTCATACTAAGAGGAGAGATCAAATAAAGTGACATACCCACTCTCCTACAACCAACCTCTGATCCCTCTAAGATTCTCATTCTCACCTAAAGGAGGATCGTTGAGAATTCTATCCCACCAAATTCTAATCATATTTTACTTCTTGGTACCTAATGAATATGATCCTTGATTATATTGGAAGCTAACTTCCAAATATCCCATATGCATTATCCTTGACCCACCAAATCTAGATATAGACGCCTAAGACTTGGATTTTTAATATACTTCTTGTGAATTATCTCCTTCCACCATTCTTCCTTTCTGGTGACTATTCTACAAAGCATTTTTGTTCCCAATTCTATATTCATTAACCTTGGTTCATGACCCACTACTCCTCTGATTTTCTCAGTACGAACAATTTCCCAGTTTAAAATATGAAACTTATTTTGACTATCCTTTCCACCATGCTAGAGGAGCATCCTTATTTCCTTACTGAGACTACTCATTACCCCTACATGAGGAAGCAGAGAGGAGCAGAGAAAGATAGGAAGAGAAGAAATAATTGCTTTAACTAACATGATCTTACCAACTAGATTTAGCCATTTGATCCCCCAAGAGGATACAAGTCTCTTGATATTTTGAATAACACCATCCCTATCACAAAATTTTCTTTTCTTTAAAGAGATGGGAACACCTAGGTATTGGAAGGAGGGCCATCTACTAAAAGCTTTGAATCCAAGGGTCCTAACAACCATACTCATGAGTGAGATAAATTCCAATTATAAACAACACATTTGCTAATGTTGGTGTCTCCTCCTTAAGTAAGGAGAAAATAGGAAATGACATCCTTGAATCAGTAACCAACTAAATGAGAGGCACTACCAAGCAAGATAGTATCATCAACGAACTAGGAATGGTTATCCTCCTTTACTCTTTGAATGATAGAAATCCTAGGGAGAGAACCATTACTCATTTTTTTATTCAAGGTTCTACTGAAATATTTCACCATGATGATGTAAAGGAATGAAGAGAGAGGACAACATTGACACATTCCACTAGTCACCCAAAAGAAAGTGTTGTGTCTCCCATTGATCAAGGGGGCGATCCATAGACTTCCCATGAAGGCCCGAACACATTTAATCAAACTCTCAGCAAAGCCAAATGACTTAAGGATTTTGAACAAAAATTGATTCTTAACTCTACTGAAAGCATTGGTCGTGTCCAGCTTAATGGCAATGCTTTTATATTTTCTTCCATAAGTAGAGTGAATAGCCTCCTGAATAACAATAATGTTGTTCAAAATTTGTCTACCTGCAAGAAAAATACCTTGATTTGGAGAGATAACTTTGTGAATAATCTTCTTAACCCCGCAAGATATAATTTTGGTAAGCATATTATAGGATGAGGTAGCCCAGTCTTTGATACTTGTTCATATATAATCAAACTTCTTATAACTTCAATCTTTGAGCTACCTCATAACGCTCTACAATTCTAGGAGACTACCTTTATCACTTCCTAACACTGTGAGGGGTGTTCTTCATTTACTTCAACCTCCACTTCATGTTGAGTGAAATATATGATAGTAATTTCGACATAAATTATCAATCCGGGAGTTCATAAACTTAGAGGTGTAAGCAAAATATATGCATTATAAGAGTACAAATAACTTATGCTAATGCTTGAAACGAAACAATTATACTACAGTATTTGAATATTTATCTAAGAAAGAACAAAATGGCATAAAGTAAATTCAATAAATCATGAAAGTAAACCTATTTACGAAAGCGCATGAAATCGTAATGAAAGTAAACTCAACTAAGAAATCAAGAAGATGAAAAAACTAATCTATTATAAAGCATGTGACAAATGTTTAAGTAACAAATAGAAAATGATAAAATATGTGAGCTCACTTGAAATCTAAATTATCAACTCAAAATACCAAATCTATTATGGAGATTCAAAAACATCAATTCTATTACAAGAGATCAAATCCATACTCTCAAAAGACAAAATGTTTCTCTATTTCTTTATTTCTAAAGAGAAAGGCCTCCAATCCAAATGAGGAGAGAACCCTCTTATTATACATGAATGCTTTGAATACGAAGATACACAACTTATAATTACAAATCCACATTTCTCTCAACCTATCCCTTCAAATCCTCTCACAAATATTGGATAAGATATTCTATCCATATCTCCATGATTTTTCTCCTTTGAATATGCTTGAATAACTATCACAGATCTTCTTCAAATCTTCAAAGCTTGAAGATGAAATTCGAATTTGAGGCTAGGTGGTGACCTTTGACCTTGTTAAAATCTTCAAATATTCCTGTAATCATCATAAAATTCATCCAACTTTGAGATATAATGAAAATATGTTAGTTTTCTTAATATTTAATCATAAATTCTCTCAAAATACTTAAAAATAAACGAATTGGAAAATAAAAAGGTAAACCCATATTTATTTAGGAAAATGCTATTAATGAATGGTTTATGGAGTGATGGATAGGGATGAATGTGAGGAATAGTGAAGGGAAAATAGGATGAAAATGCGACATTTGGGCGACCAAACATCTCCTCCCAACTGAACTCGTTGCATGTCCTCATGCGACTGTGTATAAACTTTTTGGCTTCTTAACTTTGGCTTTACATGATAATGTTTTTAAAAATAGATCATTCCATGATGTGAAATACATAAGTAGTAGTTGATTTTACTTATGGTTGGTTATAGTGTGAAAACCATGAATAGGACAAATGTTGGTTCTTGTGTTAACAACATTCATTCATTTTTATGGCTGCAATACATAAGATTTGAAAGTATACATACACTTGAAATGATAAGCCATCAATGTAAATTAGAAAACCTTTTCGTCATGTTATGAATCATGCCAAAAATAGATCAAATAAAGTGTATTTTGGAAGATACATGTTGGTCAATGGTATGTGATATGATGGCATGTGTAAAATGGAATCAAATAGTAATGAATATACCCCCCCCCCCTATTAATCTTGCACATTGATCTAGGGACTAAACATCAGTCTCATCAAAGATTAATCAACAAATAACTCATGAAATGGTGTCGTCGGACTACAGAATGAGTAGCCGGTCTGTATATTCACACAAAGAATGAGAAATTACATTACAATGTCATGCTAAAAGCATGAATGAGAAGCAATTCGAATTCCTAAGGAGGTCATTCGAATTGAATGAGTGAGTCTAGCTTAACTGAATGTAAGCCACAGTCAACACTCAAGTTAACCACTGATCAAAACCCTAATTGGCTACACTGAGCCCTAACTAAAGTTGGAGTGCAATAAATGACTGAGTCTCAACTGAAAGAGATCAGACACATGTCATAGCAAGCCAACCATCAAGTGCTAGCACTTCAATGACTCCAATGAACCCCGATGAGATAAACTGAAGTGGAACTGAACATCAGAAGTGGTTGGAGGCACCCCTGTTGACTCCAGTTCATTAAATAATCATTATATAATCAATTTAATGAAGGGAGGCACCTTCACTGCCCTGTTTAATTGATTGTAACCATCAGTTATCAATTAGGTGCATTAATATCACTTTGATCACTCCCTGAGTGCTCCATTTAGCCTCCCTGAATGTAGGAGAAGGCTTAGTTAGCCTCCTTGACTGAAGGTAGGCGTGGATGTGACCTAGATGATGACATTTAATGCTCCACTGATGTTAATTAATCCAATAATACTTAGGATAGTGCTGTAACTAGGCCAAATTGACCAAAATGAGTTTGTAAGGTGGTAATGTCTCCAACACCCCCCCTTAAGCTATACTCAGGAGGAGTTAGAAAACATAAATGCATAAAAATGCTAGCACCCCAGCAGCAAGGGCCATAGGTCACCTTGTACAATGCTGAAATTGAAACAATGCCCAAAAACAACTAAGTGAGGAAAAGAGGGAAAACCCAATGGGAAAAACCCCCCCTCAAGCTGAACACTGAAAGTAGTCTAAATCACCCTGATGATCTCACCCCCAATAGTGAACGGATAAGTGAAATTATTTTCTGAAAATCTCTTGGTGAAGATGTCAGCAATCTGCTCATCAGTCGGGCAGTATTGCAGAATGATGGTCCTGACATGCATTAGCTCCCTGATATAGTGCATGTGGATCTCTACATGCTTGTTCCTCTTCCTGGAAACTGGATCTGCGGATATCTTAATAGCACTTTGATTGTCACAAAAGAGGACAGTGGACAAAGTACTACCAAGATCAAACTCTGAAAGAATGCTTTGCAACTAAACTGCTTGGATGCAAGCATTCACCGCTCCTCGATACTTGGCCTCTGCTGAAGATAGTGCTATGGAAGCCTGCTTTTTGCTAGACCATCAAATGGGTCCACCACCAAACATGAATACATATCTAGAAGTAGACTTTCAATCAATATAATCACCCACCCATCCGAAATCTATGTATCCAACCAGCTCTATCTCGGAGTCTGCAGCATAGTAAATGTTGTAGGTCCTGGTTCCCTGAATATACTGGAGGATCCTCTTAGCTGCCTTCCAATGAAGATCATGAGGCTGATACATGTATCTTGATATAGAATTCATGGCATAATAGATATCAGGCTGAGAATGTGTCAAGTACAACAAGCTACCAATTAGCTGTCGATAGATAGTGCAGTCCATGGGAGGTGTGCTTTTTCCTTCTCCAAGGCTGATCCCTGAAAGGAAAGGGAATGGTGTAGGCCTGAAATCAGCCATGTTAAACTTGAATAACAGGTATTAAATGTATTTATAATGAGTGACCATAATCCCAACATATTTTTTCTCAATTTCGAGCCCCAAAAATTGTTTTAGGAGCCCCAAATCACTCATTTCAAAGGCATTGTGGAGAGCAGTTTTGATGGTTGAAATTGAGGCAACTGTGCTACCTGTGATCAGTAATTAATCAACATATAAAACAATAATAATAATATGACCATCATACTTCTGTAAATACACATTTGGATCTTATCTACACCTTCGGAAGTTCTGCGAGAGAAGGAAGGCATCCATCTTGGAATACCACTCTCTTGGGGCATGTTTTAACCCGTATAGTGACTTCTTTAGCTTGCAAACCAAAGATGGATAAGTGATGTAGCCCTTAGGATTATTCATGTATATCTCCTCATGAAGATCTCCATGCAGAAAGGTTGACTTAACATCCATATGATGCACTTCTCAGTGCTTAGATGCTGAAATTGACAAAACAAGGCAGATGGAGTCCATTTTTGCAACCGGTGCAAAGGTCTCATGGTAGTCAACACCTTGGACCTGAGAGAAACATTTTTCCACAAGACTTGCCTTATATTTTCAGGTGCTTCCATCATCATCAACCTTGGTTCGAAACACCCACTTGCATTGAACCAATTTCCTTCTCGGAGGAAGAGAAACTAACTCCCAAGTAGTGTTTTTCTGAAGAGAATTCATCTCTTCATCCATGGCAACTTGCCATCTCAGATCCTTCCAAGAATGGTAGTAGGATTTTGGGTCTGAACTAATGATCAAATATCAATTTTTGGACAGCAAATTAACAAGACAAGAGAGCGCAATACCTTCTCTTTGGAAATCAGACCGGGTTCTCCTTGGATCATCCGGATTTCCAATGTTATCTCCTGCGGAGGAGAGTGTATGGCCGGCCCATGTAGGAAGATGATTTTTCACTTCAGGTTCTTATTCAGCATCTAATGATTGCTACACATGAATATCAAAAATCATAGGATCCAAATCAGGGTCATCACCCCCAATTTTATCATCCAAATATTCAGTAGAATAGGAAGGAAATTCAGCAGTTTTCTCCTTCACTAGTTCCACCTCCTGAAGAGGCTCATCGAAATTGACACTTCTCTCGATGATGATATTTTTTGTTTTGATATCCAACAGCTTGAAACCTTTTGATTCATCAGGATACCCAATAAACAAACATTCTATGCTTTGCGGTTTCAAAGCCCTTCTTTTATCAAGTGGAATACGGGCCCATGCAGTGGACCCAAACACCCGCAAGTTTGACACATCCGGCTTGTGTCCAAAGTATACTTCGAAAGGGGTCTTCCATTTCATGGATGAGTGTGGAACCCTTTTCTAAATTTATTCTTCAGAATGCATGGCTTCAGCCCACAAATTTGCAGCAAGCTTCTTTGATTCCAACATACAGGTGGTCATCTCCTTGAGAGACCGATTCTTCCTTTTCGCTACTCCGTTCTACTGGGGAGTGTAGGGAATTGAATGTTGGACCTGAATACCACTTTGGGAGAATATGTGTAGAAACTCACTACTGACATACTCCCCTCCATTATCAGATCTCAATATCTTGATCTTAATCCCAGAGGCATTCTCGATCAAGGCCTTCAATTCAGAAAATTTTTCACATACTTCAGACTTCTTTTTGAGAAAGAAGACCCATGTGTACCTTGAAAAATCATCAATAAAAATAAGAAGATACCTTGATCCATTCATGGATGTGATAAGCATCAGACTGCTGATATCAGAATGTATGAGTCCCAATATGCATGTAGCTCGGTTTTCCTTCCCCCGATCGAACTTGTGCTCAGGGTGTTTTCCAATCACACAGCCCTTGCAAATTCCCGTGGTTGCCTTGATGACCGAGAGGCATTAAACCATGGAGTTTTTCTGTAATTCATAAAAATATTTGAAATTAAGATGGCAAAACCTCTCATGCCACAGCCTACTAACCTCATTTCCATGAGTTAGTAGAGCGGTGGGCTTTGCATCCACAACAAAGTGAGAGAACTCATAGGATTTTGCATGATGGTTTGCAAGGCCTTTAGCAATGAGTTTCCCAAATGCAAGCTCCATTATCTCAACATCATTTGGGATGAAATAAAATCTCTTAGGCACTCCAGTATATGTCATCTGATAGACACTAAGGAGATTTGATGCCAGAGACGGTACATACAAAACATTTGAAAAAAGCCATTTTCAAGATCAATAGTACCTTGTCCTTCTGAAATGATGGTGGAGTCATCTCCCATGTGGATGGGGATGGATTTTTCAGTCTCCAAGGATGACAAGGATTCCCTTTCATCCATCATGTGGTTTAAAGCTCCAGAATCAATCAAGAGTACTTTGGACTTTGAAGTGCTTGCCATGAGGGAATGACCTTTTTCATGCTATGGTTCCTGATCTTGCTGATCTCTCCTCCGAAATATTTCCGAAAGATTGATGTGATTTCTCTCAAGGAGAGAGGTAGCTTCATCAAGATTCTTCTTCATGCAGGCATGTTCAGGGTGGAATCCCTTCCCGCAGTATGAACACTTGACTTTTTCCTTGCCATGGTGCCCTTTTTCTTTGTTCTTCCTTGAGCCAGAAGACTCATCATGCTGCTGGTTTTCAACTCTAGGCTTAGGAGCATCAAATTTATATTTTGGGTTCTTCTACTGCTTTCCTTTACCCTTCATATATTTGGGCCCCGAGACATGGAGGGCTTGATCATGGGAAGATCTGATGATCCCCATGTGGACAAGCTTGTCATGTTCACTTGTTAGGGACTCAATGAAGGCATTGAATGTAGGCCTCTTCCATCAAGGGGTTGTGATCTTCCCCGCATGCAATGTAGAAACAAAAACTGAATAATCAGCCCCAAGTTTGGAGAGTATGGTGAGGATGAGCTGATCATCCGCCTTATCCACTTTGCATTGCTTCAAGATTAAAACAGTGTGCTTGAATCTTGTGAAAAAATAATTTAGAGTCTAGAAATTGGAGGGCTGGAGAGACATTAATTCATTTTCGAGCTAGTAAACTCTTAAGTCATCTTGCTTTCCATATATAGTTTCCAATTTGTCCCATATTTCTTTTGGAGTCTTCAATCCCGCAAAGATGGAAAAGAAGATCCCGAGAAATAGAGAGGCACAAGAAGTTGAATGCTTCATCCTTCTTGTTCAAGAATCTTGATTTTTCTATGGCATAACCAGGCTCATATTCACTATCCATGGTGACTCTATAGGGTCCTCTGGAGCGCAGCTGAATCTCCATGTCACCTTTACATGAGTGGAAATTGTATGGAGTCAAAATATCTACTGAGGAGGCTATCTAGATCTGCTGGAGCGAATGCTTCACTTGTAGAAAACCTGAAAATCACAACAGAAAGGGCAATGTAAGGTCATACAGCCTACACATTTTAGGCTTTCATCACACCCAGCATATTCAATCAAGCAAGCTTGATCAACATGTTCTTTACTTGGGGTATTAAGTGTTAAGCCCTGGCTTCTAGTGCAGTGCTGGATTTTTTATCTATTGCTCAATTTTCATGCAGAAATATGTCAAAAAGCTTGTTTTTGAGAGATAAAGCTTCGTCTCACCATGAGCTTTGATACCATATTAATCTTGTACATTGATCTAGGGACTAAACATCAGTCTCATCAAAGTTTAATCAACAAATAACTCATGAAATGGTGTAATTGAACTACAAAATGATTAGCCGCTCTGTATATTCACACAAAAAATGAAAAATTACATTACAATGTCATGCTACAAGCATGAATGAGAAGCAATTTGAATTCCTAAGGACATCATTCGAATTGAATGAGTGAGCCTAGCTTAACTGAATGTAAGCCACAGTCAACACTCAAGTTAACCATTGATCAAGACCCTAATTGGCTCCACTGAGCCCTAACTGAAGTCGAAGTACAATAAATGACTGAGTCTCAACTGAAAGAGATCAGACACATGTCGTAGCAAGCCAACCATCAAGTGCTAGCACTTCAATGACTCCAATGAACCCCGATGAGGTTAACTGAAGTGGAACTGAACATTAGAAGTGGTTGGAGGCAACCCTGTTGACTCCAGTTAATTAAATAATCAATTTAATGAAGGGAGGTGCCTTCACTTCCCTGTTTAACTGATTGTAACCATCAATTAGAAATTAGGTGCATTAATATCACTTAGATCACTCCCTGAGTGCTCTAGTTAGCCTCCTCGAATGTAGGAGAAGGCTAAGTTAGCCTCCTTTACTGAAGGTAAGCATGGATGTGATCTAGCTGATGACATTTAATGCTCCACTGATGTTAATTAAGACAATAATACTTAGGATAGTGGTGTAACTAGGCCAAATTGACCAAAATGAGTGTGTAAGGTGGTAAATGTCTCCAACACCCCCCAACTAAAGATGTGTTAATTTTATGAAAATGAATAAGGTAATGTAACATGGTGAGGGAATTTTCTAAATTGCATCATAAATTTGTCTTCCCAGTATGAAACCAAACTATTCTTGTGAGATAGAATGAGCTAGGCAGGTCCTGATCCTATTTGATTTGATTTTATCGATAATATTATACGCCAGGTTACAAAGGGATATGGGTCGAAAATCTAAGAAAGTGGAAGGTTTATCTGACTTAGGGATGAGGGTGATAAAGGTCGAGTTCATAGCACATGTGACCTGTCCCTCAATCCATGAAAACTCAACCATTTGTATGATCTTTCCTCCTAAAAGATCAAATAAAGATGATAAAATTATACCGGTAAGGCATCTATCCCAAGGATTTTGTCCTTGTCCATCTGTTTGAGTTCCTACTCAACTTCAATAAGAGTGGCATATTCACCAATACCATCTGAATCCTACCTTGTAAAGAAAAGTGGGAATTGTTTAACCATTTCTAGTTGCACCAGAATATTATTATAACTCGGATCCTTCATAAGAGAGGAAAAATGTTGAATGGCCATATGTTCTAACTCAACTTGAGAAGAGACCCAATTTCCAATAGTATCTCAAAGATCCCAAATATATTTTAGTGGGCATTTCCCATTTGCAAACTGATGAAAAAAATTGTGTTGTTATCACCCCGAGCTATCCATATAGCCCTACTTTTTAGGTGCCATAATTCTTCCTCCCTTTTCAAAATCTAGGCGTTCTTAGCTTCAAGTTGAGCAATGACACATTGTACCTCCGCTGAAAAATTCCCAACAACTCCTTACTATAAACATGGGCCAAGATGGACTTAATGCACACAAGAGCCTCTTTCTTTCGTATTTCCTTCATCTTAATCCATCGTTTAACCTTTTTTTTAAGAGTTTTAATTTAGAACAAAAATGATTCATAGGGTTTAATGAATCCAGGGTACAAACCTTCCCCCACACAATGTGAACCATCTGTGAGAAACCATATTATTTAATCCAATTATGATTAAATTTAAAAGGATAACAACCAACTCTACCCTCACCTCCCCCTGTAAAAAGATTGGATAATGATCATACAACAATAAAAGTTCAATACAATACCTGTGTCACTATAAATATCCGGTAGGGCCTTCACTAATCAAATAACGATCAAGTCTCTTTCCCATTGTATGAGCTCCCATTCTACCATTTTTTCATGTAGCCCTGATAATAGCAAATGCAACATCAATCAGTTTGTGTGACTGGAAAATATTATTAAAAAAATATGCAAGTGAGTCAGTCCTTACATGTTCCCCCTATACTTTTGAGGTGTCCAAAGTCAATTTTAGATAACCTTCAATAATAATATTAGGTGCAGTAATAATACCAAACTAAACTACCATCTCTTAGAAGGATTTGCGACCACTATAGGGTCTATAACAATAAGAATAGAAATATCACCTTTGGTATCCTTGAGGGATCCAACCAATACCATCCATGCTGGTGTAATATAGGATAAGATTTTCATCGATTTGGGGTCCCAAATAGAAAAGAGACCTCCAGACTATCCCATTGTATCAACAACAGACACATCCCACCTCAGAATAAGTTTTAAGAAATACTTGCAAGCCTTAGTAGCATAGGCCATGGTTTCTTGGATAATAATAACATATTCCCTAGTCTTACAAAGAAACCATTTGAGGGATAATGATTTTTTTGATCCCCCTAACCCATGGAGATTTAGATATAGAAGAAGCATTAAGAGACACTTGAAGAGGGCTCAACTGCTCTGAGGGCCCTAGGGATAAAACCAGTTGAGGAAGAGGGGTTGTCTACCAAATATATTCTCTTGAAAATAAGAATATAGGGGTTAGAGTTTTATAGTTCAGATGAAGTCCCATTCATCTGGGAATGACCCTTTTTCTTATACTTTCCTCTGATATTCACATTATGGTGTCACAAAGGGTTTAAAGAAAACATGGTAGGGATCAAGGAGAGTCTATTTGAGTAAGCAAGTATAGGAAATATAGTGGAAACATATATAAAGAAGGATATGAGGTTTTACTCGAGGCATCAATAGGATTCTATGAGGAAATGTAGATACCCTTGCACCAGTTAATGATGGCTAGCGAGTCTCTAAATATTTGCAAGGAATCAATACCATTGAACCAAGAGAAATATAACAAACACCACAGAGCAAGTAGTTCCTCTTTAGTATTTGTGGCTGGTCCACATCTAAGCATGAGGTGAAAATGGTGAACATCATTAATTTTGAGTATAACTCCACAACACCCCACCTTCCCTTCAGTTGCTCCATAAAAAAATCATCCCCCACCATGAACTTGGGACCTTTTGGTATTCTATATTTTACAAAATACTTATCTACAAACTATTCATTATACAATCCCATACATTTCAAGATGCAACTTTGTGATTTTGGAGTAGTTTCATGAAAAATAACATGATTCCTCATAATCCAAATGTGCAAAAAAATAAAGACCAACATATGTGAATGGTATCTCACCCTATTCTTCCATTCATCTATATTTTGTTCCAATGTGCCACTACCCCATCTTTCCCTGATTTGATTAGAAAAAACAAATATCCCTTCAAATTTATTTGTTGAAAGAGAAGGAAATGAAGAGGTGCTCAATGGTTTCATTGAGCTGACCACATAGGATGCAAATTCCTAGAACCGATGATGCTTTATTTTGAAGATTATACTAGGTTAAGATATGGTTCTCCAAACAAAGCAAAAAAAACATTTAAATTTGACCAATACTTTCCATTTCCAGATTTGATTATTCCTTCAGGATGTGCAAGTATAAATATGGGACGAAACAGTAAACTGGTAAGCCATTTTTTCAATCAATTTCCCCTTAGATTTATACCATTTCCATACTATTATATTTTCTAGTTTCACAGAGTCAAATACCACCATTGGTAAGTTGTAGATTATAAGAGTCCCATTCCAAATCCAGCGGTCCATGAAAACCTACGTCTAAAGCATGTATCCAATAATATCCAAATAATGCAATCCCACCGAGCTTGTTGATCTAGTTCAATGTACTGATGCCAACATCTGCAAGTTGGTTCAGAATACCATGGATGAGGAGTAAGGTCCCATGATATCCAACAATTTCATCCACCCCAACATGAATTGAGATATCATTCCCCACCTTCCATGTCATACCTTGAATGATTAAGGGAAATACTTTCATGAATCCCTTCTATAAAAAAGAGGCCCCATTCCAATATTTTGGAATAGCTCTAATCCATAAACAAAGGTCCCTCCCCTTCATGTATTTTACACATACTTCCTCCTATCAAATTCCTTTACTATTTAAATCCCTCCAACAAATTTTCATAACCAGAGCCATATTAAACCAACATAAATTTTTAATATCTCATCTGCCCAATTCCTTGGGTCTGGAAAACAACTCCCAAGCAGCCAGAATATAATGAGATGACTCGGTCATACCATACTAGAGGAAATTAAAAATCATTTTATTGATGTACCGGAGTGTAGACTAAGGAATCAAATCTAGAGTGAACAAAAAAAATGGATAGTTGTTAATACGGACTTGACCAATGTCAGACGCCCCCCTAGATAAAAATACATGTGGACCAATGTTTTATCCCATTATATGAGATATACAAAGTATTAAAAAACCCTTGAATATGTCTCAACTACTCTAAGGACCTTGGGGATAAAACCAGGTGAGTACGAGGGGTTGTTTGCCAAATATATTCTCTTAGAAAGCGAAATATATGGTTTAGGTTTTGATAGTACAGATGAAGTCCCATTCATCTTGGATTGGCCCTTTTTCTTATACTTTCCTATGATGGTCACATTTTAGTGTCACAAAGGGTTTAAAAGAAACGTGGTAGGGATCAAGGAGGGTCTACTTGAGTAAACATTCATAGGAGAGCTCGTGCCAACATCCACAAAGGAAGGGGATGAGGTGTTAGTCGAGGCAACAAGAGGATTCTCCAACGAAAATAGGACATCATATTTTCAAATAAAAAAAGAAAAATATAATCTTAAAATTAAGAAACTAAGTTTCCAAAATAAAAAATAAATTTCAAAATCAAATTTATAAATATACTTTATAATTGTATCCAAATAGACAAAATAATTTTAAAATAAATAATAAATTTAACGACCAAAATTTTGAATATACTTTCTAATTAAACCTCAATAAACCAAATTCTCTACAATACACCGTTATAGGTTTCAATGTCTTAATTAAATTAGTAATTAAAAGAAATAGACAAACATTATTTTTTTAATTGTTATAATGAGAATAAAGAGAGATAAGCAGATACAATTATCTAAACTATTATAAATAAATTTAATTAAAATACATGAAAAATAATTTATTTTGTTAACAATTATGATGAAAAAAATTACAAACATATATTTAGTTCAAATGATTTCTCCTTTTCTCAATAGCATTTTCTGGCACTCGTGGAAATGGTAATTTTTTTTTGATGAAATTCCTAAACTTACATAATGTGAGTGTCATGCGGTATTTGATGGGGTTGAATCCACTAATGAATTAAAAAGCACAATTTTAACAACACAAAATTCATATTCTTCTATTAATATTAGTATAAATTAATGTTAATCCTCAAAGATAAAAATATTTGTACCAAAAAGTTAACTTGCATGTGTGTATGTTAACCTGCGGGAATTCATTCCCTTCATTCATAAAATCAAACATGAACCATGAAAATACTTCCCTCTTTATAAAATACAGATATTGATTCGATATAGAATGTAGTTTTCCCTGCGAGTCGCACCCCCCCCCTAGTGTTACCAAACTATATTTACTCCACTGTATTTTCCCTACTGTAAGTGATATATGTACATTTGCATCAATTACAAATGTAGGTTGGAAAATAATGTGGAGCATTTACACCATAAGGAATATGATAGTTGAGAGTGGTTTTAATTGACACCTTAGATCTTATCGCGTCACTAGTCTGAATGACCATATTTGTTATGTTTGTAAGGACAATTGTTGGTTTACTTTCATATTCCTTTGTTGCAAAATGAATCTTATATTTCATTACTAGATATAAATGTACATCAATAATGATTCATCAAGTGCAAAAAACAACTCCTTCAACAATTGTTTCTATTGCAAAAAAAACTCTTACTCGTAGTTGGTCATAAAGTTGGTGGTAATGTCAAGGACATTTCCACCATGTGGCTCTTGTTTAATTAACATTAAAATCATTATTACTTTTTTTTAGTTTTCATATAAAATATTATATTCTATTAATGTATATTGACATTAGTGTTAGAGATGGATAGATGAGACAAACATTACAATCTCTTCAATGTTGGGTTGTAAACCGCAATTTACTTCTCTATATGAAATGAATTTTTCATATTTATTCCATAGATAACTTTATCGTCTTAATCCATCTTTTAGATATATTTGTATACAAAATTCACTACCAGAAGAACAATTTTCTACCTTCATTTATATGAGATCGCTAACATCAATGAAAGGATTTGAACCACTATATGCATTTGCTCCACTATGGAATAATTACAATGTTGAAGATCAGGAAAAAAATGTTACCATGTATTCATATGTATTTGTGTCACAACCAAGCCATCAAATGTCTATTACCATCTAAATATTCACATGTCATCTTATCAAAATCATAACCAAGCTTTTATTACCAACAACCATATTAAAATTAGAATAAAAATGTACCTAATAGCTAACTCATCAACCATACTTCCATCAATCCATCATTAGAAAGACACATGAAACACCAATAAAAAATTATCCGACAATATTTTTTAGAAAATCCCAAGTGATGGAACCCAAGGTAAATCTCAAACTAACTAAAAAACAAGTTCAAAATAACATGATTTTTTGGCATTACCAGTTATTCTCATTTGGAGGTTCTAGATCTCAAGGAACAAAGACATTTTTTAGGATTCTCTCATTCCACCTTCTATCTATGCATTGAAAATTCCAGCTATTCTGAGCAATTTCCCTCATACTACAAAGTCTTTGAAAGTTATGAGGATAGTGAAGGAGACTGTGGATAGATATGAAAGTTGGTTATATTTTGATGGTGCTTCTTATGGATTTCTAGCTTAGTGTGGGGAAGGGGTTATACTCCACCTGTCTAATTCACGCTGGATAAAGTTCTTTGCTAGACTATCTGACTGTACAAACAACAGAGGTGAATTATTGGCATTAAAACTCCCCTTCAGGTTGGAAAATATGAAGGGAGCATATAAAGTGTGGTTTTTTGGGTACTAAAAAATTGTGCTGGAGTGGATGAAACTAAAAATACCACCATGGAACCTTTTTATTAAGTCAATATATGAAGAAATTCACAGACTAATTGTTCTCTTCCAGGAGATATCATATGAACATATTTACAGAGAAAGAAATAAGCCAGCAAATCAACTGTCAGAAGTTGAAAAATACAAAGGAGGCGTTGCTAGAAGTTGAAAGCTCAACAACTTTTTGTCGAAATCAATTTCAAATAAACTGATTGGCTAAAACATAATTCTTTCATAAACACTTTAGTTATTTTGGTTTGTAGAATGTGCAATGAATAATAGATTTTGTTGAAATAGACATATATAGTCCCTACTTGTGCTTGGAAGGGACTAATAAGGGAATCCACAAAGTAAATGTACAAGTCTAAGTAATATTTTTTCTTAATCATAAGAAATCAAACATCTAAATAAAATTATTTTAAAAAAAATTGATCACAAGCACATTGACATCTCCTAATGATTTTTTTGTGTTTTATAATTATTATTTTAAAGCATAATTTTATTTTTTCTAGACTATTCACTTCTTTTCTTTGTGATAATAATTTTAATTTATTTTTTGAATAATGAGCATATAGGTATATCTCAATTTGTATATTTATATTATTCAATAGAAAGCACATGAACACTTCAAAGTGGTAATCACAAGCATACACATAAATACCTCTAAGGTTTACCACAAGCATGTACACAATCACTTCTAAAGTATTTTTAAAATCATATATGTACATAAACATCTAAGTGACATTTTTATTGAATGAACTTTTTTTCCAAAGAAAAAAATCACAGTTTTCTATTAAACAAACCATGTTTTACATGGCCTATTGGCCTTTCATACATATCGTTAAAAAACTATCAAGAAGATTCAGTAGTTGTCATTTATTTACAAAAAGGCCAATATAAACAAATTTTTTGATATATGTCGCCTATTAGAGTCCCAAAACATCAATCCATAATAGATTATAAAAGATTGCACAGAAAATAAAGTAGTTCTTTTTTCCTCTATTCTGGGACTTTTTCATAATCAGATATTGATAGGACTAGGGTCATCCTCCATTAGAGTATCATTGAGACACTCCCATCTTTTCCACACACCATCACCAAATTGCAACCCCTCCTTGGAGAGTTTATCACTCTCTAGAGTCATACCTTGGTTTCGAGGTTGCCAAGGCTTTTTCTGGGCAATGAAGTAGGATGGTTCCATGTGCAGAGTTGATTCCTATAGAACTACCTTCACTTGAGGTAGTGAAGGGAAATCCTTTGTATCATGGTTCAGTTCACAGAGCTGGCACATTTCCACCTTATCGAGTGGGCATTCCTTGAGGGGAAGCTTCTTCCTTCATCTGGGGAAGAATACACCATGTGTTAGATCTTCTACTGCTTTCTTCTGCTTCACCCCCAGGACATCTATTTCTGAGGATATGGAGCTCATAATCTCTATTTTAAAAGTTCTCGAGAATATTTCTTATTTTTACTCAGGTTGCTCCTCCATTGGATGAATCATGTGTTCTATCGAAGGCATATCATTCCAATTTGTCCCGTTTTTTAGTCCTGGAGGATCCTCTGGAATACCTTCTGCATAATTCAATTATCTTCTCAAAATATTCCTTCAATATTTCCCCTTTTCCCATCAAGTTCAACATACCTAGGTAGTCTTCCCTAATCCCACGAAGTAGGATTATCTTGAGCACATCTAGCCCCATATTAGTCTATCCATCCCTCTGCACATTGTACATGAGACTTTCAACAAAATATTCAAAACTTTCTTCATCCTTTTGTACCATCTTGAACAACTCTTCTATTTTATATTTAGTGTTGCAGTACTCTTGATATTTCTCTAGGAACACATGTTTCATTTGTTCCCACGTGTTGACAGTTTCACCACCCAGGCTCATGAACCAACGTAGTGCATTATCCTTCAAAGTGGTAGGGAAAATTTTTAACTTCTGCTCCCTGGAAGTGTAGTCATAGCTACGACAGAGGATATCAAACTCGAAGAGGAATTCATCTAGATCCTCTGTGGCCTTTCCATGAAAACGAGGTAATACTAATGGTGATATATTTTTCATGGGGGATTGTCCAGCTGGCTGTCGAATGGGGAACTAGAGTGTGGAAAATTTCCTGTTAGGAGGGGGATCATCATCATTGTGATGATTTCCCCCCATCACCTCTTCGTGTTCTTCCGGTTCATGTCTATTATTCATATTTTCTTCTTCTCTCTCCCACCTTTGCCTTATCTAATCTTCCTTCTTCTCATGAAACTGTTTCCACTCCTCCTTTGTCACCTCCTTCCCATTAATGTGATAAATCACATCTCAATCACCTACTCCAGCAGCACTAACTTCGTATTCCTCCATAGGGACACTTGAGGGTGTTGCAGTTTTTCCTGTGTTCTCCACTGTGGAAACTGATACTTCCACCCTGGGGGTAATTGGGCTTCTTCTGACAGAAGACCCCTGATGGAAAACTCTAGTACAGGAATTGGTTCTGGAAACCAGATCGCCAATGAATGTTCTTCTTCGCAATGATGGATTTCTTCCATGACCTTGACCACCCACAATGTTAGTATTCTGGGGAGTTCTGGGGGTTATAGGAACGCCACGTTGTACTCTTCTCGTATTCATGCAACCCAAAACATGCAAAATTAAAGACTGAAGAAAAATTAATAGATGCAACTACTATGGTGTCTAATAATTACCTTCCCCGACAATGGCGCCAAAATATTGGTCACTCTATATGCCAGTTAATTAAAACCATCATGCAAAATGCTCAATATAAATTTTAAACCTAGGGAAGTCTTTTTATTTCAAAGATAAATCACACTGTTTGTACTTAAACACTAAGTAATTTATGACTAGGGTTCACGGTGATACCACTAAATACATGACACAAGGAGGATATAGGGTTCATGGTATACACGATAGATGGAGTCTAATATGATAGTCATCACTTCAAGTTATTAAGAAGCGTATCGGTCTCACTTATTCAAGCTTCGCGATAGTCTCACATTGGTGGAAAGGGGATTTCTATTCATGTGGCTATAAAATACAACGGAATAGATGAAATTTCAACACACTAGTCCAAACTTTAGTGATATGTAGCAATTCACTCTTAGGAATTGTTGGTCACTCTATATTCCAGTTAATTAACTTCATCATGAAAAATGCTCAATATAAATTGTCAGCCCAGGGAAATCTTTTTATTTCAAAGATGAATCATACTGTTTGTGCTTAAACACTAAGTAGTTGATGACTGAATAAACTATCCTACTTATCTATTGTGTCAAAATCCTCCCATAATAAAACTGATCTAAACTACCTATCTAAGAATTCAGAATTGCAATCACTTCCTACAACTTCAATCCATCAATTAATTATTTTTAAAATAAATATCTAGAATTAATTTTTCATAAATTTAAATCCTAATTTACCAGACTATATGCAGATTCATTGTAACTAGATAATCCAATCTTAAGATAGGAATAGGAAATAACATGAATTGAATCAACAACCCTAGACTATAGTCCACCTGAATTAGCAAACCTGAGAAAGATAAGTAATTGAAAGAAACTAAGGGAGAGCTTGACTGTTACAGCTATCAGTACACACATGCATAAAAGAAATTAACCTACATAGTCGACTGTCACACCACACTGCTACAGCTTAAAGGAAATGCAAGTACTGAGTATTCAAGGAAACACAACGATTAACATGATTGTTGCAACTACTAAAAAAAATGCATACAATGTAACATCCACACCACACAACTAATTAATCAAACATATAATTAACTCGGCAATCTCTGTGGGAAGGCGGGCCCATCCTTTGAACAGAGACATTGAAACTAACACAAGTTAAAACACAGAGACCTAAAGAATCCTACTCCTTGTATTAAAATGGCGAAACGCGGGTACAGTCTCTATTAAAGCTTACACAATAAAATATGATATTTTCCAACCCCTGGCTCTGAATACTTCTCCGTACTTATACCTCAACAATCGTAACACACAACCACTAATATCGGGAATCCATGAAGATCTACGATCTTCAGGCTACCCTGTTACATGCGCAGTTACAGTTGTGGGAGGAATTAAATAGAGGTAGGGAATATAGGCAAATTCTGTTTCCTGAGCCAGTAAATGAATAACAGAACCAATTCAAGAGAGGCCTTGATGATTGTAGCTAACTTCAAGCAGTGGCACGTTGTTGTAGCTAAGTTTTTTGTAGTCGTGTCTGTCGTAGCCATATCTGTCCCAGCCCACATGGAATGAAGACCCTTGGTTGGATCCATGTGTAGAGACGGGACTGGAAAGTCCAACTAATAGTGAATGCTCATATCCTCTTTGTACCACTCAGGCTGCTACACTTGTACTCTCTCACAAATTGCACTATCTTTGTGAAATCATAATGAGTTAGCATAATTCAAGAAGAAAAGTCGTGATTATAGAAATCATAATCATTAATAAGATGAAACAATAAATAATCATACCTATGAAGATTCAATGCTCAAGTGAGGAAAGAATGTCTATTTGGTGCGAAAAATGGTATAAGACAAGACAAACAGGGTATAAAGGATGTGATTAAAAAGGGGTATTTTGGGACCCAACAGGAATACGGTTTCCATGACTAGGGAAGGATATCCTTCGCACAAATGGATATGGATCAATACAACTAGGAATTGAGTAATGAGATTTAAATGCATGCACATACAACAAAAAAGTGGCCCTGAAAACTGAGTACACAAGTGTTCAGGACTAAGGAGAGACTTTTTTATTTCTAGCATAAATTAGAGAATAGTGTAGGTATGGAAAAGAAGATAGGACAGCCTATAGAATATGGTAGATTTGAGCACATGCCACAGGATCAAAAAAATATGATACCACTGTTAGGTTCCCATTAGGGAAAGTATATGATTGGCTATAAATCAAAGGTTTATCACTAATGTCAAAGAAACCTTAAAATCATCATAACTTGATTAATATCGCTCATAATATTTGTTTTAACTTAATTTTAGAACCGGGGCATCCGTTCTACATACACTTGCTTTGACAAAACATAATTTTGGGCACTCTATCAAAATAGATTCGGTTTGCATATGCATAGCCATAACAAAAAAAATGGAAAATAACTAATTTTAAATTAGCAATATCTCCTCTTTCTAGATTACAAATGAGATGATTTTTTTTAAATTGAGTATTTTTGCGAGAGGAACTCATATCAATAATTTTTTTCTTCAAAATATGTAAACAAATTTTCATAAATTGATGTGAAAGTTTCCACCTAATTTGGTTTTAAACATTTCTCCACAAGGTTTAGGGTTTGGAAAAAAATCCAAACATGTAGAAGAAGGTCCAAATATGAAAAATTACCACTTAATTATTATATATTGAGTGACAAATAGCCCCATGGGGTAGCTTAGTTGGTTGGATATTCAAGGTCCAAGTCGTGATGAGGTTGAGGCACTAATACATATGAGCAAATTTGCGACGGTTTTTCGTTGCCATTTCCATGTTTAATCGTCTCAATTGTGATAAAAACGGTCGCTATGTTTCGTGGCACTTATTTTGTCGCTATAACGACGAAATTTATAAGCCGTCGATATAGAGATGAAAACTGGCTACCACATGTCTTCTATACGGTGGACTTGAAATTGATTTTTTTAATTCATTTTCTACGTTTCGTCTCTCTATCGACAAAATTATCAACCCTATAATGACGAAAATATGTCCAAAAAATGCCAGGAAAAATTTTGGTTCCACGAAAAACCATGGAATAGTTTCAACGAGCGTTTGTCTCTCTATCGACGAGTTCTAGAATTTAAACATAAATTTCTTCCACTCAAAACCATGGAAAACCAAAATCTATTGACGAAATATGCAAGTTGAATGGTAATTTTTCCACGAAACTGCGTCACTATAGCGACGGTATTCATGGAAAGCCACTCAGGGTTTTGACGGTTTTGTAATACCCGTGATGAAATTTCGTCTATATTGCAACGAAACCTGGAGGTTAAAAAAAAAATTAAAAACTATGGAAAGTCACATTCCTTTCCATGGTTTTGGATCTTCAATAAGTCCTTGTGATTGATGTGCAATATCATGGACCTTTTAATTCTATTTTAGACCATATTTAATCATCGCTATAGAGCATATTTCTAGAAGGAAAATCCGAGCCACAAACTAGGGAAAACCTACCATGCAATTTGATGTTATAGGGATGGGTCTAATACATGTAAATGACAAAAAAATTCAGATCTTATAAAACAGAAAATGAAAGATGAATTAAGATTTAAAATGGCATAGAAGCTGTGATTAGTGCCTAACAAATACAAGTTAGGTGGATGGGGTCAATTGAGGATCTCATGGAGGCTTTAGTGATTAAAGAGTAGATAGGGTTGAATGGTTCAAAACCAATCTACTCCTTAATAACTAGATACACTTCAAAAATATTCAATAGGAAAATCCTAAGCTAGACATTAGATATTTGTCAAACAAAAGCCACGAGGTGGTGGCAATGTCACTGCAATTCCTAAAAATTATTACTACAAGACAAATGCTATAGAATGGAAATATATCTCTGTATCAACCCCAACAAAGATTCCCATGTCAAACCAAGAAATATATCATAATAGACTTGTAATATAACTACAAATGGTAGCTTTAGAGATGGAGGATAAAGGATAATTGATCGTACTAGGTTTTAAAACTTGAGACTCCTCTTCCATATGAGAAGGTTTAGGTTTTAGGGAAAGCACCTTCATTTCCACTCAAAAAAGGCTTCTCGTGCAATATTTTGGTTTGGTAGAAAATAAACAGGAACAAAAAAATCCAAGCTTAGAAAATGAAAAATAAAACACAATTTTGAATAGTAATTTAAAGAAATGATGAAGAAATGGAGTAGAAATATGAAAACAAACAGTTCCGATAGAGGGAAAGTGGTTAAAAAACAGAGGTGGGAAATGCATAGAGATAACATAAGAGTGCTAAAAGCAGGGAATGGTCCAACAAGAACACAACAAAGATAGTTAAGTATGATATTCATATGTTTCTATACAAACATTGGATAGGAAGCACGATGAAGAGGCTAGAAATGAAAATAGAAAAGTTATATTATACGACAGGTACAAGCAAGTCATATAAAATATTAATGCCTAGGGAGAATGTAGGCAATGCAAGAACCCTTACCTTATCTATCGCCTTTCGTCAGGTCCATTGGCCCATACCACTTGCAAAGAGTTGTCCTAATAAACGGAAAACCACTGTGCTGGCTAGCAATTATATTTATAAATTAAATAAATAATCCATTCCTAGACCTATACACAAGTGGTCATTTTGCTAGGCATGGAAAATATCAAAATACTCTATGAAATAAAAAATGGGCATACAATTAAATCAGCTAATGTTGTCTGGAAAGTGTGTTCTTGGGGTAATTCCACCAAGAGATGTGGTTCTAGAGTCACATTCCACATGTACTGCGAAGGAAATCAACAATCAATCTATCCAGCACACATTTTCCACTAGAATATCAACTCGCATTTAAATGATATATTACAATACCGTTTCCTTACTAATGTGGAAACTTGTGTTTGTATTAGAGAAGATTTCTTTAACCATTGTATTTAAATGAAAACAACACACAAATTTTAAATTTTAAGACATAAATATATTAAATACACATATAAATAGGTTTTTACTGGAAATGTGTGGACAATGTTAATACCACCATCCTGTCAAACAATATAAAACAAAAAAAGAGGAAAGAGTCATGTTGTCTTACTATATGAATAAAATTTCACTAACTACTCCAGATAAATCTTTGTTTTCTATGTAATGTTAACTTTCCTGTAAATAATAGACCGCACGGGTGGGGCTCATTTGCATTTCAATTGTTATGAAGTCACTTGTTGTAAATTGGAGGTCACAAGATCAAATCCCACCCAGTTTTACCTGTGTCCCATGTCTTGCGGCGGGTGTGGGGCACCTAAGGGTATAGTGGTAGTGGGAATGGATCCCTGGAACCCATGTCACACGAGTACCATCCCCACTCTAGTTGTCGATTCCCCTAGTTACTAAAAAAAAAACTTTCCAGTAAATAATATTTAGATATGGAAATATTTTTTCTAACAGAATGCACTTTGAGGATATCATGGAATGATTTTGTAGCGCACATATAAATACTTTTTTTTTACTTATAAAAAAAAATAAAGAAATATTTTAGGGGAGGAAGTTCAGGGATGAACCCGGAGAGCTATGAGCATGGGCTTGTTGTGAGAATCATTGCATATGATGTTTCCATCTTTATTCGTTCTCCCATTGCATCTTCCACATAGACTCGAGGAACCCAGTGGATCTTTCTTGACCCCTTTTCTATTATTTATTTCTCAGCTTTTCTCCTAACAGTCCTTACAAACTCGACGACCAACATATTTCCAACGACATCCTCCAACTACAAAGTTAAATTCAAACCATTAAGAAGCAAAACCCTGAACATGAATTTGTTCTCCTCAAGTTCAGGCTTGGGTTTCTTCCTAGGAAGCACTCCAAGATAGCCCTCATTGTTGCTTCTTTTCCTCCTGGTAGAAGATTTTTCCATCTTGGATATAAGAAACGGAAAACCACAGAGGGAATATTTTGTTCTTCTATCGCAATGCTTTCCTACACTTAGAATTTGCAACAATTGATGCATGCAACGGGATTTCATTACTTTATAAAGAGAATTCTATGGCTAGGGTTGATGTCTCACTAATTACTCAAATAAATTATGCATGTACAACTCAAGACAAGCTCTGTCATTCCAGAATTGCTACAAAGCTCAGCTTAGTAGCCTCAAAACCACTCTGAACAAAAAAAAATTGTTTTGCTATAGAACATTCGGGCTTCAAACTCCAAAAAGTATCCATTATCAAAGAAAAAATAATAACCGTACTATGGGTTTAATTGAATTGCAGTACATCCAGATGACACCTATGATGGTTGATACCCCACCAATGCTAGAGCAGCTGATATCAAAACCTACGTCATTTAAATATAGCCCAATCAACAAACAAATAAATAGTTTTAAAATAATTATATTTAATATAAAAATTTTAAAACTTTAAAAAAAATTACAAACATGAAAAAGTAAACAATGTATAGTTGGTTGGATTAATAGACATAACCCATCCATATATATCACCGCTTGCGGTGACATAAAAAGGGTTAAGAGCAACACAACCAAATTTGAGAAACATGCACACTATTAAAATTTTCAATGACAAGCATCGAATATAATAGAGAAAGGTCTTACCCAATTATAATTTATTATCAAGAGGCAATTGAAGATGATATCCATTCACCAAGCATCATGTATCAAATACATCCAATCAACCATCCATAAGCATCAAATAACAGTACTAAAAAATAGTATAAGAATTCTCTTCACAACTTCTTGTTTTTTACCACAATTAGATATTAGGTTGGTTGTTATGAAGGTATTTATATTAGTAATCCACTACATTTGAGATGTATGAATTTGTAGGAATATCTGTGTATGCTAACCTCTTATGGTTCAGTTGATAGAAGAGGAGGAGGTGGAGCTTATGGAAACTGAAAAAAATAAGGATGGTGGAAACACACCTGATCCTTCTGCAGATGCAACTATCAATAATGCTGTAAATGGTCATGCTTATCCTACTGGATCTACATCTCCTGCAGTTGATCACTCACAAGAAGAACTCACTAAGGTTGGTTTCTCTCTCAACATATTTTTTGTTTGACTATAAGATTCCTTGGTCTGTCCTTTGTTGGTAATCTCTATCTTCTTCGTATTACTGCACATTTCCCTTTATGATGAGTATTCCCTTGCTTCCAATTTGACATTTAATATTAGCTTTGAAAAAGGTTTTATTGAATTCTAGTCAAATAATGGCTAGGGAATTTCATAGAAGTGCCACAAATTTAAATGCAATGAAGTTAAATCAATTCCATTTACGGTTGTGGACCTAAGTTACACGATACGAGGAAACATGTATGCGTTTCCAAAATTGAAACACATTGGAAACATGACCACTCATTTATAAATAGCACATTACATTGGAACTTTGAAAGAAAGGATTATGAATAAATGAGCAAGAACATTTAAATGACAAGCAAAGTTCCACCATCGCTTATATTGGGATCCTCACCATTAGTATCACCCTTTGCCTCCTCATCTAGCCTTTGGCTCTACCTCAATCCTCCAGGGACATCAATTAAGACCATTCAATTTTTATGAAACTACCTAATGCAAGCCTTAAAATATCATAGAAAAATCTCATTCCTAATCAATGATTTTAGCTTGAGTGAAGGGTACATTTTTGCTAAGGCCATGATATAGGAATTCAACAATCAATGGAACCAACATCGGGTTAAATAAAGAGCTTGGTGCTCTTTATTAAATTCCAATCCCATTCCTTGATACATGATAGAATCCAATCAAACAACTGTAATCTTGCCAATCCTAAAATCCTTTAAACTGTTAAGTCTGTTGAATTTTGAATGGACTGTGAAATTCTACTTTCTCCATATGAAGTTTGATGAGGTTGAAAAATTTCTCAAACATACTAGAATTGTTAGTGGTAATGTTAAAAATTTAAGTAAAAGGATAGAAAAGGAAAGATAGAGGAAATGTCAACTTTTACCAGCATTTTTGGTCAAGTCTAGTAAAAAATTGAGTCAAACCATGTCAAATTAGGTGGATGTAGAGAAGAAAACATGTTGTATGGACATTGGTATGGCATGGAAATTATTTTCCAGCTGTAGAAAAATGTTTCCATTGGACCTGTCTTTATGGATGGTAGTGGTAACTGGTAACACGTTTCTAGTCTCTACCACACATTTCTGTACCAAAATGTTCATGGCACAACACCTATTCTGGTCTTTTCAGAAACTTAACCATGGACTCTAGTTCCATGGAAAATGCGTTTGGTTGCAGGGAAACTTCTTTCTTTATAATTACAAGGACAAACAACTATATATTCTACACAATTGTATTAGTGACTAGTGCCTTTAAATCAACCACTTCTATGAATGAAGAAGACATACTAAGTTGATTTAGTGCTTATAGATGCAAATGCAAATGTAATCAAGTCAATGTATTCAATTCAAGATATATGGAATTAGTAGCAAGGTCATCTAGTAGAACTTTAGCATACAAGAGATCATTAGCCATGTAACCATATACAATTCAATTGCAGTATTTAACCAACCAATAACCTTCCATTCAAGTATGAGGACTCATATAAATATAGCAGCAATAATACAGTATGACAATTCTAATTATGACAATTTTATAGCAGCAGTGAAGGTTACCAATGTAAGGTGTATAAGAGTTTTAGTTTTTCATTCAATGTAAACCACACCACTCCAAACCTTGAACACTATTCTTAGCAATATAGGACAGCCACCAAATGTATGTTCCAGATTTGTAGCTATGCAAATAATTTAAATTTTCAGACTTTATTTACCTCCCTTAAACAATATCACCATCCAACTAATAGTTAACCTTTGATTCAGTTCGGTGTGTGTTATGGTTGCAGGTAGGGGGGGCTTTCAAAGTTTGACAGTTTGTAGTTTCTTGCTGACTGGGAGCAGTAGGTGGAAGTGTGTTGATATAGGTTTGTTGCAGCCTTGATTTCAAAATGGTTGCTGAAAGGGTAACAACCAACATAGATTCCTCTCTAATAGAATACCTAGTGGCCCTTTAAAGAAAAAACATGGCATGGAGTTATCTTGCCACCTAAGAGAATTGGGTTTTCGAGTCCACAGAGCACCAGTTATTGAATTATAATTAATAGAATAGCCACTTACATATCCTATTAAAAACATTCACAGTATAGCTTTGAATTGTCAATTCATGGGAATTTTGACATGATGCCGAAAAGGAATGAAGAAAACTAGAAACAAACCCACATTTTGCAGACATGCCAACTAGATAAATACCAAAAAAATTATATGAATCAAAACCATATTTTATGGTGAGGATTTGAACTTTCTTACCTTAATCATAAGCCGTGATGTTTTCACAAATTAGAAGCACCGTCGAGAAAGTAAAATCATTCGGTCTCATCCCCATCATTAACACTTTCCAACACATATTGAGAGCCTCTTGATATTTTCCATTCAGAGTATACCCTGCAATCACATATCTCCACAAAACCACCACTTTCCATTCAGGAATATTGCCAAAATATCTCACAACAAGCAAACACAAGCATTCAGGCATTCAGTGTTTTTGAATTCTACGTTTTGTTTGTTTGTTTATTTGCATATTTTATATTTTGTGTTTTGTTTTGTTTTTTTTATTTTGCATATTTATCTTTTGTTTAGTTTATTTTGGGTTTTTTTAATTTTCATATTTAATATTTTATTGCATTTTAAATTAATTATAGTTAAACATCTCTAAGTTTTAATTTAGTGTAGTTTAATTTAATTTAATTTAATTTAACTAGGATTTTGTCATAATTTGTATTGGTTGCATTGCTTATAGTGAGATCCTATACATAAGTCCCTTCAAGGATGAACACGATGATGATGACGATGATCATGATCATGATGACGATGAAGATGACGAATATGATGGTGATGACGAAAACAACGACGATGATCATCATCATCATTATCCTCATCATCATCCTTGTCATCGTCATCACCATCGTCTTCATAATCTTCATCAATATCATCATCATCATCATCTTCATAATCATCATCATCGTTGTCATCATCGTCATCGTCATCTTCTTCATCATCATCATATTCCTTATCATCATCATCATAATCATCATCTTCATTATCATAATCATCATCTTCATCATCAATGTCTTTGTTATAACCATCATCCTCTTGATCATAATCATCATATGCGTTGTCATCATCATCAGCATCTTCATCTTCATCGTCATATTCATCATCAACATCATTGTCATCCAATTCATCGGCATCTCCATTATCATGATCATCATCTTCATTGTCATCATCATCATCATTTTCATTATAATAATCGTCATCTTCATCATCATCATCATATTCGTCATCATCATCTTCATCATCTCAATTTTAGGGGGAGCTCAATGAATGAAGACGTCTACATGATAGGGGGAGAAATCAGTTGAGTGAAAAATTAAGGATTGCTCCTAACACCCATTCCAAGGACTAATCTAACAATTCAATATGATCCAAGGAATTAGTAAAAAAAATACAACTTTTTGGACCTTGTGAAGCCTCCTATTCTTAGATTTGTGCACATGAAGAATCAAGACTTATGGACCCAGTCCGGTTTATTAAAAGAGGAAGA
>LPNX010297679.1:112171-117790 GCA_001517045.1 Pseudotsuga menziesii
TGCGACATTATGAAATACGATAGATGAAGAACCCATTTTATTATATAAGAATAAGAAACCAAAAATTGGGACGTCATACAAGTCCACAATAATCAAAATGTCATTTTTACGTTGTTACAATTATTGATAACTTACAATTATTTATATATATATGATACAAGTTGAATTTGATTGTCATTGATGTCAAAGGAGTTCAGTGAATGAAAAAAGGATAACCAAAGACATGATGGTAGGGTAAACTCAGTGAGACCTGTATCTTCTTCTTCAAGGTGTTTTTCTGAGAACTGGGGCCATGGGCAGATAGATATTTCAAAAAACTATGGGATGGAAGGTCATGGCAGGAATTTTCTTCTTCTTATGAATTATGGTTGTCATTTTCATAAGGTAGCTACTTTAGGGCAGTTTTTCAACACTTAGTCAAAATCCCCAAATTATCATACCGTTACCAACTACTAGCAAGCCCCTACAATCAGAGCAAGGGCAATGAAATTTTCCATCTCCCCTCGCCTTTAATGTCACTCTAAACTGAGAAAGCTTCCATGCATTTTCATTCATAGTGAAAAATCCTTGTAGTGACAAGTAATTGTCTTACCTACACCATACCAAACAGTAACTTGTCAAATACATTAGATAAAAGTATATTTCTAAATGAAGTATATTATATACCAATTTCTATAAAGAAAAACATGAATACTGTGATGAATAGGATTTTCATTGATGACAACATTAATGACAATAATTTTGGAAAAATATGGTAATTTGGTGAAAAACAGGAAAATGACCAAGTATGGGGAAATTAGTAAAAATTGCCTTAGGGAAATGCATGCCATAATTTATAGGAGAATATAAATTCCCGCACCACATGGGGGTCCTATATATTGTTGTTTTTCCTACCTGGCCATGTCTTCAGTTTGTCCTGAAAGTGCCTACGAGAGAAGTTATGGACCTGCAAAAACAAGGGTTTGTGCCAGAGCAAGCAAAAATGGCTAAGTAGCCTCAAGAAGATGCCCACCCTAAATTATGGATTAGAGTAAATGCCCGCAGCACATGGGGGTCTTGTAGTGTGTTGGTTTGGATACCTAACCATGGTATTATTTCTTCTTAAGCATTTCTGAAGAAAAAGTTGAATCTGCCAAATTGAGGTTTCAGAATAAATTTTGGAGGAAGTCCTGAAAATGACCAAGTGTTGGAAAACTGGCACAGTTAGCCTTAAGAAAATGCCCACCACAAATTGTGTGTTGAAGAAAATTCCCACACCATATGGGGGTCTTGTAGATTTATATTTGGCCTACCTGACCATGTATTCAGACTATCTTGGAAGTAACTGAGGAAGAAGTTATGAACCTACCAAAACAGTGTTTTAGGCAGATTGGACCAGACTAAGAAAATTGTCCAAGTGTTGGAAAAACTGGCTCATGAGGCCTTGGGAAAATGCTTGTCGTACCTTATAGGTGTACGATAAAAATTATCTGAAGCTATCATCCTACAACTTGTTGAAGAGGCTATCTCACCATGGTCTTAGTTCTCAAAGAAGATGTTTGATGACAAAGATAATGGTCTGCCAAAATAGAGTTTCAAGATATTTTGCACTATTCCAGTACTGGAAAAACTACCTCAATGGCCTCATGGAAATGACTGCCCTATCTCATAAGATGAAGAGAAAAATAATATGAAAGTGTTAGGCTATAGCTTGTTGATGGGTGCATCTAACCATGGTCTCAGTTATCCTATGGAGTGTTTTATGACAAAGATAAAAATTGGCATCCAAAAGTAAGAAAAATATTATTTTGCATTTTAAGAACAAAAGAAAATTGGTTGTGTTAGATTCAGGAAATTGAAAAGGCATTTTGAAATACCCGCATGGAGGGGTTATTTTGATGATAAAATTCATCAAGTAGCATAGTCATGTTCCTTGGTGAACTGACTATCCATCCATACCTTCAAGTTGTCTTATGGTCTCATATGCAAAATATCAATCTGCCAAAAATAGGAAAAATAATTTTTGCATAGTGAGAACAAAAGAAAATTAACCAAGTGTTAAAAACAGGAGTTTGAGAGGTCAGTTGGAAATGCCTGCCAAGGGTTGTCTTTGTGCAAGTAAATTTAACAAATTTCATGGATCCATTCTTTGGTAAGTTGTCCATCTGCTCCTGACTTCAGGTCTCCATAGAGTGTTCACATGTGTGAAATAAGAGTCTGCCAAAATGGGAAGAAATATGTTTTGATGTTCAAAAGAGGTTGAGAGGCTATTTTGAGATGCTTGCCAGAGGTTGTGTGTGTGTCAATGGATTTGCCTTGTGATATGGTCTTGTTCATTGTTGAAATGGATATCTATCCATGCTTGATGGTTTCCTTATGGTGATCACATGAGGGAGAAATCAATTAAAGTAGAAGAAAAATTGTTTTTACAAGTTAAAAACAATTTTGTCCAAGTGTTAAATTAAACAGTTTGGAAGCCTATTTTCAAATGATCTCTAGATGATGCGTGTGTATCAAAAAGTTCAAAAGGTGACTTGGATCTGATCCTTGTTGAGGTGGCTATCCATCCATACTTTCAGTTTGCATTATGATGGTCATATATGCAAAAGATGGACCTGCAAAGTTAGTGAAAAATAATAAACAGTGTTTATTAAATAAGAAGCTACATGAATGTATTTAGAAAAATAAACAGAAATTTAATAAAAAGATTTAAGACAGAGTTTTGAAGAGACACATCTTACTACTGGAGAGATGCAATGTTTAGAAGAAGTTTCAATTTATTATTTCATTAAAACAATAAATAACAAACAGAGATTCGAAGAGGTGTTTAAGCATTATGACATGGCAAGGTGTAATTGGAACAAGACATGAAGGACAGAGATGACTAAGGACATGCATAATGACATTTAAAAGCAAGCATGAAAAGCATGGAACATCTAGAGAGTCAAATGACCCATTCTATGGTCATTTGAAGATGATTTGGGCAAGACAAAGATGTTGGTGCAAAGATGACAATGAGATGGTGACATGAAAATAGACAAGAAAACTTAATGACAGAGATGGCTGCGGGCATGATAATATTGGTAGAAAAATATGTTGAAATTGAGTTGAATCCTTAGCTCGCTGATTCCCCCCCCCCCCCCTCAGTGAGCATTGTGTCTAACAGACTGAATTTTTCATTGATGCCAACAAGTGTTGTTAAATGGCGTTTGATTTACTGACAAGGAGACCTTGATAGTTTGGGCATTGGAACACTAGGTGGCCCAAATAGTCCAAATGAAAGTTGTCCTTCTACTGTAGAAAGTAATTAACACTGTGTCAATGACCAATAGCTTAGTGGAGCATCGGGTATATAAAAAAAATGAATTGGCTAGAGTCATTGTTGATTGGACCCTCTTCTTGCAATTACTCTGGTTTAAATAAAAGGAGAGAGTTTCAGGGTTGTTAAATTCATTTGTAAGGTACATGACCCGAAGAATACAACTGTTATTTTGAGCCTCAATGTTAGTTTGTATCCCCCAAAAAAGGATGCATGCTTACCTTTTATGAATTTACAGCCAGATGATTGTTGCAGAGTATGACTGATCTCTCCAGTTTTGGATATGGTTGATAAAGAAATTCAGGCTCAATCCATGCTCAATCTATCACCAAGAACCTTATCACAACTATAGCAAATGTGTTAAGTGATACAGATTGGCATGCTCCCGCAAAGGAGCTGTAAACTGGCTTTTAGTTTGATTTCACTCTCTGGCATAGTTTAATCAATGGACCAATGGAAATATAAAAGGTAAAATTATCTATGCTGACATTGTATAGCAGTATTAGAGATTCCTTTAATGAGGTAGTCAGTTTCATGGAAATTACTATTTATCCATGGTGACATCATATATGAACAAGTGTAAACATATCTATGCAAAATACAAGGGCACATGGATGGCCTAAGGTGAGGGTATAGGTGTATTTTGTCATATACATAAAATACTATACCACACATAGCCAGTCAGACCCAGACCCAAGAAAAAGGATGCAATAGCCGGGGCAAAAAAGCAAATCTATTTTATTATTATTGAGGGTTTCCATTTCACGATTTCTCTCTATAATAGGACATAAGATAGAAGCAAGCCTTTGCTTTGATATTTAGCGCCAGCTTCATGCTTACTGTCTTGAATATGAACCGAGGGAGGGCTGGAATTCACTTCTCACCCAGAACAAGTTTACTCCGTTATGCAAATAGCGAGATCTTCTTAGTTAGATGTGGACAAAAATGCATGAGTTGACCCACACGTAAACAACCAAGAGTTGTTGAAAGATGGCATTAGTTTGGCGGGTGTGAAAAGATAGCCATATATCGTTGATATAGAGACGAAGCATTCAAAAATAGCCATGGTTTTTCCGCCATGATAAAAAAAAATGAAGCGTTAATCCACAAATGTTCAAAACGCTGAAATATTTCGTGGAAAAATCTGCCCAAATGTATTAGTGAGGTCTATGGAGCTTTTAGTTTTAATGCTATAGTCTATGGATATGTTCAAGCCTTACCTCCTATAGATTTGAATATATGATCTCCTAAAAGGAAACCTAGATTATTAACCATTAGGCCCACTGAAATTGTCCTTAGACACACTCAAATTGTACATTGAAATATATTGTTTAATGTGTGTGTGTGTGTGTGTGTGTGTGTGTAGCCTCAAGGGGTAGCTGAGTTGGTTGGATATCCTGGGATCAACATGTAACATGGTCGAGATTGGGGGTTCAATTTTATGGGTCGTTTGATTTTAGGCACTGAACTAATGTTGACATGGTGAAGCCCCTTCGGGTGGTGTTATATAAACAAAATATTTAATAAACAAAGTCATATATAAACTATGATTTGAGGAAATGATATATATATATATATCATAAATATTAATACTAATTATTAATTAATTAATTAAATCAAATGACATGCCTTTTAGTAAAGGAACGATGGGATTATATAAGACCCATCATTGGAAACGTAATATCATCACTTATATATTATTCATTTATTTAGCCATTTATGGAGTTTCTATCCTATTTACATTGAATTTTTCAGTAAGAAATAGTATTTTATTGTTCCAATGGTATCATAGCTAGTTCTGATTCTAACCCTTGGCCACACCCTCTATTTGATCCAGGAGGATCTAAAAAGGCCAATTTTCAAAATCATCATATTGCAACAAAAATAGTACCATGATGAAGATCTCGTCAATTCGTTTCCAATGGTGCAAATGGCGTGTCAAACGGACTCCGGATGCAAAATATATTGCGTTTTGAAGTTTGGCCCCAACAGGGAAAATTTTTGTTGAAGTGCCACGTGGCACTCCCTCAAGCTGCCACGTGGTAGTCAAAAAGTGCATTCTAATGACATGGCATGATAATGTGTCATGATGATGTGGCATTCTGACATGGCATGCTGAAGTGGCATGATGATGTGGCATGCTGATGTGGCATGATGATGTGGTATGATGACATGGCATGATGATGTGGCATGATGACATAGCATGTTGATATGGCATGGTGACATGGCATGGTGATGTGGCATGATGACATAGCATGTTGATATTGCATGATGATGTGGCATGGTGACATGACATGCTGACATGGCATGATGATGTGGAA
>LPNX010297695.1:0-10822 GCA_001517045.1 Pseudotsuga menziesii
TCATAAACCTTCAGTACTGCTTGTAGCTATTCTCATCAACAGTGTGAAGAAACAAGTACCGCAAGTCTCCTACAAAACTGCTGCTGGGGATTTGATTTCACTTCATAGTTTTGGATCTGTTGCGAACTTATTTAGATCTGATTTACATTATGATATGATATTATTTTGTTCATATTTTAAAATCCAAAATCTTTCAGTTATTCTTGTAGCTGCTCTCACCAATTTCGGTGTGAAAAATCAAGTACCACAATTCTTCTTCAAATTTACTGATGGGGATTTGGTGTTAGTTTCCTCTTATGAGGTTGCTGATATTTTATTTTGTGATTCATTAGCTATTTCAGAATCTATATCATATTATGGAGCTCAAGAATTCACTCTCCATATTCCCAGGGATTCTCTACCTTTGGTCACAAGCTCATCTCCTCATAGAACTAGTAAAGAGGAAGACATTCTGCATCCGCATGGACACTTGCTCCTAAGATTTGGGGCTGATTTTACCACTCATGGTTTTCTGTTCAAGGCTGCAAAATATCAGTTTCTTGAGTGTTCCACACATGGTTCGAATCCTCAAGAACCTTTGCTCTCTCTTTAGATGATTTCAGTTTCTCTACATGGGTCCAGTTTTCACCATGCAGCTACTTATATTTCTGATTCAGTTGAGTGCATTGTTCTTCTTCCAAAGTGGAAGATTCCTCCAAACATATTCATTTAGTTTGGATTCATAGGTTCACATGCACAGTCTGAAGATGCTGCTGCATAGAAGAACCAATTCTTGATTTACTGCTTAGTTTGAGGGGGGGTCTTTTTCCCATGAGGTTTTCCTCGTTTCCTTGGTTATATTAAGCAGTTACTTTATTGTACAGGGTGACCTATGGCCTTAGTTTCTAGGGCCCTAGCATTTTCATGCATCTATGTTTTCTAACTCTTCCTGAGTATAGCTTAAGGGGGGGTGTTGGAGACATCTACCATCATACACACTCTTTCGGTCAAATTGGCCTAGTTAAACCACTATCCTAAGTTTAATTGACATCAATGGAGCATTAATTGCCATCATCTAGTCACACCCACACATTCCTACAGTCAAGGAGGCTAACTGGAGCACTCCAGGGGTGATCTGAGTGATATTAATGCACCTAATTTCTAATTGGTGGTTACAATCAGTTCAACCAGTCAGTTACAGTCAGTTAATGCGCCTCCATTCATTAAATATATTATTTAATGATTATTTATTATTATTTAATGAACTGGAGTCAACAAGGCACCTCCACCAACTTCTGATGGTCAGTTCAGCTTCAGTTAACTTCATCAGGGTTCATTGGAGTCATGTAGGACTAGCACTTGATGGTTGGATTGCTATGACATGTGTTTGATCTCCTTCAATTGAGATTCAGTCATTTATTGCACTCTGAATTCAGTTAGGGTTTGGTGAGTCAATTAGGGTTTTATTCAAGTGGTTAACTGAGTGAGATTGCATGGCAAAGAGTCAGTTAAGCTAGACTCACTCATTGAATTCGAATTGTCCCTTAGGTATTCGAATTCTTCATGGAGTTAAGCTATTGCTCTACATGGATATTGTAACCCTTTACTATTTATTAAATATACAGAGAGGATACCTATTTTGGATCCAGTTATTTTCCAATTCATGAGTATTTGTCAATTATTCTTTGATGATTTTGATTCCTAGTTCCTAGATCATGTGCAAGAATTAATATTTCCATCATGGTTGCAGGATGTGTTCCCGCATGGGTGGATGTAAGTGAAAATCCTTCCCATCATGGTTGCAAGATGTGTTCCCGCATGGGTGGATGCAAGTGCATAGCCTTTCCATCATGGTTGCAGGATGTGTTCCCTCATGGGTGGATGTAAGTGCAGAGCCTTTCCATCATGGTTGCAGGATGTGTTCCCGCATGGGTGGATGTAAGTGCAGAGCCTTTCCATCATGGTTGTAGGATGTGTTCTCGCATGGGAGGATGTAAGTGTAGAGCCCTTCCAGCATGGTTGCAGGATGTGTTCCCGCATGGTTGGATGTAAGTGTAGAGCCCTTTTAGCATGGTTGTAGGATGTGTTCCTGCATGGCTAGATATAGGTGTTGAGCCTTTCCGATAAGGTTGTGGGATGTGTTCCCGCATGATCGGATGTGAGTGCTGGGCCTTTTTGATGTGATTATAAGATTGGTTCCTACATGATCAGATGTGTGTGTTGGGCCTTTCTAATGTGATTATTAGATTGGTTCCTACATGATCAGATGTGAGTGTTGGGCATGCCTTTCTGAGATGGTGTTGGATGTGTTCCTCTCATGATTAGATGTAAGTTCTAGGCGGGCCATTCTAACTTGGTGTCAGATATAAGTGTTGAAGAAGACCTACATGGAGGCTAGGCCTACAACCAGCATGAAAAAGGGCTGGATCTATAGAACTTCCTGTGACGAGAAGAATCATGAGATAGCACCTGTGATGATGATCCGACAGTGATGATCCAGATCGAGTGATGATCTAGATCCAGTGATGATCCAGATCCAGTGATGATGATCCAGATCCAGTGATGATGATCCAGATCCAGTGATGATCTAGATCCAGTGATGATGATTCAGATCAAGTGATGATCTAGATCTAGTGTTGATGATCCAGATCGAGTGATGATCTAGATCCAGTGATGATGATCCAGATTGAGTGATGATCTAGATCCAGTGATGATGATCCATATTGAGTGATGATCCAGATCTAGATGAAGATGACTTGAAGATGAAGATGACTTGAATATAAAGATGAATTTAAGATGACGAGGACTCGATGATGATCTAGATGATATAGAGAAGAAGACTTGTGCTGATAAATTGTGTCAAGAGAATACCTTCCTAGTTAAGAGGGAGTGTTAATGTATTTGTAACTTTGAAATGTATTCATCCATATATCTTATGTATTGTACCCCGATGTTTATTTCGGGATGTTTCTGTACTGTACTTGAGTCATGTCATGCCCTGATGTTCCTATCGGGAGGTTCTATAATGTAAACAAGTCATGTCAATTCATTGTGGGTAACCCTCCTACGGGTCAAAAGTTAAAGTCCCCACAGTTGTGGGGCCCTAGGGTTATTAGACTATCCTAGAGAAGTCGACCCTAGGTGAGTCATTGTAAGTCGGGGAAATAGTCCCCACTGTTGTGTTAAGGATATGTTGGCACCCCAACAACTCCCCTTGATTTTGCACGAAATAAAGGGAGTCCATTATAATTTAGCAAATACTTGCTTTTGGTTTGCTTTAATTTATCTCGCTTCATGTAGTTAGTTGTTTGATGATATCCCTTTGGATCCTTCATGCTTAAAGTTGATTTCATGAGTAGTTTTGAAGTAACACCATGCTTTGGTTGGTGAGAATATTAACAACACATCACATAATCTTAGGTCTTGTTGATAAAATAAAATTTAAGATCAAATTTTACATGATTTAGCAAATGATCCATCTTTTACATATATGATGTTAAATTATTAAAAGTATTCTAAAAATATATATATCTTTTCTAGAGCTTCATTACTTTGATATTTTGCAAAAATGATTAATATATATATAATTTTTAAAAATCATAATTATTTCTCTTTATGTATATATATTTTTATATAAATATATTTGATCTTTCTCACATGACCTAAATTATTTAAGTTTAATTGTTAACATGATTCTAATAAGTTATCTCATAATTTCATTTTATAAATATTTCCATAATAACATTATGAAGTCATATCATGTTAACTTTTGAAGAGCCTCGTGGAGTCTTAGTATTGTTGAAGGATTTTTACAATAATATGATTTCAATATTTATGGTCTTAAAATTATCTACTTTGGATTTTTTTAGAGTTATATCATGAAGACTTTCTTGAAGATAATTTTTGTTTCATATGGACTTAAAATTAAATGGAATAAAGTAATCGGTCATAAGTAAAGGTAGCATGAATTGAGTACTGGTTCTTACATAAAATTCTAAATGGTTGTTATATATGCGGTTATGTATTAACCTGCCTTTGTATTCAATGACTACAGATGTAATGGTTGGATCTAAACTATGCTTCCACATCATCAAAGAAAAATACATTCACCCTAGTTAAGATCGCTACCATAATTGCTATAGTTACGAGCAAGCAAAAGAAAGAACATGTTTTGGCTATTAAAGAGTCATTCTTATCTCTTAAAATGCATTTGATATTGAAGAAGTGTTTTCAGCCAGATACAAAAGAGAGATCCAACTCAGCAAGTTTGCATGAACGCCATCTCATGGGGATATTATGACATGATTACAAAAGAATCCTCTTTGAAGGATTGAGTTTGTTGAGAAATAGTTATTTACTTTCCATTACAACCGCCTTGACTCTTTTGTCATTTATTTATCATTTGCGAAGTCCCCACCATATTCACAAATCAAGGAGATTAATAACTATTGACCACATGTTTATCAAACAATTGTATTAGCTTCCAAGTCTATGTAACCAAATGCAAATGAAAGATTCCAAGGGTGTTGCTATCAGTAAAAGAGGAGGTTCATTGTGATCATTAGTTTGGCAGGAATTTTAGCTAAACAGTTCACATGCAAACAATGATCCATTACACCAGACCATGGAAGATATATGTCATTACTAATAGATCATTCAATACATTAATATCTGAGAAGTTGATGCCAGATCGTTGAGTTACCTAGCCACATGGATAGATCACTGCACACTTTTGGTCAAAGGAAAATGACCACACATTTTCCAGATCATAGCGATATTGATTTATGAAAGAGGGAGATCGCTTTTTCATCCTTCATCTTTTTTAAGCATTCATTTCATGTTGATTACATTTACTTTTTGTTTCTTCTACTTGTTTACATAAAATCACTAATTTAAGATTTTATCATCCACGCAGACCTTCAAAAGATAAGGTTGCAATGCATCAAGTGATGTTTTCATCTAGCTCAGAAGGATATCACATACGAACATCAAGGCAAAGTTGGAGATGCATGACAACAATTGAAGTGCTGAAGATGGGTTCCACTAAAAAGAAGGGAGCAAGTCGACGCAACAAACAAATTACACTGTACAACTTGAAAGAGGAAAATTTTGGCAGCAAACTGGGAGTAAATGGGGGCGAAATAACCAATTTCGAGACGTCGATTTTTTGCAGAACAAACTCATTTAGCTGAGCCATGGGAAATTTCCTCAAAATAGTGAAGCATATGGGAGATATATGAGGGGCTTTGAACACATTTTTTCTAGGTGTGGAAAGCTAAGAAATTCAGTTGAGTTTTTGTTGGTGATCCATTGTTTATTTAAACAACAATTTTCTACAGAAGAAGTGGGGGGGAACGCTCCAGGAAACTGGGATAATCTTATTTTGTTTTCATTTTTCTGCAAGTTTCTCTACTAAGGATGGTCTCCATAAACCAGAAAGATGATTGTGTTTCTCTTTCTGTTTTGTTTTCTTGTTCCTATGCTAGACTGAGTTTTTCCCACGAAACCAGAGCCAGAGGTGTTTCCTAAGGCTTATACATCAAAACTCTTTTGAAGCTGTGGTGCTTTGAACGGACATTGGAACCTATTCTCACAGCTTTGTAAAATTTATTTTATGGAGTAATTGAACTAGATTACTTGTTCTATTCATCATTATCTTCTGTGGGATTGAAGCAAACTGTAAACTTTGCTTTTTATTTTATGCTTCATTTCTTATGATTTGAGTCTTTTAAAACTTATTTTGAAAGATAGTGATTTCTATTGCATTTGATCTATCAGTTGATATTGATTTAGTTTGAAAAATTAAAAGCATCTAACATTTTTTTTGTGATCTTAATTCGTTAATTTGTAAGAGATTTTAAGTTTTTTATTAGCATGTAATAGTTTGATTGTGAAACTGTTCTTCAATTTAAATTATTATATGTTTATCTTTTAAATGCAAGCTGGTTTAATATTAATTTTAACTCATGCTCTTGGCCAAGATAAGTAGTCTGCATTTAGGTTATCATAGAATAGAATTAGGAGCTACTATTTTATGCACTTAACTTAAGATAATCTTTAGCATTAGTTATTCATTAGGTTAAATTTCTCTAATTTGTTAGTAGTTTGGTTTGAGTAATATTGGCACACAATCACCTTAGAGAGACTCTCTATTCTGAGAGCACATCATACAAGTAGCAGGGCCTTGATCTTGTGAAGGATAGTTACTTTAAGCACATACAAGATTGCATTAAGTCGAGTGTGTGGGCTGTCTTTTTGTAAGTTGACCTAGGACAATTTTTTCGGCCAATAAGATAACCCTCCTTGTTGGTCGGAGGAGGCAAAGTCCCCACAAGTTGTGAGGCACTAGGGTTATTAGACACTACTAGAGATGTCGGCTCTAGTAAGTAATTGTTAAGTGAGGCTGACATGTTGGAGTGGGTTTCAAGTGAATGAAAGAATATAAATAAAGAGTGAGTGTCTTTATTTATCACACACACATTCACTCATTGGGGTGCATGAGTGAGAGAGAAGACACTGGGATCAGAGAGAGAGATTACTACTATCGGGAGATCATCTTTATGTTTTCAGGTTTTACTTTTGGTGTTGATTCTATCTCTGAGGAAGTTGCGGGGTTTTCCCCTTTATGGTTTCCCTGAGGAAAAATATTTGTGTCTCTTGTCTCTTTTGTTTTATTGTTGTGCATGTTATTCTCTCAGTTAAAGATCCTAAGATAATAATACTAGCTTGAATGATAAAAATCTAACATTTTCTTCATTTGTCCCTTTGTGTTTCCCTTTTTAACCTGCACTAACGGTTACCTCCGTTCCATTTTCTACCTCTTGGGCATGCTAGCCGTGTCCACTTCTTCAGTATCCATAGGCTCCAGACCCCCTCTTTTCACCAAACTCACTGAATAGCTGACCAATGATGAGACCTCCCCAGCAATTGCAACTATTTTAGCCAATTCTCTTTGGGGAGAAGCTATCCCTGGCAGGTATGAACCAGTGTCTTGTTCTATACTGGTGTCCATCGGGGCAGGATTAGGGAAATCATCCCAATTTGCTGCTTCCTTGAGTCCGAATATCTCAGTGTGTTCAAAAGGCTGACACTTGTGAGTCTTCCTTCTTTTGTAAATTATTTGATGAGGGTCGTAGTTTACTGCTTGTCCAAAAGAAAACCCCATGCCCCTGAGCAAGTTGTTACACAGTGGAAAAGAAGCTCTTATCCTGACTGTGTATGGTCCCACTTCCTAAAGGAAAACCAAATTTGAGCTCTTTTTATAGCTCAAGAAGTGCTCTTCCTCAACAATGAATCTTTGCCGGATCAATTTCAGGGAAAAAACCCTAGCGGTTAGAAAAGCTGGCAGAATGTAGGGTTGATGCACAAAGCTGTACAATATTATGGTTGTTCTATATTCTGTCAGGAACCAGTCCCCTATCTTCTTGCTATTTGACAGTTGTAGCATTTGTTTCATCTCAAGAAACACCCTAGGTAACCTTTCCTGAAAGAAAAGGTTTTATATTTCAGCCATCAATTGATTCATGAACTTACAATAGTTCGTGGCCATATAAGCAGTCATTTCCAATTTAGGAACTTGCAGGTCTTGTTCATTATAAGCTATAATCATTCTCAGTAAAAAAGACTGGAATCTTAACACTTTAGTGCCGTGGAAATTTGCTAACTAAGAATGGATCTTCTCAGCTAGGAATTCATCAAACTTAAGGTAGCAAGACTGATAAGACTACCTGGGCAATTTAGGTTCAGCTGGACAAGTACTCAAGACGAAAAATAGNTGCTAACTGAGAATGGATCTTCTCAGCTAGGAATTCATCAAACTTAAGGTAGCAAGACTGATAAGACTACCTGGGCAATTTAGGTTCAGCTGGACAAGTACTCAAGACGAAAAATAGACTCAACAATGACTCTAGGACATAAGAATCAGTATCTAGACCTAGAAACTGACTGGCTAGGGATATACACCACTGATTTTCTTCATTGAATTAGCTAAGTTCTATAGGGTATTATAGGTCAATGGGTTTGCCATTGGGTTTAGAATAGGCCTTCAGGAAGGTTTCTTTACTTTCATCTATAGACTCTCTGAAACAACGTATAATATTATCTTCCTGGTAGTTTTGGGATATATGGACAAATTTGTCTAGGATATGTAGGGTTTTACAGACAACAGAAGCTTGGACTGAACAAAGGATTTTAGACTTTGATTTATTCATAATGACACCTTCAGTGACAGAGAAATTGTCTACACACCATTCGGAAAACTCAAGGCAATGGGGGCTTTGGCCAATAGAGAACAAATGGAAGAACGATTTAAAAACACTGTAGGAATCTCTACCTCAGTCCTTAAGGATTTCCAATTTATCTCTGGCGGTTTCAATGTCGTCTCCCACTAGGATGGTATCTAAAATCTTGGCATTCTCATCTACAAGACTTTCTTCTGGCCTCTGACATGTGACCTGAGGTTCTACATCATCTCTCACCCCTACCACTTATTCTGCTCCTATCACATCCATTTTCAAATAGCATTGAGGGGGTATCAGGGGCCTACCTTGTCATGTAGCACAGTCTCCTAGTTGGTTCATGCTGGCACTTTGTATGTGGTTGGATATTTGGCGGCTTCAAGGTTTTGGAAAAGACAAACCTTTTCAACTTCACGTGGGCCCTTTTATAGCTAAGTTACACAGCATAACCATTCGATCCCTTTGCAAGCGACTCACACCATGGATATTACTCCTTGTGATCTGAATGGTTGGTATGTGAGGTTCTTTATGCTACATATTTTCTTATCTCATGCATGTGTAGCTCAACAGTCAATCAAGATCAACTTTCTTCATAGTCGTTCATCTGAGTGGACCCTACCACTCTTCGTATTGTGAGGTTCTGGTCTCCTTCATGCTAGTTTAGATTGTGAAATGAACTACGACCGCTAATCTCCCCCCGCTCTTGTATTGACCTTCGATCTGAGTGACCCGTACCACTTTTTGCAATCCAAAATTGTTTCTATGTCCTTGCTAATCTAGGATGCGAAATCACTTACAACCATGGATATTCTTGGATCTCAACCTCAGCCATTAGATGCCTCCACCCTTTAACCCATTTCGCAATTTGGAAATGTGGCTTTGGCTGGGCATGTTTGCTATGAAAAATGTTTCGATTACATTGATCTACCATCCGATCAATCTCAGCCTTCTATTATGACTTCTGTTTAATTCCTTCAGTGTGTCTAATGTTCTCTTCTTTACCTTGCATCCCTGGTCCATGGACTGTCTTGCCGATTTCGATATTCACCACTCAAGAGTGGGGCTGCCAATTTACGTTGTCCTTTCCTCCATTTCCTCCATGGCTTATTCCAATGGATGAATGCTATCTCGTATATGCCATCAGCCCCTCCTGCAAACACTAGGCTTCCTTCCCAACACCTCTTGACAAGGCCAAAATTCCCCTCTATCTCTTATAACCAAAAAAATTAATAGAGTGTTAACAACCAGCTCCACGAGGGATGCTATCCTCCCAGTGAGGTAGAAAAGAACCTGTAGACTAGTTTCCTACTCCATTGAAAGCATCCTTTTTATTTTACTTCCTAAAAGAAAACATAATTTGAAATAATGGTTACCACTTCTGATCTTAGGGCCTTCTCCGCGGGCTTCAAATATTCTGACTCACCATCTGTATTGATTAAAACATCAAACGTATTTACACTATGATACATGGACGTTAGTCCCTTTACTCCAGGTAATGTNCTTCTCCACGGGCTTCAAATATTCTGACTCACCATCTGTATTGATTAAAACATCAAACGTATTTACACTATGATACATGGACGTTAGTCCCTTTACTCCAGGTAATGTTTCATAAACCTCCCGTTCACCATGCCTCCTTTGTACTATGACCCATCTAGATACTGTAGAATGAAGGCGTTGTCTCCTCTGTGTGCCGCAATAAGGTGCGGGCCTAAACACAAGTGGTCGAATTTTCCATGTTTACCCTTTTCTTCATGTGGGGCATCCCATTTCAACACCAACTCATCGACCTAGAAAACATCTTCCTTTATTCTCTTGTTGAAGGTATTCTTCATCTTTTCCTGGTGTATCTGGACTTTANTCGTGTGGGGCATCCCATTTCAACACCAACTCATCGACCTAGAAAACATCTTCCTTTATTCTCTTGTTGAAGGTATTCTTCATCTTTTCCTGGTGTATCTGGACTTTATCATAAGCCTTGTCCCTTCATGCAATTCAATACTATGGTTGATCCTTCTTTGAATGGTATTAGGCTCATCCAACGGGTCTCGTAACAATTTCATGATTGGAATGCCCAAAGAGGTAAGGAAAATTACCTCAGCTCCATATACCAACTAAAACGACGGCATACTGATGGCCCTCTTTGTGCTGATTCTGTCGGCCCACAAGGCATGTCTCAACTTCATGTGCCAAGCTTTCTTTTTATCCTCCAACAACTTCTTAATAATCCTCACAAGACTTTTGTTAGAGGATTATGCCAGTTCGTTTCCCTGTGGGTAATAAGCTATAGAGTGATTTAGGCTTATATGGTATTTATGGCAAAAATTGATCATCTTCTTAGACTTAAATGCAGATGCGTTGTCTGTCACAATTCGCTTAGGGAAGCTGAATCTCGCCAAAATATTATCTTCTAAGAAATCCATTATTACTTCTTCTGTAGCCCTTTTGGTGGAAATGGCTTCAATCCACTTCGTGAAGTAATCAGTGGCCGTTAGAATCCACTTAAGCTACCCCAAGGAGTTTGGGTTTATCTCTCCGATGAAATCTAACCCCCACTACTAGAAAGGAGCTTCTACAGATATAGGGTTGAGGGGAAGTGCAACCAC
>LPNX010297695.1:11833-154333 GCA_001517045.1 Pseudotsuga menziesii
CATTTCGCTGGTCTATTATTTATCCATTTTACCTTTCCATGGAACAACAACTTTTGAGTTGAAAGGAGATATATCATTGAATAAAATAGACGACCCCAAGTCTGTGTCAACGGCATAAACATGATTGATGTCAGGCTGAGCTTGACTTCTCATGACGTAAGGAAATATTTTCTCACTGTATAACCTTTTGTTTTAATTTCGAACAGGAATTGTTGCATAGGTCATGTCCATTTGCAAGCTACCCTTCAGCTTTGAATTCCAAGACCTTGATAGAAAAATACCAAATTTGGGAGGAATATCGGCCACAACAACATCCATGACCACAATTTTAGATGGAAACTTATTTAAAGATACCACCATGTCTTTGATCAATACCAAACATTTTACCCTCTTAGAATCAAAGGAATATAGGTCTTTATATGGCCTTGTAATCTCCAATCCCAGGCTCTCCACCACTTCCTTTGGCATCAGATTATGTGAGGCTCCTGAATCCAACATAGCATTGTCTAACACCATATCATGTACATTCAAGCTCATGTAAAAGGGCGACACTTCCTCGTCTTCGTTGTCCATGCTGTCAATCTTAGATCCCAAAATAATAGTGGGGTTGTCTTCAGTAAGCTCTAAGATATCCGAGTGAGCTTCTCCTTGATTTGCAATCATCTTTGTTATAGTGTCCTTGTATTCCTGATTCCTCAATAATCCATTGAAAGGAATCAAAACCTTCAGCTTAGCTAGCTCATTTTGGAGGTTAAACATTCGAATTGAATGTGTAGAAGATTCTACTTCATCTTCATCTTGAACAACTTCATCAGAGAGAGTAGAGGCTGAGAGTTTTGAGTGAAGAACTCTTGTGGTGCTGGTTGTAATCTCCAAAGTACTATTATGATCCTCATTGTGCTTGCCAAAGGTTTTGTCCAATCTTGTCCATAGATCCTTTGGGTATTCAGCAAAATCAATAACAAAGTACAAGTCATCATCAAGGGCCAGAGCTAGAGAATGGAATCATACCTTATATTTGATCAAGTGGGAACACATCCCTCAATCACATCAAAATGGCCATGCACTCACATCTGATAATGTGAGAACACATCTCACAGTCATATCAAAATGGCCTTGAGTCCTAGACCAAGTATTCCTGGTAACTGACCAGGCACCTCCATTCCAAGAATGGAAATAGCCCTTATATCTGATCATGTAGGAACTAATCCTACAGTCATATCAGAATGGCTCAGCACTCATATCTGACATGGAAGGAACCAATGCTCTCACCATGACAGAATGGCTTAGCCCTTACATCTCACCATGGAAGGAACCAATCCTCTCACCATGTCAGAATGGCTCATGGACTCATCACTTCCCCTTGGAAGGAACCTCGATCTGGAGAACACCAAGCTTCTCCCTGAAGTACTCAAACTTCACTCTAGCTAATGGCTTCATCAACACATCAGCTATCTGTTCATCCACCGCAACATACTGGAGCTTCACTGCTCCCCTCTGCACCATATCCCTGATAAAGTGATATTTGATCTGAATATGCTTCGACTTGTCATGGAACACCGAGTTCTCTGACAAGTTCACAGAACTCTGGTTGTCACAATATATTCAAGTAGCATCTAACTGGAGATCAAATAAATCAGACAGTAGCTTCCTCAGCCATACTACCTTACAACTAGTTGAACAAGTTGCGACATACTCTGCTTCAGTTGTACTCAGTGCCACATAGGATTGCTTCCTGCTAAACTAAGAGATCACACTTGATCCGATACTGAAGCAACACTCTGAAGTGTTCTTCCTATTGATGGCATTTCCTGCCCAATCTGAATCAACATAACCCTCCAGGTTAATATTTTGATTCACCTCATACTTGAGCCCATAATCAACTATACCCTTTAGGTACCTCACAACATGATTTGCAACCATCAGGTGAACATGTCTCAATGTGTTCACAACAAAGCAAATATCTGGTCTTGTATTTGTCAGGTACATCAAGGAATAAATCATCTGATGATACATTGTAGCATCAACCATCTCTGATGAAGCATCACTCAATAGCTTCATGTTCGATGCCATAGGTGTGGTCATGGCCTTGCAATCCATCATCCTAAACCTCTTCAGGATCTCTACTGCATACTTCCCTTGTCCATACCTCCATGTCTAGAAAGTAGTGCATCGACACATAACAAGAGCATCACTGGTCTTCCACCTTCAACCTTGAAGCAAAGGTTGGAATCCACTTTACTCTCAATAAAGCCTAGAGTCATCAGTAATCTCTCCATCCTGGCATACCATGTCGAACCTCAAGATATTCTATATTCACTCCCTCTAAAGTGGAGCATCATACTTCCTCTGTCTTCCATAGTCTATGCACTGAAACATTCTGTACCAGAGTGACAAGAAGCTTCCTATGCTACTAATATTCCATGTATCCATCTAGGGTCATTGGATACCAAGATCCTTTATCTTGAACATTTTCAAAAGTTCTTCTCATACTCATCTGTGAGCTTGTCATCCTCTATCAACCTTGTAGCATAGGTTCAGATCTTCATCAAGTTCATCATATATGTGTTATCCCATGGGTGTATTCTGAACTCGTACAAGGCCTTCTTTCATTTGCACACATGATTCTGCCTGTCATGTGTCTCAACTCCCACTGGCTGCAAATGTCTCTTTGTAGTCTATGCCTTCTTTTTGTGAGAAGCCTCGTGCTATGAATCTTGCCTTGTATCCCACGATATTTCCATCTACTGCATGATGTAACTACGAACTTCCCTTCATGTATTTATACTGCATCCTAGACATCATTCTTCTTGAAATGTTCTTCCCTTTCTTCTTGGAAGGTTATGCATCAATGATGTCACTGCATTCCTATATTATTTTTCATCTTGAACTGTCATTACTTGTTCTTTGGAACAAGTCTCGTTCTTCTTTTCTTGTACGTGATTATATATGCGATATTTCCTACAATTCAAATGAATTTGTTATAAACATTTCATAAGGAATATTCATACTGGAAAATTCTTATGCATAAATATATGATCATGCAACTACTTTAGCAAATACAACATTCATCCATATCTCACAGAAACTTTCTAGATGCCTTCCATCTCTACCAGGACAACATTGAGATTGTGCACTAATCCAATATGTCAACAAAGAGGTTTCATTCTAGATAAGTAGCAATGGAGAATTGTATAGCACCATGAGCTACTTACCCATCACATGCATATTAGTAGTATACTGTCATTAATGAAAACATTCTATCATGCATAATACATTAACTGAATATAAACAAATGCATAACAAAACAATATCATGAAATGACAATTGAATAGTTATCTTTATTTGTTTCATGGGTGGACTCCTTCTTGAGACTTCAGCTTCATCATCTTCTACATTCATAATAGAATTGTTTCTTATCCAAATTCTAAGATGGATAAGAGGTTCTTCAAGAGTTGAGATCTTCATATTCCTCATTGGTTGAGGGATCTTATTTGGATGGTGAGAGCTTGATCTTCAGTTGCTCCCATCTTCTCTTCTCTTATTATGAGTTGAGCTTCTTCTTCTTGTGTGTTCTCTTCCCAGAGTCTGCTGAAAGTAATCACTTTATTCTGGCACACATTCCTTGCATGAATGAATCCCGTGATCCTGGGAGGCCATTCAAGGTGGCTATCACCACTTCTACATTCTCCACTTCTTCTTCTACTATTTTATTAAGGTCATATTCTGATTTATGTTCTTCCCTTCAAATATCTTGGTCAACGAATCAAACATCTCTTTTAGGTGTCTTTAGGGAAGACACTTGTGGTACAAGTTGATCTGTGACTGAATCAACAATGATCTTCTTGGCCTTGACCAAGTTCTTCTTGTGCAAGGCTTTGAACCTCATCTCCCTCTAGAACTTGAACCTCTCCACTTATGTAGGTGTCATTTTCTTCAAAGAGATCATGTACTTCCATGCTTGGAATTTGTCAAATTTACCAAACTTATCATCAAGCTGATGTGATAGATCACTTTGAAATGAGAACCTCAAATCAAAATAGCAAAAGATTAGATCTTACCAATTTGAGGTGTCCATCCTGGTTCTGGAGTTCGCTAATCTAGGGTTTGTCAGAGAAACCCTAAATTTCAAAACTTAGAATATTTTAGAATTAATTGGATAGAAAGATAGATCTCTTCATTTTGAGCTGTCCAATGTACTCCTTTTCTGAAAACAGTGGAGGGAAGCTCCCAGAACAAGAAGTCCTAGTTTTCCAATTTCTTGTACAACAATTCCTGTTACTGTTTATGCAGTATATATGAAATTACTACTTTTATATTTCTGAAACTTTGCACTGAGGTACCCTATTATGTTATTGTTCCAACACCATAGGTTTCATCAGGATTGGTTTCACCAATTGGGACGTATGATCATTTTCCCAAGGTGACCTGTTATAGGACTGTTCAGAATAGTGAAGTTGTACAGACTACCACGTGTCATTGTTTCATCTTATGGGTCTGAAATTTGGACCAAATAAAGTAAAGTCTGTTCCATTTCTGGAAAATCTTCATAAATTCCATTTGGACCTTTGTAGACCAAGATATAGCAATTCTCCCCAGGTGTCTTGTTTAGGGATGAATCCTAGAAGAGGCTGGAACCCTAACGTGGAGGGATCATATGTCCCAGAATATAGTGAATATGAGGCTGAATTTTGGATACAGTGTAAATCAGGATGTTATATGCGACCTTTGCCATTTTCATCTCCTGATCCTTCGCCAATCTACAGATATAGCGATTGTACCAAAACTTATCAGTTTTAGTATTTAGGGTTTTTCCAGCAAGGGGTCAAACTAGGGTTTGACTTTCCCAGAGTTTCACCCAACCAAAGATCTTGAAACAGGTCTCTAAACTTCAATTTTGATGAGGAGAGAAATCCTATGTTGGGCTCACTCAAAAATTTCTCTTTTGTAAGAAGCCCTAATTTCCCTCACCAAAAACTGAAAATGCTCGGAATCAAATTTTGCTTCGACATAAAGATGCGCCCTTCAATGGAGAGTTATCCTAGCATAATTTTGCTGATGGATTGTGGAGAGAGAAACAAAAAGTAAGAAGCCCTAAATTCTATAGCTGCACAATGTCTTCTTCTAAGGTTAGCTCTGATACCATGTTAGATTTTTATCATTCAAGCTAGCATTATGATCATAGGATCTTTAACTGAGAGAATAACATGCACAACAATAAAACACAAGAGAGAAGAGACACAAATATTTTTCCTCGGGGAAACCGTAAAGGAGAAAACCCCACAACTTCCTCAGAGATAGAATCATCACCAAAAATAAAACCTGAAAACATAAAGATGATCTCTCGACAGCAGTAGTCTCTCTCTCTGATCCCAGTGTCTTCTCTCTCATTTATGCTCACCAATGAGTGAATGTGTGTGTGATAAATAGAGAGACTCACTCTTTATTTATATTCTTTTATTCACTTAAAACCCACTCCAACATGTCAGCCTTACTTAACAATTACTTGCTAGAGCCGACATCTCTAGTAGTGTCCAATAACCCTAGTGCCCCACAAATTGTGGGGACTTTGCCTCCTCCAACCAACAAGGAGGGTTATCCTTAACACAACAGTGGGGACTATTGCCCCGAATTACAATGACTCACCTAGGGTCAACTTCTCTAGGATAGTCTAATAACCCTAGGGCCCGACAACTGCGAGGACTTTAACCCTTGACTAGTAGGAGGGTTACCCATAATGACTTGACATGACTTGTTTACATTATAGAACCTGTCGATAGGAACATTGGGGCATGACATGACTCAAGTACATTACAGACACATCCCAGAATAAACATTGGGGTACAATACATAAGATATACGGATGAATACATTCCAAAGTTACAAATACATTAACAGAAAAAAGAGTATGGAGAAAAAAAAGGATCTACCAAATCCAGAGGAAACCAAAGTACAAATCCAATAATATGTATTTGACGGGCATAATCCAAAGAGGCATGCATCCAAAGAAGTCTGGCTAGGATCTTACCGGGAAAGGGCTGATAAAAATTTCAAAGAGATGGCAGAGCTATACAACGAAGCAATGCAGTTGCCTTACCCAAACATGGCATTGAAGACAGTAAGGGATCATGCCACTGACACCATTAGCTTAGCCTTGGCTATGGAAGATAAGGTGTCAGAGGTTAGTGTGAACTTATCAAAGGTTCCCACTACTGACATAATACATCTCAACAAATAAACCGGGTACATCTTGAATTCTATACTGCTTAATGCCACCATATAGATGTCCAAGCTAGAGGAGAGTAAAACAAAGACTCTAAATATTTTGAGAAAGGTAAGAGTGGAGAAAAAAGCACTAAAGGCCCAAATCAACAATTTGCAAAATGAAGCAATGCAAATAGAGGGACCAGCACATAAAGGAGTCTTGGCCCAGAAGTTGCTCGATGATAAAGAAAAGGAGATCGAGACACTAAAAAAGAAATTGAAAATCCCTGCTACCCAGCTTTCCCAGACAGAAGAATTAGCTGAATTCGAAAGGGAGAAAGAAACATTGAATGCTGAGATTACCAACTGCAAAGAATAGATGCCAAAGCTCGAAGAAAAGGAAAGGCAGTGGGAAGCAGACATCCATCTTTTGAAAAAAATGAAGTGGAATGAAAAGCCAGATTAGCCACAAAGGAAAGGGAGCTTCAAGGTGGGAGTGCTGAAAGTGCAATTCATCCTGTAGGTGTAGCTGGAGAGATAGACACTGGTTCTCTGTCTAGAGAAATGTCCCAGATAGGCCTGAAAGATACAGAGCTTGTTAAATTAAAACAACAGATTGAGGAACTAGAAAAGGAAAAGGGAAAGGAGAAACAATGAAAGGAGAAGATGGATGAGAAATGCCAAGGACTGATCCAAAAAAATGATAAGTTAAGCCAACAGGTGGTCGGTAAACTTGCCTTGCAAGGTGCTAGACATTTAATTTGGGATCAGATCATTATAAAGGTTGATAAGTTCTGACCTTATCTAGATTTCATTGAAGACCAGGAAAAGGCCATGACAGAGGCCAAGAAAAAGGTCCTAACAGTATTAGGGGAAATGCAGAAAAGACCTGTGGCAATAGCGAAAAATGTCATTGCTTTCCTAATATCCTTGTCAAACGATTTCACCATTCGGCATGGTATCCAAAACAAGGTTGTTGTTGTCTTTGGAGCTAGAAAGGTAATTTCTAAACACAGAATGCTGGAGACTGTACGAGCCAAAATAGATGTTATCAAACACAAAGTCAAGGAGGTCATCAAGTTATTCAAAACACTAGTAGACAAAGGAATCCCTTTCTTCTGGGAAGAGAAGGGTCCTTTATTGTCTCAAAAGGAATATCAGGAATGTCTAGTTCAGTGCCAATTAGACAACAGTAAGTTTAGAGACCTGCAACAATCATTGTCAGGAAAGATCATTTTTGATAAGTTGGCCAGTGAATTTGAATTGTTGTTTGGCTTTAAAGCCACCTGTGGCAAAGTCCCTGAAACTTCATACCCGGAAACGATGGAGCTCAAAGCGCAAGCATTCAACATAGCCATGGTGACTTTACTTGGTCTTGACTTATGGAGAGCCATTTAGCAATACGGGTTGGCCAAATCCAAAACGCATCCATAGAAGTGCCAATGATAGTACATGGGAATTTTTCCGATGGTCACCTCTCCTAGAACTCTGTACAGCTCTTACCCACTAGATGGAAACATAGAAGACTTTTGTGCATATTTTCTCTTGCAATCTATATTTCATTTTCTATAGTTTCATGTAAATCGTGGCTGATGTGTCACCTACGAGTTTGTTAGAATTTTTTTTTTCAGTTGTAACAAATTTTGATTCTTGGATGTCGGTCTAGGAAGTCCAAAATGCTATAAATATACCTCCTGAAGAAGGAGAAAGGGCTAGAACCGATGTAATTTTGTAGTGTATGTTTTCAAGAGTATTTTAATAAAGATGCAGAGCCGAGGTCGATGTTTTACACAGGGATTCATGTGTCGTTCTATTACAGTCTGTTGCTTCCTTTCTCATGTGAATGTTTTTTTAGTTTATCTCTTCCATTATGTTTTATTTCATGTCAGAAATAAGTGTATAATAGTTTGGAATTCATACATGCTATGCTTCGTCTGTTGTTTCAGATATCCACCAAATATTTCTTCTAAAGTTAATATAGAATTCATTTTCCAATGCTCTGTGTTGATGGTCTGTTCATGTTCTTCTTTTCCACCAGTCAATTATAATTTGACTGTGATTGAATGGCTATCTTGCCTCTATGTTGAAATCACCTGCATAAGTTCTGTTCATTTTTGTTACACTTCTTGACTCCATCGCCCAATTGTTCTATGTCTCGTTTCAACCAATTTCACAAACAATTTATAGTTTCACTTGTACATATATGGAATTGTTAATATTTGGTGAGAGATCCCTCTTGGAAGAGCAGAAGGCCAGTTCTCTCTTCGAAAGTGGTTCTGTTGTTCCCTGGAAGTGGGCCTTCCGCAACCTTTGGCTCAATTCCAGTGCTAACACTATGAATAAATCACCTAGGTGGAACTTTAATGTTCTAGGTAAGAGGAAAACCCACAAATAGTTAAAGGTGAGGGTCGTAGCCCAAAGGTGGAACTTTAACGTTCTGGGTAAGAGGAAAACCCATAAAAAGTGAAAGGTGAGGGTAGTAGCCCAAAGTAATAGTGTCACTTGTTGAATCTTGCCGGTGATGGTCATGCCTGAACTGAACTTCCATGTGCAAAAAATAGGAGGATAAACCTGTGGCATGAAAGGATGTGAGGCTTTAAACTTCATGCACTAGTGGAAAATGAGAGATTAGTGACTACGAGACCAAAAATTTTGGTCACCATAGTTTTTTTAAGGGATAAATGACCAAAATTGATAATTGTAAGTGAGCTAACTAAAAATGACCAAGGTAAATAACCACTTTTGGTCACGGGATAAAAAAAAACTAAAAACGACCAAAATAAATGACGAAATTCGATCACACGATATCTAGACTACAAATGACCATATTACAATTGGTCATTTTTAGTTGTGTCACTCCGGCAATGGAAAAAATTACAAATTTGACAATAAATTTTTACATTTTACTAAATTTTAACACTACAGATGGATTGGATCCATCTGCATTGTTAGGATTTAGTAAAATGCAGACCGCACCATGTATCACAGCTCAGCTAGTAACACCAAATTAGCTATCGTCACGATGTTATAGCACATGTCCTGGGGCTTCTATACTAGATTATCATCTTTAAATTGGATCCTTCTCCTATTCATATTAATTTGATACATGTATTCTTGCTTGCATTTCCATTTAAATTGATTTGGGAAGGTGAATGGCACACTAATTTAGGCTCTTGAAGGTTATCCAACCTAAGGGTTCATTCAGTGGCCATATATGATCCTCCAATGATATTTTTCCCTACATGCAGAATAAAAATGATATAGAATCCATAGGTTGCACCTGTCCTCTGTGCCTGATAAGTTAATGAGTCCAGCTCCAAACACCTGCCTTTCCGATCAAGCTCCCTCCCCGTTGCTCCTGAGCATTGAATACTAAGCAGTCGTGTGTATCCATCTACCCACAATAGTAAAATCTTGAATTAACACGAGAGAAAACATAAATAAATAAGTAAACCTTGCATGCATTCTGACCACATTTCTACTTTTTCATTGTTTGTTCCTGCAGGCTATGCTTGTGGCAGACGGGTTGTTTCTCGCATCTCCAACCCCCCAACTCCCACCTTTATTTATTTGTTTTTAAACTGAAAAACTGAGTTACTGTGGGTGAAACCAATATGGTGGATAATTATAAAATAACTCATTCATATTTTAAATCATTGGAACTTCTATTTTTCCATGATTTAAGTGCATTTTTCTATGATTATGATGAGATTGTTTGTATTTATGTTTTTTTTTTTATAATTTATTTAAAAAATTGGTTTTGATTATTTTTATTTCAATTTTCCAAATAAACGTTAGACAAATAATTTATTAAAAAAAAACTTAAACATCAAATTTCACATAACTTAACAGAAATACAAATTTGTAATAACTTTACATAAAACATTTATTGAACAAAATGTTTTTTCAATTATCCTAAAAGTCAAAAATGCAAATTACTCATAACTTCACATAAAACATTTCTTGAACAAAATGTTTTTTCAATTATCCTAAAAGTATTTTCATTTTTATAATTTCAAAAAAGTATAATTTTATTAGAATATTAGTTGATGTATGTTTTTCACCATTTAGCCTATCTCCATAATTCTTAGAAAAGTGGGCTATGGGAATTAGAATATCACTTTTAAGAGTTCTACCTGCAAGTTAGCTACGTTCCATCTCTCGTTGTCTTTCTTTTTCATAAGCTCTCCTCCTAACATTTGTTTCCATGAAATATCCCTCTTTATCCCAATCAATACAATAGTTTTCCTTCAGTCTTGAACCTTCTTTTTGCATTGATCGACCACAAAATGCTTTGAAAACATTGTAAAAGCTGTCGTATCTCTCATACTAAACCCAAACCTTGCAGTGCAATGCAAATGTGATATCCTTCCCAATGCCCTGGGCATCCTTACCCAGCTCATTGCTCCCAACAACATCAAGGTTTCTAATCCTGCCAAATTTAGAGAAAATGGTGTGTGTAACCAGAACAAAAACATTTGAAGCCACCCTTAGCTCTCAAAACCACTACGATGGAATGGCTTCCAAAATAAGAGTATCTGGGCATTTCACCATATTCCTCATACCATACCCTTGACTTCTCGCTCCATAAAACTTCTCCGAGCCCATCTTCATCTTTTGAAACTCATCCTCCAAGGGGACCTCCGCAGCTTCAAACCATCGACATTCAATTCCACGCTGTCCAATTTCTCAACCATGTAAGTCTTCCATTCTTCCTCTCATTTAAACTCATGGTCTCCTCCCTCATCCCTCTCTCTACTTTCAATAAATCCCACAAATAGACAACACCAGAAGCCACGGGTTCAAATCTCTTCCTCTTCCTCAAGTCTTTGAACTTCTCAATGGCAATGTCCCCATCAGAGAAAGTGATAGTGAGGGAATCCCTGAGGAGATTTGTGAGGGAAAGCCTCTGCTGCCATTCATCGATGGGATTGAGGAAAATGTCCGACCGTGTGAAATATTGGAGGATTTTGAGCCTCGATATAAGAGAGAGGCTATATCGAAACTAATCTCGTGAAAGGTACGTGCATAGCTAATATCGCTATGCTACCAAAAAAAACAAAACACACAAACAAAAAGCACAAAATGGAACCGCCCACCAATCTGGTGGATAATTTCCAAAATTTTCAATCTTGAGATCATCTTGCATCTATATTGGTATTATGGGGAAAGAGTAGGGGTACAGAGCATGGAAGCCTCTTTTGATCCGCTAAGGTGGAGGACCTTCTCCATAAACATTTCAAGCGACGGCACTACGCGTTTGTGAGAGGCAGTCAAGCAGAAGCTCATCGTATTCATGGGCAGCTACACAGACGATGTTTTACCGGTGGGTTTATGGTTTCATTCCTTTATTGTATCATTTTGTTCTATTGCTGTCGGTTTTCATGCTTGTGCAATGTGCAGGTTTAAGGCTTGGGTTAAATATATTATCCACTTCCAGATATAGGCTAGGTTTATTTTTGGTGGGATTTGATGCACTTTGAAGGAAAATTTGTTCTGTTTTAGATTCTTCTCAAGATATTGCATGAAATTATGAACACCACAAGAAATTTACCCAGCGTTGATCTTTAGGCGCAAAACGCATCACTGAAGGACATGTCCAAATAGGGAACCAACTAGAAATGTGAATACAAGTCCATTGTTCTCAAGTACCATGTATTGCATTCCTATTTCCCTCTTGGATATCTGGATTCCATAGTGAATGCACTTCAACCTACATTGGCCACATAAGCCATGGGAGCTGGGACATATACCCTCAACATCACAATGGTCAATGGTTCAGTAGCAGTGGGTACAAGTATTGTTCAAGCTTCTATAATGCAGATAGTTTTTTATTAGAAATGCCTTGCAATATTTGTAGTGCCCAAGGTTCTCCTTCCTCGAGAAATGTTTGGAAAACAATATCCTATTCAATGCCCTAACAAGTATTTGTCTCCCCGGGTGCTGGTTCCTTCCCCTACTCCAAAAGCATCTCCTCTCTTTTCCATTCCTCCAATCCCACCTAATGTTGTTCCTAACCCTCCATCATCATATGTACCTCCTTCTACTGTTGCTCTGTCATCATCTTCTCCTTCCATTGGTGATATCATGGGGCACCACAAATAAGTAGGGCACTGACTAGTTTGATTGTAGATCAGTTTATTTTAGGCATCAAGTGTATTTGTATTATCTATCTCGACTATCCATTTTTGCAGAGAAAATTTTTTCCTTAGCGTGAAAGGAGCTTTGAAGCAGACATAAAATTTGAATTTTTTTCAATGTGGATCAAAGGAGCATTCGATCTGTTATGAAAGTACCCCCTTCCAAATAAAATTCACATATCATATCCACTTGAGAATAAGTTCATTCTACCCTCCATAAAAAGGACCTAAAAAGTTTTTCCCCTTTCCAGAGGAAGTTTATCTGAACATATAAGATGAAAGAAGGAGTCTACCATTTCTAGTGGCATTTTGAGATTAAAGAGTGCTTTTCATTTTGCGAATGACAGGTAGGTTGGCAATGGCACTGAATGTTGTTGAAGTGCACACTCCATTTCTTCCTCAGCTCTGGCTCATTCAGTGCCAAAACCTCATTGTTAAAGCGTATGGTATATGTAGCAGTATTGTATAGATGATTCTATGGAAGGGAACATTCTTTTGATTCATTTGGAGTGTACTAAAATTGAAATAATATTTCAATCCTGTCTCTTTATTTTGTTAGCAAGGTAATAATTTGTTTTCCATTATTTATGTTCTTCTCTAGCTTTAACTGATTTTTGGTTGAAAAATTACATAAGCAATAGAAATGGAGTAATGCTTTATCATGTCATATCAGGTGAATTTGGAAATACTTCTACGGATATTTCCCTTACAGAACATATCTCGTTCACTACTTGCCTTGTAAACTAGTCAAATCAGGCTCCTAAAGGATGTATACCTTCAACAGCCTTCATAATGGAGGTTTCTTTGTTTTTCCTTTTAAGAAGCCTGTCTTCAGATTATGCTCAGTTCAAACACTTTTGGATTCATGCATACGGTATCTTCAACAGTAGCCATTCCATACGTAGGTCTCAACCATCAATCTTAATATGCATTCCATACATAGGCCTCAGCCTTAAATCTTAATTTCAAATATAAATATAATAGACGTTTGGGAATACCTTAGGCTTGTATTTTCTTTATCCCATTTTTGTTCTAGAATCAATAACTTAGAAATAATACATGAGCTATTATTTCACCCGCCTCTTTCCATTTCATCAAAATGCATAGGACAAGTCGAATAGGATTTGAGAATAGAACCTGTTAAAGTATTCTTTGTGAATGCCCTTCTATCACGATACACATTAGCATGCCTTCATTGCTTTTATTGTAAGGATTGCACCACTTATGAGAATGACAAACATGCATATTCCTAGGGCTTGAGTTTTAGCTATTTGGATCTATGATTTTGTTGATAGAGTAGTAAATTATACTCTTATCTTCAAGCCTCTGTTAGAACACTCCGGTTGTGTTTAATTGTTAAAATTTTATAGTTTTAACTAATACTGCAATTTTGAATTCCCTGGAGTGTGATACGTTAGGACAATATACCTACAAAACTTAGTTTTTTTCTAGAAATAATATATTAAGACTGTCACAGATTAGCCTCATTGGGGATAGAATGTCATGTAGTATTGGCCACCCCAACGTTTTTGAAGGATTTTGAAAGGATGGATTTTTTGCATACTCAATGGTTTTAGTGACCAAGATTTTGATTTCTAATTTTCCAATCAAATGATAAAACCAATTTTATATTTATTAAGGTCTATGTGATAAACGTAAAACTTCCACTATGGTTTCTTCCTACCAAATTTTATAGGAATCCATGCAAATCTTTCCATCATTTTTTGGTTTTGCTTAACCTAAACTTGAGGATGTGGGATTTGGAGGTTATATTTGAGTTTATGAATCTAGAATATATTGGTTGGCTGCCAGTGTTGAAGTCGAGACTCTGATGTTAAATGTTGTTGATTGTCAAATACAATTCTGACAACTCTTCCTGGCTACGTTTTAATTGAACACGTCAATGTTTTGTTTCCTAGGGTATAGTCGAAACTACCCTATTGGAATCAAAACAACTACAAATTTTCCTCTGGTGAAGTGGTTAAAGATAAATTATCGAATCCATGAGAATCAATCACCATCCATATGGCTTTCAAAATATAACCATTGGTGGTCTAAACAGGGTAACATAATTTCAATCTCCTATGGGAAACCACCCCACCTAAATGTAAGTGTAGTGTGCAATTTGATCATTTTGATTGGGATCATTTCATTCTAGCTATCCAATGATTGATGTCATAAGTATTTTAAAATCTAAATTGTTTGTGGTTTTTTTTTAATATAAACATAGATCACAAATATAGTTTGAATATTCAAATGTTTGTCACCGGGCAAGAGACAAAATGATCACCCTTTAGATTCAAGGGCCACCATTCATTCCATAATTTGTAATCCTGTCATGTAATAGAATTCAAAGGCCACAATTCATTTTATAATTTTTAATCCTGTTGTGTCATAGATTTTAGGAACATCTGATCTTTCAAATGAAAAAGTTAAACTAATATCAAAACTCCATTTCAATCTCTTATTCTTATTGGCCAATCTAGAAACCAAGCTGAGTGGAAGTAAATTTTCTGGAAATATCTCCCGCCAAAGGAGAATGTTGTGAATTTGAGCATGTAGCTTATGGAGCATTCATTTCAGCTAAAACTTTAAATAGATGGGGTCAAATGGGCACTTTATTTATTCCATCTGTACTAATGCATAAGACTATTGATTATTTTGTTTGGGCCTGTCCTTGGCAGACTACATCGGCTGCATATATTCTTCAACTTTGGTCTTGATGATGTTTATTCTGGCTTAAATCAAAATCAATGGAAAATTGGTGATTTTCTCTTTTCTTAAGCATTGCATAAGGTTCTATATTGACTAATCATCCTTGCTAAGGAGTCTTTTTCTTTTGGCAATTCACTTAGTCCTTTATCTGGTAGTGATTTTACAAGTTGGGAGCATGGCCTTATTTCAGAAAACAATTTTCCTTCCCTTATTAGATATGGGCAAAGAAAGAAGTATGGTATGCAAAGAAAACAAGTACAGTGATATAGCTACAAAGCTTAGCTAGGGTTTGGCCACAAAATTAGCCTGATCTTATTTCCTAATGATGACATTTGTTTGCCTCTACACTTTTCAGTTTCTGTAGTGCTATGCAAATGTTCATCAACCATACACAGTGATATAACCAATATATTTAGCTAGGGTTTGGTCACAAAGTTTTCCCAAGCTGATCTCCTAATGATGACATTGCCTCACCTCTACCATTTTCTATTTAACACTAATTTTTATACAAGTTCTCATCGGATAATTTAATCCATTCCCTTACTGTTATTAGTGTCCCATCGCTAATATCGGTGCTATACAAAAGCACAAGGGACGATTTTATAAATGTTTTGTTTACTCTTTATTTGCATTTTTTCAATTACCATGCTACTGTGGTGCCATGCTAAAAGCTTTATGTTGTTGCAGTGCCATATCAGCAACACATTGTTGTACATCCGGCTGGTAAGGTTTTTTGGGACTTTGTCCAAATTATTTATGTGATGTTTATAATAATAATAAATTCTTCTTATTATTACAGTGGTATAGTGATTGTAAATTCTTAGTATTACACTGGTATATTTTATTATTAATATTTCCTTTCAAGCAGCAGGGGTCATAGACATCGTCAGACCCTGTTGTATTCACAATCTTACATTGTCTTAATGACTTTTCCATTGGCATTTAATGTGGTGTTTTCAGATGCTTAGATGCTTCCTTTTTGGCATCCAAGTATGTCATAGGAAGATGTTAGCTTGCACATTTTGTGCCCACATGTGTCATGTACAAATATGTTGTATGGTGGATTTCTCATTGTCTTTTTGCTGTCAACATTTAATGTGGTTGTGGGGTGTTTAAATGCAGTCTGTTTTTCCTCCAAGTATCTTATGGAAATTAGTTAGCTTACACATTTTGTGCCAACAAGTGTTATGTTCAAATTTCCATACACTAATTTATATTCAACTATCTCAAATGCGATATCTAAGTTCTTTCTTAATTGAGTTGGGCCTTTAACCTAATTTATAATTATTCAACTATCCCACATGTGATATCCAAGTTCTTTCTCAATTGAGTTGGTCCTCTAACCTAATGTATAATTCATTGGGATATTCAACTATCTTAAATGCAATATCCAAGTTATTTCCCAATATCCAAGTTTTCTTCTGAAATATAAATATTCCATATCAGTATGACTAGATTAGTATAAAACAATGTAATGGCTAGTCTACAGAACCTAGAAACTAAAAGTACAATAATTTGTAATTTTTATGCAAGATGTTAGGGTTACTGTTTATGATATGACTTTGAATAATGTGTGCAGGGGCTCTTGCATATTAGTGAATTGAGCACAAAATTTGTAGCTCGAGTTGAGGATGTAAGTCCAATCTGAATGCATATTCTTTCCAATATTCTGTATATATTTTCCTTTCCCCTAAATTCCAAATCATTCATGCAAGTGGGCAGTGTAATATGAGATCAACTCTTTGTATATTTATGATTATATGTTGTATCTGAGGGTCTCCATTTATGTTGATTGTGTGTCTATAACATAAAATATTGACTCACTCTGACTTAAAACAGATTATAAAATTTGGTGACTGCTTGGATGATTTTACTATGAGGGAGAATTTCAAGATTCTATTGCCTCTCGAGCATCAAGAACTATCCTACAATAATATATTGTCGAAGTCTTAGTAGAGAATTATGTTCCATAGTCAAACTTGTCATCCACTGACATTTCTATTCTGGCACCAAATCTTTGAACTCTTTCTCAACCATTCATTTAAATTACCATGTTTGAATGGAGACAAACTCGATGGCCTGACAAGTTAAATGACATCTTCGACCTTCATCTTTTATTTTCACCCTATGGACTTTGTGTTTCCACCAACACCATGCTACTGTGCTTCCATGCTAAAAACATTATGTTGTTGCAGTGCCATACCACCAACACATTGTTGTACATGCGGTTGGTAAGTTTTTTTGGGACTTTGTCCAAATTCTTTATGTGATGTTTATAATAATGGTAAATTCTTATTATTATTATAGTGGTATAGTGATTGTAAATTCGTATTATTACAGTGGTATATTTTATTATTGAGATTTCCTTTCGAGTAGCGGGGGTCATAGACATAGTCAGACCCTATTGTATTCACGATCTTACATTGTCTTAATGACTTTGCCATCGGCATTTAATGTGGTGTTGTGTTTGTTGTCAACATTTAATGTGGTTGTGGGGTGTTTAAATGCAGTTTGTTTTTCCTCCAAGTATCCTATGGAAATTAGTTAGCTTACACATTCTGTGACAACAGGTGTTATGTTCAAATTTCCATACACTAGTTTATATTCAACTATCTCAAATGCGATATCTAAGTTCTTTCCCAATTGAGTTGGTCCTTTAACCTAATGTATAATTATTCAACTATCCCACATGTGATATCCAAATTCTTTCTCAATTGAGCTGGTCCTCTAACCTAATGTATAATTCATTGGGATATTCAACTATCTTAAATGCAATATCCAAGTTCTTTCCCAATATCCAAGTTTTCTTTTGAAATATAAATATTCCATATTAGTATGACTATATTAGTATAAAAGAATTTAATGGCTAGTCTACAGAACCTGGAAACTAAAAGTGCAATGATTCGTAATTTGTATGCTAGATGTTAGGGTTACTGTTTATGATATGAATTTGAATAATGTGTGCAGGGGCTCTTGCATATTAGTGAATTGAGCACACAATTTGTAGCTCAAGCTGAGGATGTAAGTCCAATCTGGACGCATATTCTTTTGAATATTCTATATATATTTTCCTTTCCCCTAAATTCCAAATCATGCATGCAAGTGGCTAGTGTAATTTGATATCAACTCTTTGTATATATATGATTAGATGGTGTATATGAGGGTATACATTTATGTTCATTGTGTTTCTATAACATAAAATATTGACTCACTCTGACTTAAAACAAATTATAAAAGTTGGTGACTGCTTGGTGAAAATATGCCATATTATGTCTCTATGTTTTCATCTATGACATGAAATTTGGTCTAACTAAATTCTTTCCATTCCATTTGTGTTGGAACATGTGTATTCATTGGAATCTATTTTGAATGTGAAAAAATCTATTGTTGGTTTGCTAGTTGTATGAGTGAAGATCACGCAATGCAAAATGTGCTTTATGTTTCTATTCTTCTAGTCATGCCAACTCAACTTGGTCCAGTTATCTGGAATTTTGTATTAAGGATAAACTATTTCTGACTGGGTTGGTCAAAGTAGGGATTCATATTCACCCAGATACACGTTTCTTTTCCATTTCGGCTGAGTTTCCAGAGTTCAACAACAAGTACAAGACACTTGTTCTTGAATTTTCTGTAAAGCATGAGCATAAACTTGATTGCAGTGGTCGATATGTGAAGCTACTGAGTCGTGACGTTGACCAAAAAACGTTTGGTGGAGATACACCTTATAGCTACCTACTCAACTCGGCCCTCTTCAACATTGCTTCCATTAATTGATGCCTTAAAGTTATGTTTCTTTCCTTTGTGAAACAAGGTATACATTTTAAGTGGTAGCTTTGCTTTGATGTCTAGCTAGCCTTTTTTGTGATGGCAGTATCATGTTTGGTCCCGATATATGTGGTTATAGTACAAAGAAGGTTCATGCAATTCTTGGTCATGGTGGAAAGAACCATCCTATCAAAAAGGATGTATCATGTGAAATTGATCAGTGACTCATGTTCATACTTTCATTCTTCACCCTGATGCTACCTACATCATTCTCATTGACAACAAGGAGAAAGAATCTGGAAGTTTATACACTGATTGGGATATCTTACCACCAAAAAAATCAAAGATCCTAATGCAAAAAAGGTATAACCTACTGTTACATCTGATTGTGAATGTTTGCTATCAATGTGTGCAATCATTTCCTTATGGTGATGTGTTGAGTATGTGCACCTAGAAGACTGGGAAGACAAAGAATACATTCCTAATCTAGAAGAAAAAAATCCTGAGGTATGAATATCAAGGCCCTGAATTGTTTTCATTTTTTCCCATTGCTTGTTTTTCTGTTTTGTTTCTATTTCTTCTTGATTTTGACAATATGTAATGATTGTAGATTTTAAGCACAAATGAATTGGGTTTGGCTGTCTATGATTGACTGTGACGGATTAACAATTCCTGAACTTTGTTTGCAAGGATGTTGTGACATTCCAGAGGAAATTCTAGACTCAAATGCCACCAAGGTAATCAAAAGTATCAACTATATTGGCCTATTTTAATGTGCCTTTACTTTTCAAATATTTTGTTTTGGAGAAATTTGAATGTGTTTGTGATGATAATATTTTGGAGAATAGAGTAGGAAGGCAATTCTAGATTCTACTATATCTAGAATCGAGAAAGCTGAATCATGTTGTAACCTAGGATTTCTATGAGTTGATGTCTTCTATTGCTCTAAATGTTCTGTGTGCAATAGATGGTAACAACTCTCTTGCTTCAACTCCCTGATTCAATTTTGGAGCAAACTTCTAAGTTTTAAGGTTGTCTGTAGTGGCTAAGAATCCATAAGATCTGAGGTATCTCTCAGGACCAGCCAAAGTCTTATGCAAGCGGGTACTCTTCCACATTTGACCATCCAAAGTCAGGGTAGAATCTTTATTCTCAGTGTCCTTACCACCCATTTTCAAAATATTTGTGCTTCATTGTTGGGGAAGAGGGTTATGGTGTCTTGGTATGTAGTGTTGTAAAAAAACCCAAAAGGGTATGTTCAATTCTGAGTATTGTTACCACCCATTTTCAAAATATCTATCCTTCATTGTCCATGAGATTTATTTTAACCATGCCTTAATTATTGGCTTCCTAAGATAAATCCTTAAAAAGTACTTTTTGTACATTGCTTTAGTAGTCATTTTACTTAATCCTACTACTATAAGAATGTGTTTCTTCCTTGGTAGGGTTGGTATAGGATGTATGATATTTCTTTGGGATTTGAGGAAGGGCATGATTGCAACTGCCTTTTTGATATTTGGATAGGTATGTTTTCCAACTTTCCCTGAAATAATTGAAGTGGAAGTGTGATTGATCTAGTATGGCCATTATTTGGAATCTAGATACATGTTCTAACACCAAGTCAATATTTAACAATGGATGTCCCAGAGATCAACCATTGTTTAATATGAAATTTCTTTCCTTTGATGACCAAAGTTGTAGTGTCATTAATCTTACTACGAAAATGCAGGGTGTTCCATGGCTGACTGCCAAAGTGTAAGGTGAGTTTCCATTTAGTGCTAAAGTGTAAGGTCTCCTACTAAGTGCCAATTGCAAGGTAGATTTCTTTTAGCTGACTTCCTGAGTGTGGGGTTCCCTTCCTTTGATTACCAGAGTATACAAGATTTGCTTCCAATTGTAGGGTAGGATGCCTTTCAGCTGACTGCCAAAGTGTGTCAGGTGCCATTCCTTTAATTGTCAAAATGTATATAGGTTGTGCTTATGTTGATTGTTGATGTGTGGGGTGTCCTACAAAGTAACTGGTGGTTGGAGTTTTGATTCAGTTTGTCTAGGAAATTTTTATTTTTATTTGAGCCAAAAGTACTAAAATATTATTATATATTGTTTAGTTAGAAAAGTTAATTTGGATTAATTTCAAGTATTTTTATCTTTTATTATTTCTAGAAGTCTTTTTTTTCCTTCTATTTTGATATTTTTTGCAGAAAGTTGTTATAATAGTTAGTGCAAACATATCCTTACAAGTATGACTCATGCACAGTTTGCTACATTAAAGTAATTTTGACTATGCTCATTTTTGTGTTTGACAGCTGCAAGCAGGAATTTGTGTGGAAACCTTTTATATTCTCTAACATTGTCTTGAGAATTTTTCTTATTCTTTTGATATGTTTGTAAGAGGTGCTTGTCAGTTGTTAGGTGAGTTTTTCATTTAGTGCTAAAGTGTAGGGTCTCGTGCAGATGCCAAGTGTAATGTTGATTTCTTTCAGCTGAATGTCAAAGTGTGGGGTTCCCTTCCTTTGATTGCCAGTGTATATAGGTTGTGCTGCCAAGTGTAAGGCAGATTGTCTTTCAGCTGATGGCCAAAGTGTGAGGTGCGATTTCTTTAATTCTCAATGTGTCTATAGGCTATGCTTCTATTGATTGTTAATTGTAGGGGTGGCCTACAAGTAACTGTTGGTTTTGAGTATTGTTTGTCAGGAAGTCCAGGAAATTTTTATATTTATTCAATCCAAAAGTACTAAAATATTATTGTATATTTCCTTGATAGAAAAGATTATTTGGATTAATTTCGAGTATTGATATCTTTCATTATTTGTTGTTGAGACGTATTTCAGAAAGTTGTTATAATAGTTTGTGCAAATATACATGCATTCAAGGAATTTTGACTATGCTCATTTGTGTTTGATAGTTGCAACCAGGTATTCGTGTGGAAACCTTTTATATTCTGTAACGAGTATCATTTTTTGGATTTTCTTATATCTTGATGCTAGTTTTTGCATAGCTTTAATTGTTTCAAACAAGTTCCTTTAATGTTCATTCACACGTATAAAAGTTTTGAAGTTTCCCTTTCCCCGACAATCCCGTAATTTCATTCTTTCCATATGGTTCAAATTATTAAAAATGGTAGTATCTCCCATAGGTTTCCATAGCATGTTCAGTACTTTGTATTTGTATTTACCTTCGGCCCACTTTTTGAAAATCAGAGTGAATTCTATTTTACATTTCCTTTTGGACTTTCTCATTGTTACCTTCAGGTTGTCCCAGCATGCCAATGCTGCTTATGCATTTGACTAGAAGGAATTTACCTTTTATTCCTTCTGTGCTGCAATTGTAGCACATAGATGGAGCAAGGAAACATCATTCTACATATTGTCATAGATTAGTATTCGATTAGGGTAGATGAGAACTGCAATTTTAGTGTAAGAACCTTGATTCCAGTTTTTTTCCAACTTTTATTGGGTACAATATTCCCATCTTCTTGGAATTACAGCAAATAAGTTTGTTAAAATGAAAAATTTCCTGAGATTTATATGCCCCATATTACTCTATCTTCTTCATTCAAGAAGGGGATTCTTATATTTTGGATAAGTTTCCAAAGTCTCTTAATTCATGGTTTAGATTGTCTAGCCATGAGAATGTTAGCTTCCCTTTACTTTCTATGAAGGCTAGGTAAGCTAAAGAAACTTCTGATGTCTGCATGTCTATTCTTATCTAATTGCTTATTTCAAATTCCTATTTGGCTTGTGCCAGGTTTTCCCCTTTTGCTAAAGGCTGAGTTTTTGCCCTTGAAGATTCCCAAAGCAAGACCATTTTGTCATTTTTTACTTCTCAAAACCTCTAAGTTTGAGCTAGTTTCCTATCTTGTTGGATACCCATTCTAGGTGGCAAATCCTTTTGGGGAAGGAATCAGTTCTCACTAAAACTCTATTGTATATTTCTTCTTTCAAATTATATTCCATTATGTGCATTTCTCACTGTAAGATCTCCAAATAATCTTGTCCTCAGAGAGCTATATTGAAATATTTCCATTTTCTGAGTCAGACCTCCTGAAGATTTTGGATTGTAGATCACTTTTTGCCTTGGTTTGTAGCACTCAAAAATTTTGTCTTTGGATTTTCTCTAGTTCCCTTGAAAACAATTTAAGGGGTTGCTAAGGCTGAAGAATATGTAGGCTGGTATAGCTTGCAGGACCATCTTTATAAGAGTGATCCTACCTTATAGGGATATTTTTTTGAACATTGAATTGTCTTGTCTAGCTGTGATGTTTGTAGTGTTATCCTCCCATTTCAAAAGTTTGTCTGGACTGTCAGTTAAAGGCACTGCCAAATATTATACAGGGAGAGAGGCGCTTTCACAATTTAGTATTCTACTAATATTTGCTTGAGTTTGAATGACATTGAATATAAAATCTTGGATTTTTGCTCCAATTTTATCTCTTGAAACCTTTAAATGAATTCCTAGCAGCTGTTACAGCTTTAATGATTCTAAATCGATAAAAGAGTGTACCATGGACAAATAGTAAGTTGGATTCTCTATCTCTTGTATCTGAGATTTCGACTCCTTTCATTCCTAAATTTATTTTGACTAGTTTATCAATTAACTAATATTCAACTAGAATGATAAAGAGGTAAAGGGGCATGCGATCCCCATTGCAAAACACTCTTTAAGAATAGGAACTATTAGTTGGTACTCCATTTACCAGGAAAAATAAGACGCTCAAGTAAAATGCTTGGAACCATTCTCTCTAAGATTAACTGAACGCAAAGAGTTCTAGCCTTTTCTGCAGGAAGATCCAGTTCAATCAATCATATGTTTTGGACATGTATAGTTTAATTATCATACCTCTCTTTTTGTTTTTTTAAAAGGAGGGGATGGTCTCTTGGGCAGTGATATTACCATCCAAGGTCTGCATCCATGTAATCAAATTGTTCAAAATCTTGTTAAATCTGTTTACTAGCACCTTGTCTATTATTATGTAAGAAGTAACGTTCTTTTCAGTTTTTAGATGGATTTAAGATCGACACTGTTTTGGCTAAAAAAGGAAGAATTTTATTAAATCACAAACCCCATTTCCATTGTTCCAACTATACATAGCTTACACAATTTACTTACATGTGGATCCAATGTTGCAGTTAATTGTTTTACACTCGGTAATCAGATGGAATTGAGCTCCTACTATTCTACCACTGTTCTTTGTTGGTTTGACATAACTGCACTTCTTCTGCAACCAATGCCATTGTAACCAATATTCCGTAACTAACCAATGAAAATATTGCACCATTCAAATTCCATTGTAACCAATATTTTGGAACTAACCAATGAAATTATTGCACCATTCAAATTCATTTTTAGTGTCCCATGCACTACAAAGTGTCTGATATTTCCAGCTTTGTTCATACTTTGTAGATTTGCAAATACATCCATTGGCTTCAAATTTTCAACCTTGTCATTTGTAAACATATCAGATTAACGTGTTGCCTTTTTTATAGTACCTATTATCGGCTCTTCAACTGTCCCTACTACTGAATGTACTACTAGATTCTTTTTTGAAACTAATTTCATTTTTCTCCCAATGTCTAAACTATTTTAGTTGCCAAGACATAGATTGCATTGAGAGCTCAGTAGCTATTGCACACTAACACCTTCTAGCAGAGACACCTGAAGTACAAGCACGCAGTTTAGTGTTATGTCCCTATAGGCTATGGGGGGTATATATGGCATTGAATGTACAAGTATAGTTGAATGTAGAAGCATTGAGTGTTAAATGTATATGCAATAAATTTCTGCATTATGGGATCCCACATGTGAAATGAGTGATTATATGTATATAATATGTGTAGAGGTCAATGTTGTCTTTAGTAGGGAGGGGACGTAGTATTGGAATATATCAAGGTATTGGGGATATTTGGAGGAGGTTCTCCTAATCTATTAGGATTTATTCATATTGCAATTTATCTCTTCGATCTATTTTGGAGTTGTGCTCCATGCTCATTTCTTGTGTAAATCATGTGTACTATAGTTTATTATGTTATTTTAAGGATTTGGTACACAACATTTAGGGCTTGCAATTGGATGTCATTCAATGCAGAGTAAGAAAAGTGGTTTGTGGTGTAATTTACGATTTAAATAAAGACATTGTTTTATTTATTAAAATACTAAGAGTTCCTCATCGTTGTCTATTTGAAGGAGTACTGATTTTTTTTTCTCTCTGATGCCCACAGGATAGAACTTATGCTGAATCTAAGGGTAGTGAGTCTACACAAGATGCTCCTTCAACGTCTATGCATTACCTTACAAAACCAAATCATGTACGTGATGAGACTCCATACTCTGCTAATTCTATTCCCTCTCTTTCACTAGCAGTGGGTCTAAGTTCTGCATACAAAGAAGGTTTTCAGCAGGATGACACATAATGTACTAAATTCAACTCAACCTCTTTCTTTCTGGGTAAACCTAGGAGAGGCCCATAGTCAGTTTTGAATTCTTACTCCACTGATGGTTCTAGGGCCTTTGCTACTGGGGGTATGCCCAAGATGTCTTTGTCTAAAACTATCAAAATCCAACAACCAAATGTATACCAGCATATTCTTGTTCCAAGTTTTCTTCATGCTTTTAGCTTTGTTAATTCAGTACTATGTCTACAATCATCCAGAAACATATAACAGATTGTTCCTATGACAGTCAATAAAGTGTCATATAACACTAGGCAGCCTTTGCAGTGTGAAGAACCATCAATGCAATCGGATGCCATTCAATGCAGAGTAAGAAAAGTGGTTTGTGGTGTAATCCAGGATTAAAAATATCTGACTAATTGTACTTCGATATAATGTATATTCACAATTAAAATAATATCCTATGTAAATAAAGACATTATTTTATTTATTAAAATACTAAAATTTCCTCATCATTATCTATTTGAAGGAGTACTGATTTTGTTTTCTCTCTAATTCCCACAGGCTAGCACTTATGTTGAATCTTAGGGTAGTGATTCTACACAAGATGGTCCTTCAACGCCTATTCGTTACCTTACAAAACCAAATGATGTATGTGATGCGACTCCATACTCTGCTAATTCTCTTCCCTCTCGTTCACTAGCAGTGGGTCTCAGTTCTGCATACAAAGAAGGTTTTCAGCAGGATGATGTAGAATGTACTAAATTCAACTCAACCTCTCTCTTTTTGGGTAAGCCTGGGAAAGGCCCACAGTCAGTTTTGAAGTCTGAATCGACTGATGGCCCTGGGGCCTTTGCTACTGGGGGTATGCCTAAGATGTCTTTGTCTAAAACTGTCACAATCCAACAACCAAATGTATACCAACATATTCTTGTGCCAAGTATTCTGCATGCTTTCAGCTCTGTTAATTCAGTACTTTTTCTACAATCATCCAGAAACATACAATAGATTGTTCCTATGATAGTCAATAAAGTGTCATCTGACACTAGGCAGCCTTTTCAGTGTGAAGATCCATCAATGTAACTGGATTCCATTTAATGCAGAGTAAGAAAGGTTGTTTGTGGTGTAATCCAGGATTAAAAAAATCTAACTGGTTGTACTTACATACAATGTATATTCACAATGCAAATAAGATCCTATGTAAATAAAGACATTGTTTTATTTATTAAAATACTAAAATTTCATCATCGTTGTCTATTTGAAGGAGTACTTATTTTGTTTTCTCTCTGATGCCTAGAGGCTAGCACTTATATTGAATCTAAGGGTAGTGAGTCTACACAAGATGGGCCTTCAATGCCTATGTGTTACCTTACAAAACCAAAGCATCTACGTGATGAGACTCCATACTCTTCTAATTCTCTTCCCTCTCTTTCACTAGCAGTGGGTCTAAGTTCTACATACAAAGAAGGTTTTCAGCAGGATGATGTAGAATGTACTAAATTCAACTCAACCTCTCTCTATTTGGGCAAGCCTAGGAAAATCCCACAGTCAGTTTTGAAGTCTAACTCCACTGATGGTCCTAGGGCCTTTGCTACTGCGGGTATGCCTAATATGTCTTTATCTAAAACTGTCGAATCCAACAACCAAATGTATACCAACGTATTCCTGTGCCAAGTATTCCTCATGCTTTTAGCTCTGTTAATCCAGCACTTTGTCTACAATCATCCAGAAACATACAATAGATTGTTCCTATGACAGTTAATAAAGTGTCATCTAACACTAGGAAACCTTTGCAGTGTGAATATCCATCAATGCAATTGGATGCCATTATATGCAGAGTAAGAAAAATTGTTGGTGGTGTCATCCAGGATTAAAAAAATATGATTAGTTGTACTTCCATACAATGCATATTCACAATGCAAATAAGATCCTATGTAAATAAAGACATTGTTTTATTTATTAAAATACTAAAAGTTCCTCATCGGTGTCTATTTGAAGGAGTACTATTTTTGTTTTCTCTATGATGCCCATAGGCTAGCACTTATGTTGAATCTAAGGGTAGTGAGTCTACACAAGATGGTCATTCAACACCTATGCATTACCTTACAAAACCAAAGCATGTACGTGATGAGACTCCATACTCTGCTAATTCTCTGCCCTCTCTTTCACTAGTAGTGGGTCTAATTTCTTCATACAAAGAAGGTTTTTAGCAACATGATGCAGAATGTACTAAATTCAACTCAACCTCTCTCTTTCTGGGTAAGCCCGGGAGAGGCCCATAGTCAGTTTTGAAGTCTGACTCCATTCATGGTCCTGGGGCCTTTGCTACTTGTTAGAATAATCAACCCATAGTTAGCTACCTTAGACATTAATTAATCCAATTTTTGTCTTATTTGTCTAGTTTCCATATTCCACCTTATGCAAGTTGTCCTCCACACATCCATAGTGGTCAAACTTGCTAAATTTGAGTCATGAAGCGCTTGGGAAACCACTTGGAATCAAATCTGCTTTATTCCTAGCCTCCCTAGTGGATGTCTACTTTTTCTGCTTTATTGCCTGCTTTTTCTGAGTTTTAAGGCAATTGGGAAAGTTTGACTAGGTGAAGTTAACTTGTTTTTTGTCCTCATCATCCTTCACCCTTTTCTCCTAAGAAAATTATGTATGAGTTGTCCTTCCATCACCTATTATCTTGCCTAATTGATTTTTCCAATTCGTGAGCTCCTAGACAGTTTTGGAAACTGCTTTATGGACCTATGGGGGATTTGCTTAGATTTAGTAAGCCTGCTTTTGACCAAATTAAAATGGAATCCTTATGCATTCGAATATCTTATGTAATTATTTATTTTGGTATCCTATGACTTCACAGGGTTGGCTATTGTACACTTGTTCAATACAGATTAGTGTTCTACTCCATATTCAGTCTCCTTTGTGAGTAATTTGCATGTGTAATTGGAAATTGTTGTGAGTGTAATTGTTCTAAGACCTGGGTTCAATTTCCACGTGGTATCAAAGCCTTTGTAGATTGATTTCTCTCCTTCCAATTTGTTATTGTAGGTTCGACATCATTGACTGGGAGCATTCTGCTGACTGAAGGGACAATTTCTGAGCTATGGATCAATCTCAGAAGATCATCTTGACTCCATTTAAATTATTTGAATGGAAAGCAGAGATGGAGATACTGTTGAGAGAAAATTGCCTCTACAGAGTGACTATGGCAACAGAAGCAGAGCCCAATGTAGCTGCAGAGAAGATTAAATGGCACAACAGGAGGGATGAGGCCTATGGTCTCCTGTGTCTGAGCATATCCAGAGACCTCCTTTTCCATCTTGATGGATTGACATCACCAAATGAATTATGGGAGAAGATTGCTGATATTTTTGGTAAGACAGATGAGATGAGGGGACATCCAATTGAAAATGAATTGATCTCCCTGAGTCCCAATAGCTTTGAATCCATGCAACTCTATTTTTCCAAGTTCAAAGCACTTGTTTTGCAACTAAAATAATATGGGATCTAAAAGAAGGATGATCAGCTGGTTTTGGCCATACTCTCGAAGCTTGGCCCTGACTATTAAGTGTTTTTTTTGACCTTCTATGCCACAAAGTTGACATCTCAAGCCTGGAAAATGCCTAGCCTTGCAGATTTCATGGAATCTCTCACACAAGAACAAGATAAATTGGTGATGATGGGCACCATCAAACCATCCAAAGACCAAGCTCTGGTTGCTAGAGATTCGAGGGTGGATTCAAAAAGCAAGAAGAAATCTAAAAATCCACCTGAGCAAAAGAGAGACAAGAACAAGTCTCCAAAGGATCCTCAAGGTTCCAAGAAGAACCCCCAGAAGAAGAAGAACAAAGGAGAAATGAGCAAGTGCGCATACTACAGTAAGGGAAATCATTTTGAAAGCTCCTGCATGAAGAAGTAAATAGACATGCTGACCCAACTCCTGGAGAATAATGGCATCTCCCTTCCAGACAGCTCAAAGAAGAGGGAAGGAGGATCAAATTCAGAAGACAGAGAGAGAGTTCATGCATTGGTTGCTGGCACATCAAGCTCACCTAGTTTCATCATTGATTTTGGAGCTTCAAGACATATGGTTTCGACCAAGGATGCATTCATCTCACTTGAAATGTCGAAAGGTCCACCAATTGTACTGGGAGATGACTCTCTCATTGAAAGTTTTGGCAAAGGGAGGATTGATCTTGACCATGGTAAGTTCAGCAATGTGTTGTATGTTCCAGGTCTTGCCTCTAACCTCTTATTAGTGTATCAGATGACCCACATAGGGTCTCCAAAGAAGGTCATATTCTCCCCTGATGAAGTTGAGATCACAGATATCTCAAGTGGTAAAGTCATTGCAAAAGGATTTGCAAATCACACTTCGAAGGTATACATGTTCTCACACTTCCTACCCTACTCAAACCCCTTTGCTCTTCTAATTCATGATAATGAGGCAAGCAAGATTTGGCATGAAATATTTGGCCGCCTAAATTACAAGTATCTTTATGATCTTAGTGAAAAAGAAATGGTCATAGGGTTACCAAAGATTAATTTTTCCAAAGCAGTTTGTCAAGGTTGCATCTTAGGAAAACACCCAGAGCATAAATTTGAGAAAGCTAGTCATGAGAGAACCTCTGCACCTCTTGAGTTGATCCACATTGATGTTTCTGGCCCATTTCCTCATATTTCAATGAGTCAGGCCAAATATGCATTGACATTCATAGATGACTTTTCCAGGTATTGCTAGGTTTACTTCCTGAAACACAAGTCTGAAGTTTTTGGCCTCTTCAAAGTCTTTAAGGCTTTGGTTGAAAACCAGTCTAGGAGGAAACTCAAGGTCCTCAGATCTGACAATGGTGGTGAGTATGTCAAGTTTGAGTTCATTCAATATTGTGTAGATGCAAGTATTCAGATGCAACATTCTTTCCCTTACACACCACAACAGAATGGTGTTGCTGAGAGGAAGAACAGATCACTGAAATAGATGGCAACTTGCATGATGGAGGCTAAGACTTTGCCACCAAATTTTTGGGCCGAAGCTATAAAATGTGTAGCCTATATCTAGAATAGGGTGCCTCATAAACAACTTGATGGTATGAATCCTTTTGAATCATGGAGTGGGCACAAGCCAGATGTGACCCATTTCAGGATTTTTGGCTCAAGGGCTTGGGCTAGAATTCCAACAGAAAAGAGGAAGGATTTGCAGCCCCAAATCCAAGAGTGTCTATTTGTTGGGTAATCTGAAGATTCAAAAGGGTACAAGCTGATAAATTTGAGCACAACCAAATCCTTCATTGAAAGGTGTGTTCAGTTTCAAGAAGAGCCCCTAGCAGCAGTGGAAGTTGGAGAATCCTCTTCACCACTAGAACCTCTGAATGTAAGTGAAGAGATAGTTGAACATGCTGATTCTGATATGTCTGATAATGATGATTTAATTGCAGATCCTAACAGTCCTACAAGACCAAAATGAGCAGCAAATACCATTCATGTAGTTGGAGAACTAGCTGGAAATCCTAATGATCCTAGGAGGACTAGATCTCAGTTTGAGAGTGCTCTATGCATGAAAGATCCTAGGTTTGTAGAGAAATGCTATCTGATGGTTGAATTATACCAAAAGACATATGAAGATGTAGCAAATGATCCAAGATGGAAAACAGCCATGAAATAAGAGTTCAGCTCAATCCAGAAGAACAACACTTGGGAGCTGGTTGATCTTCCCCCAGGGAGGAAGCTAGTTCAGTGTAAGTGGGTGTACAAAACCAAATTTGCTGCTGATGGTTCACCTCTGAAGTACAAGGACATATTGGTAGACAAGGGCTACTCACAGGTACATGGCATAGACTACAATGAGACCTTTGCACCAGTGGAAAAGATGGACTCCATCAAGCTAGCCTTAGCCATTGCAGCTTCAAAGCAATGGGAGGTACACCACATGGATGTGAAGTGTGCTTTCCTGAATGGAGATATTAGTGAATAGATTTACATTCAATAGCCTCAAGGATTTGCTACTAACCCATCTCTTATGTGCAGGCTAAAGAAGTCATTGTATGGGCTTAAGCAAGCCCCCAATGCTTGGTATGCCAAGATTGATAGCTTTCTGCTATCACTGAATTTTGTTCGATGAAAATCAGATCCAAATGTCTATTTGAAGCTGATTCATGGTTCATTAATGATCATTTATTTGTATGTTGATGACCTTCTCATTACAGGAAGCTCAAAGGATGAAATTTCCTCCTTGAAGGATGCAATGAACCATGCCTTCTCAATGACAGATTTGGGCTTATTGAGCCAATTCTTGGGGCTCGAGATTGCTCAAACCAAAGAAGGAATAAAAGTACATCAGTCCAAGTATGCCTTGTATTTTCTGAAAAAATTCAATATGAAGGATTGCAAGCCAAGCAAGACTCCTTTCCTTTCAGGAGTTAAGCTTGAAGAAGCTGATTCTTCACCTATGGTAAACAATACACTGTATAGGCAATTGATTGGATGTTTGCTGTATCTTACACATACTCGACTTGATATTTCTTATGCAGTAAGTGTGGCTTCAAGATACATGGATTAGCCTCATGAGATCCATTGGAGAGCAGCCAAAAGGATCCTTAACTTTATTCAAGGAACAAGGACTCATGGGATCTTCTACAAAGCTAAATCTGATCTTGATTTGATTGGGTTTACTGACAGTGATTGGGCAGGTGACAACATAGATTGAAATTCAACATTAGGATATGTGTTCATTCTTGCTGAAGGGCCAATCAGTTGGTCAAGAAAGAAACAGAGTGCCATTGCACTCTCATCTACAGAAGCAGAGTACAGAGGAGTTGTAAATACAGCAACTCAATGTTTATGGTTGCAAGGGTTACTTGGTGAGTGTAGCTTCGAATCAGAATACTCAACTAGTATCTACTATGATAATCAGATTACCATTCAAATATGCAATGATCCAATTCAGAATCAAAGAACCAAACACATTGAGAGCCATATGCACTACATCAGACAACTTGTGCATGATGGCACCATTCATCTACTCTTCTGTTCATCTTCAGAACAAGTAGCAGATATCTTCACCAAAGTTTTTTGTGAGAAGACATTCAGCAATCTCAAATCACTGTTGGGGATTGCTGATCATGTTGTGAAGCATGAGTGATGACAAGATTTCCAAATTTTGTTTTACTGTCCATGTTTAAGGGAGGATTTTTCCCACTGGGTTTTTGCCTCTTTCCTTGGTTAAATGGACATGCAGTATGTAAAGGGTGACTAAGCCTTGTTTCTAGGCCCTATAATTTTCTGATATTTTACTCATAAGTCAAGATTAAGGGGGGGTGTTAGAATAATCAACCCATAGTTAGCTACCTTAGACATTAATTAATCCAATTTTTGTCTTATTTGCCTAGTTTCCACATTCCACCTTATGCAAGTTGTCCTCCACACATCCATAGTGGTCAAACTTTCTAAATTTGAGTCATGGAGCGCTTGGGAAACCACTTGGAATCAAATCTACGTTATTCCTGGCCTCCCTAGTGCATGTCTGCTTTTTTTGAGTTTTAAGGCAATTGGGAAAGTTTGACTAGGTGAAGTTAACTTGTTTTTTGTCCTCATCATAATCCACCCTTTTCTCCTAAGAAAAGCATGTATTAGTTTTCCTTCCATCACCTATTAGCTTGCCTAATTGATTTTTCCAATTCATGAGCTCCTAGACAGTTTTGGAAACTGCTTTATGCACCTATGGGGGATTTGCTTAGATTTAGTAAGCCTGCTTTTAACCAAATTCGAATGGCATACTTATGCATTCGAATATCTTATGTAATTATTTATTAGGGCAGCCTATGAATTCAATACAGATTAGTGTTCTGCTCCATAGTCAGTCTTCTTTGTGAGTAATTTGCACGTGTAATTGGAAATTGTTGTGAGTGTAATTGTTCTAACACCTGGGTTCAATTTACACACTACTGGGGGTATGCCTAAGATGTCTTTGTCTAAAACTGTCACAATCCAACAACCAAATGTAGACCAACATATTCCTATTCCAACTATTCTTCATGGTTTCATCTTTGTTAATTTAGCACTTTGTCTACAATCATCCATAAACATATAACAGATCGTTCTTATGATAGTCAATAAAGTGTCATCTAACACTAGGCAACATTTGCAATGTGAAGATCCATCAATGCAATTGGATAACATTCAATGCAGAGTAAGAAAAGTGGTTTTTGGTGTAATCCAGGATTAAAAAAATATGGTTATTTGTACTTCCATACAATGTATATTCAGAATGAAAATAAGATCCTATGTAAATAGAGACATTATTTTATTTATTAAAATACTAAAATTTCATCGTCGTTGTCTATTTGAAGGAGTACTGATTTTGTTTTCTCTCTGATGCCCATAGGCTAGCACTTATGCTGAATCTAACGGTAGTGAGTCTACACAAGATGGTCTTTCAACGCCTATGCGTTACCTTACAAAACCAAAGCATGTATGTGATGAGACTCCATACTCTGCTAGTTCTCTTCCCTCTCTTTCACAAGCAGTGTGTCTAATTTTTTCATACAAAGAAGGTTTTTAGCAGGATGATGCAGAATATACTAAATTCAACTCAACTTCTCTCTTTCTGGGTAAGCCTGGGAGAGGCCCACAGTCAATTTTGAAGTCTGACTCCACTAATGGCCCTGGAGCCTTTGCTACTGGGGGTATTCCTAAGATGTCTTTGTCTAAAACTGTCACAATCCAACAACCAAATGTATATCTGCATATTCCTGTGCCAAGTATTCCTCATGCTTTTAGCTCTGTTAATTCATCACTTTGTCTACAATCATCCAAAAACATATAACAGATTGTTTCTATGACAGTCAATATAGTGTCATCTAACACTAGGAAGCCTTTGCAGTGTGAAGACCCATCACTACAATTGCATGACATTCAATGCAGAGTAAGAAAATTGGTTTGTGATGTAATCTAGGATTAAAAAATCTGATTAGTTGTACTTCCATACAATGTATATTCACAATGCAAATAAGATCCTATGTAAATAAAGACATTGTTTTATTTATTAAAATACTAAAATTTCCTCATCATTGTCTATTTGAAGGAGTACTAATTTTTTTTTCTCTCTGATTCCCACAGGCTAGCACTTATGCCGAATCTAAGGGTAGTGAGTCTACACAAGATGGTCCTTCAACGCCTATGTGTTACCTTACAAAACCAAAGCATGTACATGATGAGACTCCATACTCTGCTATTCTCTGCCCTCTCCTTCACTAGAAGTGGGTCTAAGTTCTTCATACAAAGAAGGTTTTCAGTAGGATGATGCAGATTGTACTAAATTCAACTCAACCTCTCTCTTTCTGGGAAATCCTAAGAGAGGCCCACAGTCAGAGTTGAATTCTGACTCCACTGATGGTCCTGGGGACTTTTCTACTTGGGGTATGCCTAAGATGTCATTGTTTAAAACTGTTGTAGTCCAACAACAAAGTGTATACCAGCATATTCCCATGCCAGGTATTGCTCATGCTTTCAGCTCTGTTAATTCAACACTTTTTATACAATCATCCAGAAACATAAAACATATTGTTCCTATGACAATCAATAATGTGTCATTTAACACTAGGCATCCTTTGCAGTGTGAAGATCCATCAATGCAATTGTATGCCATTCAATGTAGAGTAAGAAAAGTGGTTTGTGGTGTAATCCAGGATTAGAAAAATATAATTAGTTTTACTTCCATACAATGTATATTCACAATGCAAATAAGATCCCATGTAAATAAAGAAATTGTTTTATTTATTAAAATACTAAAATTTCCTCATCGTTGTCTATTTGAAGGAGTACTGATTTTGTTTTCTCTCTGATCCCCACAGGCTAGCACTTATGCTAAATCTAATGGTAGTGAGTCTACACAAGATGGTCGTTTAACGCATATGCATTACCTTACAAAACCAAAGCATGTACATGATGAGACTCTGTACTCTTATAATTTTATATGCTCTCTTTCACTAGCAATGGGTCCAAATTCTTCATAAAAAGAAGGTTTTAGCAGGATGATATAGAATGTAATAAATTCAACACAATGTCTCTCTTTCTGGGTAAGCCTGGGAGAGGCCCATTGCCAGTTTCAAAGTCTGAATCAACTGATAGTCTTGGGCCTTTTCTACTGGGGGTATGCCTAAGATGTCTTTGTCTAAAACCGTCACAATCCAACAACCAAATGTATACCTGCATATTCTTGTGCCAAGTATTCCTCATGCTTTCAGCTCTGTTAATTCAACACTTTGTCTACAATCATCTAGAAACATAGAACATATTGTTCCTATGACAATCAATAAAGTGTCATCTAACACTAGGTAGCCTTTGCAGTGTGAAGATCGATCAATACAATTGGATGCCATTCAATGCAGAGTAAGAAAAGTGGTTTGTGGTGTAATCCAAGGTTAAAAAAATTTGACTGGTTGTACTTCCATACAATGTATATTCACAATGCAAATACGATCCTATGTAAATAGAGACATTATTTTATTAATTAAAATACTAAAAGTTCCTCATCATTGTCTATTTGAAGGAGTAATGATTTTGTTTTCTCTCTAATGCCCACATGCTAGCACTTATGCTGAATCTAAGGGTAGTGAATCTACACAAGATGGTCCTTCAACACCTATGCATTACCTTACAAAGCCAAATCATATACGTGATGAGACTCCATACGCTGGTAATTATATTCCCTCTCTTTCACTAGTAGTGGGTCTAAGTTCTACATACAAAGAAGGTTTTCAGCAGGATAATGCATAATGTACTAAATTCAACTCAACCTCTCTCTTTCTGGGTAATCCTGGGAGAGTCCCATTGTCAGTTTTGAATTCTGACTCCACTGATGGTCTTGGGGCCTTTGCCACTGGAGGTGTGCCTAATATGTCTTTGTCTAAAACTGTCGCATTCCAACAACAAAATTTATACCAACATATTCATGTGCCAAGTATTCCTCATGCTTTCATCTCTGTTAATTCAGCACTTTGTCTACAATCATCTAGAAAAATACAACAGATTGTTCCTATGACAGTCAATAAAGTCTCATCTAACACTAGGCAACCTTTGCAGTGTGAAGATCCATCAATGCAATTAAATTCCATTCAATGCAGAGCAAGAAAAGTGGTTTGCGGTGTAATCTAGGATTAAAATTATCAGACTAGTTGTACTTCCATACAATGTATTTCACAATGCAAATAACATCCTATGTAAATAAAGACATTGTTTTATTTATCAAAATACTAAAACTTCCTCATCGTTATATATTTGGAGTACTTATTTTGTTTTCTCTCTAATTCCCATAGGATAGCACTTATGCTAAATCTAAGGGTAGTGAGTCTACACAAGATGGTCCTTCAATGCCTATGTGTTACCTTAAAAAACCAAAGCATGTACGTGATGAGACTCCATACTCTGCTAATTCTCTTCCCTCTCTTTTACTATAAGTGGGTCTAAGTTCTGCATACAATAAAGGTTTTCACCAGGATGATGCAGAATATACTAAATTCAACTCAACCTGTCTCTTTCTGGGTAAGCCTAGGAGAGGCCCATAGTTAGTTTTGAATTCTGAATCCACTAATTTTCCTAGGGCCTTTGTTACTGGGGGTATTCCTAAGATGTCTTTGTCTAAAATTGTCGCAATCCAATAACCAAATGTATACCAGCATATTCCTGTGCCAAGTATTCCTCATGACTTTAGCTTTGTTAATTCAACACTTTGTCTACAATCATCTAGAAACATACAACAGATTGTTCCTATGACAGTCAATAAAGTGTCATCTAACACTAGGCAACCTGTGTACTGTGAAGATCCATCAATGCAATTGGACGCCATTCAATGCAAAGTAAGAAAAGTGGTTTTTGGTGTAATCCATGATTAAAAAAATATGAGTAGTTGTACTTCCATACAATGTATATTCACAATGCAAATAAGATCCTATGTAAATAGAGACATTGTTTTATTTATTAAAATACTAAAAGTTCCTTGTTGTTGTCTATTTGAAGGAGTACTGATTTTGTTTTCTCTCTAATTCCCACAGGCTAGCACTTATGCTGAATCTAAGGGTAGTGATTATAGCACAAAATGCTCCTTCAACACCTATGCATTACCTTACAAAACCAAAGCATGTACTTGATGAGACTCCATACTTTGCTAATTCTCTGCCCTCTCTTTCATTAGCAGTGGGTCTAAGTTCTGCATACAAAGAAGATTTTCAGCAAGATGATGCAGAATGTACTAAATTCGACTCAACCTCTTTCTTTCTGGGTAACCCTGGGAGAGGCCCACAGTTAGTTTTGAAGTCTGACTCCACTGATGGTCCTGGGGACTTTGCTACTAGGGGTATTCCTAAGATGTCTTGTCTAAAACTATCCCAATCCAAAAACCAAATGTATACCAACATATTCCCGTGCCAAGTATTCATCATGCTTTCAGCTCTGTTAATTCAACACTTTCTCTACAATCATCCAGAAACATACAACGGATTGTTCCTATGTCAGTCAATAAAGTTTCATCGAACACTAGGAAGCCTTTATAGTGTGAAGATCCATTGCAAAGAAGTGCATATGGAGAGAAGTTTAAGATTCTAGCTTGCAACACAAGTTATTTTTCTTACTCTACGTCTAATGGCAGCTAATTGGAGGCCCTAATAAGCTACATGCCTATCCTTCAGACCCCTCCAATGGCAGGTTTTGGTGGGAAACAACTAATCAACGATGAAGACAATCTATCTCTTGGCAACAAAAATTGTCAAGAATTAGGGAGAAAAAGGAAATTTGTTTCCCAAATGAAACATGTAGCACATTCAACAGCACGGCCAATATAAGAGATGAGCAAGGGCTTTCTGGAAGCTTTGGATAGTGCAAAAAATGATGGCCCCTATCATAAAAAGAAACAACTTAAGCTGATTTAGCCACCGAATGGCAAAGCTGAAAATTGGAAGCTAATGAATGGCTTTGCAGGTTTACAAAGCATGTGCGCATATAGAAAGCTCAGAAAGTGGGCCATTGAGTATGAAGAGCCTGTTGCTGAGGCTTTTCCACTCAGTATGAAGAGCTTGTCGCTGAAGGTTTCAAGCTGCTAAGTATTCTTTTGAAGCAGCCGTGGGATCTAAGTATGGCTTAGCAACCAAGTACAAGTGGGATGGTTTAGCCATTGTAATATGTTGAAAAGCCATCGATGTACTAGATAATTTTCATGGAGATATTTTTTGAGAAAACTCATATTTATTGTAATACTTAATATTTCATATAATATAATTTGTGCGGTTTGAAACTTATATGGTTGTACTTTATATTATTTATAAGTGTTGTAATTAACTAATTAATGTGACATTGCATAATTCACATGTGTATTAGAAGATGATAAATAATGGATGATTCTTTTTTTAATTTAAACATAATATCATATTAAAAATTTATATTGATTAATAATGGACACCATTAAAACTACTAAAATATAATAACCACACATAAAACGATTAAAAATGACTAAATTAGTGGCCAATAAATGAGATTAATGACCAAAATTCGCATATAAAATGACAAAAAAAACGCCCGAATTTCGCATATCAATGACCAAATAACAGTTTTGGTGGCTAATTTACGGTCTTTTATTACGTGACCAAATTCGGTCATATTCTAGTTTGTCATGAGGTCATTAATTTGGTCATAAATATGGTCATATATTTGGTCATTGATTCAAATATATGACCAAATTAATAACCAAATATATGACCAAATTAATGACCAACGGACAAGCTATAAATGACCAAAATAAAAATGACCTGTTTTGGTCGCGTAATAGAAGACCGTAAATTAGCCACCAGTGATCGCCATACCGAAAGTGGTCATTGATATGTGGATTTTGGTAATTTTTTTGGTCACTAATCTCTCATTTTCCACTAGTGATGGTTATGATATTTACAGTATATAATTTTGATAATGATTTTCACTATGTAAGTGTGAAAGAATAGATCATTGTCCTTTGTATTGTTTGTTTCTATGTATAGTTTGTTGCTAGTCGTTGTCTAGCATAGAAGAATGTGAAGGAAGCTGCTTGCAGCCTTTGCAAAAGGAGGAGAAATCGTTGAATATTGATACATATCTAGTATCCCTATGTGAAAGAGGAAGCTACAGAATCCCAATGACAGAGTAGCCTACACGTATGCATGAATATGCAAGTGTGCAGAGAACTGAAACTGCAATGGAGAAGTTAAATGTTCATTTTTTTGTTGAAAAAAATTTCTTTATGATATCTCCATACCAATATGTTTATGGGCATGTAATCTGTTTGACATACATGATTTGTTATATGCGACACCTGAGTGTTTTTGGTCAAAATCCTTAGTCGCACGCCTGATTTCTCCAAGTTGTTGTAAGCCCTCTTATGGAGGTATAGATGTAATGCAACAACATTCAGTGAATCTCTCATAGAGAGAGATCAGTTAAGAGATATGAAATATCTGATTTCGAAGGAGTAGGTTTTTGGACCAGATGTATTGGACCCTTTGAAAGTCCAAAAATAAATTTAAACAGTTACCCTAAAGAAGATTGGAACAACATAACAAAAACTTAAATCTCAAATTTTTGAATGTAACTTCTTGTTAAATGGGGAGTGTTGGAAGGTAATTCCAAGAAGAAAACTGTAGTCATTAAATGCACTAGGTAGATGTAGTTGTGGTAGGTAATGAAATAGGATGCAACTAGTTTTCAGCTCAAGCTCTATAATAAAATACAGTTATCTTTTTATCATTCTCTATGTCGACTAATATCTTCTTTTAACCAAAAACAAAACACATATATATTTATATGAATATAACCACATTGCCATTTTATTTTCTCTCACAAATTTCATTCAATCGAAGATATAAAATTTATATGAATATTTAAATATAAATCAAATTTTGTCTCTCAACCCACATATGTAAAGGAGAGTAACAAATGTAAGAAGAATAACATGAAGAGAGAATATAAAAATACATACGCAAATTGCAAGATAAACTAGAGACTCATCATATAATAGACAGTTCGTCCTCCTTAAGTGAGCTATTATTTTTTTTGGGCTATTATCTTCAATTTTTTGAAAAATTATTTTTAAAGCCAACATTTTCAACAAGAAAAACTATGTTTGAGCACCATAATTTAGCATCACTTTTATTTTATGGTGTTAAGGTGGTGGTATTAGCACCGGTTACAATTTTGTGGTGCTAAGGTGGTGGTATTAAAATCACTTAATTTTAGTGGTGCTAAGTTGGTGGTATTAGCACCACTTATAATTTGCAATGTTAAGATGGTGTTAATGTTTGTTAATATTATTAGAAATTGAGTTTTTCCTTATCTATGTTCAGATAAATGACATGTTGGCAAGTACCATATATGGTGCAAAGTTATTATTTGCCACATAAAAATGTCCATGTAGAATTTAATTATGAGGATTTGCACCATAAACAAAGAACTTCACAAATGATTATTTTGTAAATAATGTAATTCTATTATTTTTTATTTTTTATTTACTCAAATAAGGAAAATAAATTCACAATATTTATTTATGAGGCTTTGCACCACAAAAACAACAAGTTCACAAATTATCTACTTCTAAATAATTTAATTCAAATGTTCAATTTTAACATTATTTAAACAAATAAATACATAAGATTGTGAATATTGACAAGTATGTAAAAACACCAATTTTTAATGTATTATGATTGTAAGGTACCAATACAAATTATTTGAATTAAAATTTGATTATTCAATTGGGAATTTTATTGATCTCATAAATTTATTCATGGACATTAGTGTCATTATTAGGTTCGTAGCACAAAGCATGGATCTCACTTCCATATACATGGTCAATAAAGAAAACATCTACCTTTGGCCCTAAAAGAAACTTTTAGGAACCTATGACTAATAAAGACACTTTAAAGGTCACTAAATGTCTCCCAAAGAGTATTCTTAGCCTCTATGTGGGGCTAAAGAAATTCTTAGGAATCTAGGACTAAGGAAGACACTTCAAAGGTCACCAAATGTCTCCCAAATAATATTCTTAGCCTCTATGTGTTGGCATTCATAGTGTCATAAATATTTTAATCACTAATCCTAAGGCTAGCCAAATCTGATCTAGGAAAGTACCATATGTTGGTGCTAAGTTTTAATTATTAATCCTAAGGCTAGAGAAATTGCATCTTAGGATTTACTATTAAGTGCAAGAATATGAGGGACCTTTTAGATGCAATCCTAGTTTTCAAAAACACGATCACATTACATAAAAATACAACGCGTTTCTGCTACATAGAACTTGTTATGGTTCAACCTAAGCCTGACATGTCATGGGACATGTAGGATAGGAAAACATATCGCGTACGCGTTATATAAATACAAAACGCATACGTGATATGTAGTTATAAAACGCGTATGTGATTTGTAAAATTAAAATTAATTTATATAGACAGTCTCGAAACCCACGGCCTATTCTACCCATCAGGAATGCGAAAACTGACAGCGAATTGGAGCGATTTGGAGCAAATTGGGTGTCATGTATTGTTGGAGGAGTTGATTTAGTAGGAGGTGAGGAAATTACAACGGTGAATTATCATCTAATCAGGTAATTCAATAACCCATAGCATTCTTTTTTGTCAATTCTAAACCTAGAATATTATTTTTTAATAGTGTAAAACAACCAAATTTTGTATTATTTAGCAAATTGGAAATAATCGAGTCACTAATTAAATTCACTTCTCCCTCTACCAAGATGAGTGAATAATTACAATGAATTCATTTTCAAGAACTCAAAAATTCCTAATGCAACAAAAAATAAAAAAATATAGAACTCCTCCCTTTATACAATTTATCCATCAACATGAAACCCAAATTTCCAACCCTCAAAGGACATTTCCCCATGATACTAATTGAATAAGTTTCCTCGGAAATGGCCATAAAAAGAGAAATGCATGTGCACAAGCATGAATAGAAAAAATGCATAAAATTAAATTAGTAAATTGGTTTCTCAAAATTTTATCACAATCATGTGTCCATGAACATAATCAAAATTTCATCACAAGTGTATGTAGTTATACATTGCCTCTTAGTTAAGCACCCTCAACTAAATGCCAAAACACATTAACAAAGTGCCTCTCGGGCCTTCCCTTTGAAGCATAAAACATTGTATTATATAAAATCAACAATATATATATATATATACACACACACACAAAGTTAAATCTAGTAACTATGACTAGTTTTATTCCTTCCTCCAGTTTTAGCAACCACCACCATTTTTCCACTAAAATATTTGCACTTCTTGGTTATAGCACCCACCTCATTTTTGTTTTAACATACCTTCCTTGGCACTTTTCTCTTGCTCTGTGCATATGAATTACCCTCCGTGCCCCTGGCCTTATCGTAATGATAAAAAAATTTAAAATATACGAACCTTATCACAGTGATATCGAATTACAATTCAACACATCCTGACGCCCTCATACAACCCCGATATTCATCAGGTCACTAGTGCTAATTAATTAAAGGTCATCACCTAAACTAAATAGAACTTGAATTCTGCTTCTTTTATCCTATAAACATAATAAAGAAAATTAGAAACATGTGAGACACTAGGTCTCCCTAAGATCCCTTGACCTAGCAGAGACATAAATGACTTTACTCAAACAGTCTATGCCCCTGCATCACTAGGTTTATCAACCATTTTTTTAAATAGAAAAAAAAATGGGTAATATATTTCTACATGTTGAGTCTCTAAGCTCATCTACAACCAACTATTGTCCAGTCCACAAATTCTCCATTTTTCCATGTAACTTTTGGTTGGTTTCCATTTTTATACAACAATGGAAATGGTGAACACCCATGAACTACCTAAAGTGCGTCGTGAGAGTGTTCCCAACCATTATCGAGTCAATTATATTTAGAGGATATGGTGGCAGCCCTGTATCACCCCTTTTCTTGCCTCACATGTCCTAATAGTCCCTTGCCCCTTTCTTTTACATATCTAAGGGACGTAGAGGCCAAAACATGTCAAAATAGCACTCCTAAATTCAAAGAATTTTAAACCCAAGTGTGCATGGAAAAGTCACCAATGAGGGTTAAGAAATGCCTTAACTTCTAGAAATAAGTTGAACGAAACTTACTATTTAATTGTTAAATGTTTAATTTTAAGTTTTAAATGTATGTAAGTGAATGCCATTAAATTGCTTACTTGAGTTTGATTTAATTTAAATTTTCAATTTTGAAGAGACTTCATTATATACCATGTATATGTTTCTAATGATTTTCTTATTGATGTTTTTAATTGAGTTGCGCCTATGGACACAAATGCTGAAATATTGATTGAGCTTTCCCACTTTAGAGGACTTAGTACTTCTTTTAGTGGTGGTGATAGGATTTGTCATTCACTTGCATCCACTTTGGATGCAATTGTTGAGACTAATTCATTGTCAAGCAACATACTATATGATATTACATCATATAGAGAAAGAAAAAGACAATATTACGCTGATGGGATTGACTACAATGCAATAAAAAATTTGAAAATAACCAAAGAGCATATATTTTCATTGTTTAGGGACCCTCGCACGGGGGAAATCCCAAATGAAAATAGGCCTCATATCTCTACTGATTGGTGCAAATTTCAGCCATTTTTTGATATCTGGATGGACAGATGGTATATGGTTTTTGATATGCCACCACATAACAATAGGGAAACCCACTTGTATTTCCTTCGGAAGATGTATGCAGAGTTTGTGTTGGATAAACACGTAAACTATTTTGATATATTGCAGTTTCAGGGGATCGGTGGTGGGATGCCCCAAAACCGACCCAATGCTAGGCTTTGAGACCTTGATCGCCCTATCCCTCCACCTTGTAGGTAGTTTCCTGGGCCAGATGTCCCACTTGTACATTGTGTTATTCCACAAACATGTGATGCATATTTGAGTTTGGCACGAGAATTTGTTCGTCATAACACTATGGTTCAGCATATGGGTGAGGAAGGGACATCTGTCCCCGGTGTTGTACATACACCAGGTCATCATGGTGCAAGACCATCTTTTAGTGTAGTACCACCCACTAGTGCAGCACCATTATCACATCCCCAACCTACTTTTGATCCTCACGAGTGCACATCGTGTAGTCTTCCCTGCTATGGTCTTTCCTCATATGTTGTCTTCAGTTGGTTTTTGAGTGATGTATGCATATGGTTAATTGTAATAAATTCTTCATTTATTTTCCTCTTTGTAAACATATGTATAGTTTGAGCTAATATATTAATTTTTTGAACTTGTAGTTGATGCTTTATGCTAGCAGCAACGCCCCAGAGTTTCATGTTCCACACCCTACAGAGGGGTATGACATTCCATCCACTGATCCCTTGGTTGGTGGAGAGATTCATATAGAACCCATTGTCGTATCTCACACCGAGATAAACAGTTTAAAAATTCAGTTTTTAATACTTGTTAATTTGTTAATTTCCACATACTGTACATGTTAGTTCACTAATGCTATCTACGGTCTAATATTTACAATCATTAAACATGCAGATGCCAGATACTTCATGGGGGAAAGTGATGATGGAGGTAGAATCCATGGTCGTATCGACCGAGGAAACATCTGGGAATGACATTCCATCTATTGATCCCTTGGTTGGTGGAGAGATTCATATAGCACACATTGTTGTATCTCACACCAAGGTAAACATTTTAAAAATTCAGTTTTTTAATACTTGTTAATTTGTTAATTTCCACATACTGTACATGTTAGTTCACTAATGCTATCTACAGTTTAATATTTACAATTATTAAACTTGCAGATTCCAAATCCTTCACGAGGGAAAGCATTGATGGAGGTAGAATACATGGTCGTATCAACCGAGGAAACATCTGGGCTCCAGGTAAACAATTAAAAATGTCATTTTTTAAATACATGTATGTTCGTTGAATCATACATGTCTAACTACATGAACACTTGTTGACTATAGGCACCAACCGAAATACCTGGACCATTTCCTAGAGTTGTATCTCCTCACAGGCCATATGTGAACAAGGGTCATGTGTATATGAGGCGGCCTACTCCTAGCAAGAGTCCAGTTTTCCATGACCATGGAAGTATTGGTACCATGGTGATTTATATCCTTTGATGATATTTATTGGTTAACTTGAAATCCAGTGCATAATTTTTTTTGTTAATGTTTGATTTGCATGTGTACTATATCAGGAGCTAGAGTTTACTATTGAAAACCTCGCAGGCATGGTTGATGTAGCAGTCACTACTACATCTACAATGGCAACAAGTCACACAGAGGTACAACTATTTCAACATGATCGTTACATAGTTTATTATTGTTGGCATATGTTTATTCATGCATGTCTAACTATTTCAACATTTGGTGATTGTAGCCACCAACAGTAGAAGTTATTGATGCAATAGTCAATGTGGCATCTGCAATAACAATAAGCCACACAGAGGTACAACTATTTGAACATGATCAAGACATAGTATGTTATTGTTCTCTATTGTTTATTCATGCACATGTCTAACTATTTCAACATTTGGTGATTGTAGCCACCAACAACAGCAGCAGTTCCTGCCCCCTCTGGTTCAACCATTGATGCAACCATCCTTGATGTTCAACCAAAAACTCCATCTGCTACACAAGGAACACAATCCCCTTTGTCATAGTCTCTCGCTGAGGTGAGATGTCCATTAATTACCAATTGTATCATGCAATGTCGATGAACATGTTGATAATTGTTGAGTTAATTTAGATATGGTATTTTATTGAGCTAATGTATAAGTATATATTTAGTTGAATTTAACAATTGATATTTAATTTGCAGGATCCAAAGATGCACACTGGTCCTAGAGTTGTTCCTAGAGGATCAACATCAAGAAAGAACAAGAGGAAGCTTGAGTTTTGATGTGTCTTGTGGGATATGTACATTTCGATACATGTACATGTGGTTTGGATAGTTTTGGATACATGTACATGTGTCTTAGATAGTATTGGATAGTTGTGGAGACATGTACTTCTGGTTTCTTTTGGATATATATGTACTTTTGGATACTTTTGGATATTTATGTACTTTTGGAGACATGTACATTGAAATTTCAGTTATAAATGAATGATACATTTCACTTTTAATTTGTTCTTTGGTTTCCACATGTTCTTGTGTCAATCTATTGTATTGATTTGTGTGTATTATCTATTACTTATGAATGCACTATGTCAAAAGAACAAACTATTATATTTAAAGGTTTCAATGATCTCACTACATGCACACTAATTGGATATCTAAATAGAAATTGTGATTTTGGATGATCATTACAAGTAAAGTCAAAGTTCTTGCTCGTGTAATTTAATAAATATAAGTGCAATACAATATATTTCAAGGTTTCAATGAACTCATTACATGCACACCAATTGGATATATCTAATTAAAAATTATGAGTTTGGATGATTAAATTACAATTTAAGTCAATGCTCAAGTGTAATTTAATAAAACTAAGTGCAATACATGCTTCACATTTCGTCAATGACCAACAACACTATTCAACAAACCTCATGTACCCAATGACTAATCACTCAGCATTAAAGGAACTACAATAGAATCCAAAGACCGAGAACCAACTTCGTGAATCAACATGATTTGAAGCATAAGTCCACCGAATTTGAAAAAGTTGAGTTGGACATTAGATTTATTCTGAACTGAGTTATGACAATAAGATAAGATTAGGGTTAGGATTATGTTTTCCCTGGTAGGGTTATGGTTATGGGCCATGCATGTTAAACAGTAAACCCTAGTTAGGGCTATGATTTTCCAAGTTTGTCCCTCGTTGGCATGAAATGCATTGTCCCCTACTAAGCGAAACCCTAGTTTCAAAAACCACCGTATACGAAGGTCATCAGGAAATGGATAGGTAGGAGAGGTCTGAACCTAGCTAAAATCACACGTCACGAATCTAACTGAATCGACAGTTTCTCGATCGGAAGCCCGAGCATCGATCTGGGGTGAGTTAGGTCACCTCGAGATACCGTTCAGGGACACTTTGTGGACTTGTATAGGGGTCAAAAAAACCTCATGGAGCTGCAATTTTGAATTGTATCAACTCCTGCTAGTGTGTTTTGGCATGAGAAATATGACAATGCCAACCACATCCCCATCGTCCGTGGCTTTCCAAGTTTGGCCCTCGTTGGCATGAAATGCATTGTCCCCTACTGAGAGAAACCCTAGTTTCAGAAACCACTGTATATGGTGGTCACCGGGAATTGGACAGGTGGGAGAGGGCCCCCCTTAGCTAAACTCCCACATCATGAATCCAATGAAATTAACGGTTCATTAATCGGAGGCCCGAGCATCGATCTGTGGGAAGTTGCAAATCACCTCCAAATACCGTTCAGGGACACTTGGTGGACTTGTTCCCGGTGCGCAAAAAACCTCACGGAGCCACAATTTTGAATTCCGTTAACTCCTTATAGCATGTTTGGGCATGGGAAATATGGAAACTCATACCGCATCCCCACCGTCCGTGGCTTTCCAAGTTTGGCCCTCGTTGGTGTGACTGCATTGTCCCCTACTGAGCAAAACCCTAGTTTCATAAACCACCCTATAGGGTGGTCATTGGGAAATGGACAGGTGGGAGAGGCCCCCCCCTAGATAAAATCCTATGTCATGAATCCAACTGAATCAACGATTTGTCAATCAAAGTCTAGAGCATCAATATGTGGAGAGTTGTAGGTCACCTCTAGATACCATTCAAGGACACTTGGTGGACTTGTTTCAGGTGCACAAAAAACCTCATGGAGCCGCAATTTGAATTTTTCCAACTCCTGCTAGTGTGTTTGGACATGGGAAATATGGAAACTCCAACCACATCCCCACCGTCTGTGGCTTTCCAAGTTTGGCCCTCATTGGTGTGACTACATTGTCCCCTACTAAGCGAAACCCTAGTTTCAAAAACCACTGTATACGGTGGTCATTGGGAAATGGATAGGAAGGAGAGGGACCCCATAGCTAAAATCCCATGTCATGAAACCATTGGAATCGATGGTTCATCGATCAGAGGCCCGAGAATCGATCTGTGGCTAGTTGAAGGTCATTTCCACACTACTACATTTCGATCCAAAATCTGACGGCAAAATCCGACGGCGCATGGATTTCTCTTTTTAAACTTACCAAAAATCACAATGATACATTTTTTTTTTTGTAAATGTGGCCACAAGCATCGGTTAAGCGACGGCACGTTGGAAAGCCTCTCTTAAGTGACGGAGTAAGCGACGACAACTTTCCAAAATAGTTATTTTTTATTATACATCCATTTTAGTCGTCGCTTAAGCGACGGTAACTTCCCCAAATAGCCATTTTTTTATTATACATTCATTTTAATACCCAAATAGGGAGGGAATTTATGTGTCGGCCCTGGTTTTTATGAATTGAAAGTAGCGGAGACAGCCATTTTTTTATTATACATTCATTTTAATACCCAAATAGGGAGGGAATTTATGTGTCGGCCCTGGTTTTTATGAATTGAAAGTAGCGCAGACAGCTCAGGTAATTACCCTAGAACACAGGCCATAGAGAGAGTAGCAAAGTGGTTAACCCCGTTTGGAACCACCAGCAAAGGCAATGGAAACTAAGGCAGAGGAGGAATCGGCAGAGCTAGCAGTGTGGCAAAGTTATGAGTTCCCTTAAGCAAGCACCTAAAGTTTTTAGGTAAAAGTGAAATTGATGAAGAATTAGACACTATCTGATGAAGTTATAGGATCCTTTTGTAGTTTTAGAATTTTTGCAAGGTTTTAGGGCAGGTTTTTTTGAAGATGGCAGCTTCATGCTTTTCAATGGCGACTACCCAAGTGCTGCCTTCATTAGAAGCAACAGCAGTAACAGCTTTAGGAGGAAGTTCAGCATGTCTGAAGGCTCCTTGTTCAAGGCTTCCTATGATGTCCTTGCCAACGGCTGCCCCTTGTCATTCAGGGATATCCCATGCCCGCCATGGGATTTCTTGTTTGACCCCTGTTTTGGGCAGGACGAGGGTCCTAAGAATTAGATCATTGGCACAGGATTCACCAGTGGCAGCAGAAGTGGTAGAGGAGGCACAGGATATTCCTTTGGTGCAAGCAGAAGAAGAAGTGGAGGATCCCCCCCTACATCAGGAGTTTCAGAAGGAAAAGAATCGGAAGAGCAATTGGGGGGGATTCAAGCGGTTCAGGAGGAAGAATCAGATGTAGCAATTGGTACAGAGAGCAAAGCAGAGCAAGAGACAGTTGAAGACCAGGACTATCCTCCTCTTCCTGAGGGCACTAAACTATATGTGGGTAATATCCCCTTTGTGCCTAGGTTTGAATGAAGTTTAAGTCCAAAAGGCATCAGATTTCCCTTTTCGCAAATTATGGCATTTCGGGTTGATTCACATCTTTATAGAATATAATTTGAACCTGTTAGGGATAACTGGCATGAATTTGTTATGAGAAATGTTTTTGAAGAAACCCTTCCTGAATAGAAAGACACTTCCCAAAAGGAAGTTCATGATGTTCCTCATGACATTAACCCTACCTCTGCTCTCGAACTTGAAAATTCAGCCTTTACTGATGAATTACTGAGAAAAACAAGTGTCTGTGTCTTTTCCCTAGGGTGATTCAGTCATAGTTAATGAAAAAAACCAAATTGAAAACTCTATGTAAGCCCCGTCAAAATGAAAGTGATCATATTGCTCATGATAATGAAGACTCCCATTCTCAGGGTTACACTCAACAATTTGATAGCTCAGGAGTAAAATCCTTTCAAATCACTTATTTAATTGGTCACTGGTCTAGGTGTAAATACAAGGAAATATATTCAGCCTCTATTTTACATGTAGGTGGTGAGAATTGACCCTCATCTAATCAACAAGTAACCCTTGAATCCATGACGGAAATAACTCTTGGGAGAATGAGTATAATTTGTATCCTCTGAAATCTTGGTCGCATTAAAGACCAGATCGGGCCCCAAGTGGATGAAAAATCAAGTCCTTTAGTCTTGATTAATATTTTATTTCAAAGCATTAGTGGTGATGGTATTTAGGATTGTGAACTTCTTGTCGAAAAATACCTGACTAAGAAGGTTTTAGATACAACCACTCATTCCATGTTTGTTCAAGTTGAGAATGAATTCTTTGCCAAATGCTTGGGGAATTGAATATGAAAAATGATGAAAGTTTGCCTCCTAATCAATATTTTGATCAAAATTGTAGCATGTTTTTGTTGAAAGTGAAATGATTCATAATTACGTTAATGTTATGCTATCCCATGACACATGTAAAACAATGAAAGAATGAAACCACATTGTCATTGATGATGTAGTGGTTTTAGAAGAAAATCCTAGGAGTTTCCAGGTCATGTGTGGCAAATGATTTCGTTCTTTCATTTAGAATGAAGTTTAAGTTCAATATTTTTATATTAACTGTTATTATTTTAGGTTACCCTTTACAACCCTCCAAGTTCGTAGTTATATTCCAGTCATCTAAGCTTGGTAGCAAACAATTGTTTATTTTGGAGCAAATGATAACTCTCCAATATCCAATAACTTTATATTAATTGTCTTTGGAGGCCAACGGTCTTGATGCTGGACCTAGTATTGTACAAAAATTGGTTGGCCTTGGCGATAACAGGACATCCAATATTGTCAAACGCATTGCAGAAGAAGAAATTGCACATGTTGTAGTGGGCGTGTCTTGGTTTCTGACAGTATGCAGAAAGATGGGTTGCATGCCTGACAAGACATTTACAGGTATATATGGAAATATGAACCCCGATAGATACATCTGGAACGTGAACTTCATAATCCTTTAGATGCCATGCCCCAAGCATGCCTTTTCAATGATCTACCCTTGTTCATCAACTTGCTTTTATGACATACATAATTTTGGTGTAGTATTGCACATTGCATGTTTGTTACAGAGCTGTTAGAGGAGCTTGGTGTGGAGCTAAAAGGGCCATTTAACTATGAAGCAAGATCAGAAGCTGGAATGCCTCGTGATTGGTAGGCAAAATTCTTTCTTATTGTTCAGAAGAAATTTGTCATTAACAGGACAAACTGTTCCTATTTCTTTTTTATTTGGTTTGTTTATACTTATAGTATAAATACCCTGATTTTTTGCATGGTTTGATTTGGAAGCCTATATTTTGAAAAGCCACCCTAATTGCCTTACTGTTCTTGAAATGCACTACAAAATTCTAGATCAGCACTATGATTACTACCATCTGTGCATTGTACAAGAGCAGTCATAATCAATGTGGGCAAGCTTGTTATGATGTATGCATTTGTATTTGATTCTGGTTTAAACTAGGAAATTAGGACTTCATGGGAAAGAGTGTTATTTTCTATATTGAGACAACTTAAGAGTTTCATATGATTAAATGCTTGGTATAGGTACGACACATCAAATTTGGGTCTGTCAAGATGGGATAACCACCTTGATGTGGAAAATGACAAAGAGAGAATGATATTGCAGGTATGTTTGATCCCTTGTTTGTTTGCTTGTTTTAGACTTTATGGGTATGCTATAATTTAGCACATTTGACGATTTTGATAGAAACTTTGCTGTCCATGAAATTTTGCTTGGATAATTACTACCCTTCATGGAAAAGATGCCAGTACTGAGCAGGCTCATTGCAATCCTCATAAGTTTCTAGTTTCTGATGAAGGTATCAAAACCACTGATTTCTTTCTCTCTAAGGTGAGAATCAGATCCTTTAAAAGAATTCTGGTCATTCTAACCTGTTCTTGACCATGGGTGATTAGTGGAATTGTTAAAATTGTAACATGTTTATGAAAGGCTTGCTTGCATAGTTGCCATGGAGAAAGAAAATTCTGAGCTATGGTAGTGACAAAAATTGTTTTTTGCACATCTACTTGGGTTTTTTCAACATTGGTAACACTGGTAAACCTTAGTCTTTCTTCTTGTATGGATGGTTAATTAGTAATATATATATATTAAAATCAATCCTAATGTCACATACAAGTTCCATTTGCATTTACACAAGGTGCAAATATTCAGATTCGTACCTTCTTGTGGTTGTACATAGGTGTTATTTTTACATGCATCTGCAAAGATCTGTGTTCAGGGTTTGCTTTGTTCTCCATGCATTACTTTTATGAAGGCATGGACATTTTTACCAAAATCAAGAACAATACACATCATTTGTTAGAATTTAAGGGCCAGTTATATTAAAAAAGCATAGTACATGTTGGCTTAAAAAAGTAAGCCAGCACTGTGGTAATTGCAACTCCAATAGCATATATATATAAATTGAATTACCATCACGTAGGGAAATTACAGAACTCAGTTTTTCTATTTGTCGAATGTAAGAATCTTGCAAAGCAAGCTCAATTGCACGACGGTCTGTTATTTCATCTCGAGAATTGACAGTGAGAACTTGGCATTCCTCATACTACTCACAAAGTGTGAGTAATGAAGTATCTTTAGATGTCTTCTCTATCCAAAATGTGTCCTCTCTTGAAACTGGGATCTTTCTTAGAGACACTTTCCACAGACCTTCCTGGAGCAATGATAAAATTAAAGACAGCCATGCACTATGCCTTAAGAATAACCAACCCCTTTCCTTCACACTATGCTCTTTGTATAATGTTTGAAGCTGAGAGAGTATATCTAGAATGATATTTGCCAGCTGTGATAGCTCACTCAGGCCAGTTCAAACTTCAAATTCCATTCATTCGCTCATATTTCTTTTATTCTGTAGGAAGGTGTAGTCGATTGTAGATCCTCAAGAAACAGAGGTTGATATGGAAATATTAACCCTGAAAATAGCACAGAAATGAGGAAATTTTGGTATTCAAATGAAATAGCATTAATGTCCTCCACTGAACAAAAAATGGTTAAGAACTGAGACAACTCCACATGTAACGTACAACAATGAGGGTCTGCTCAATGCATCTCCCCATGAGAATATATATATATGCTGAATATAATTGTGAAACAAAAGAGGATTAAATAGAACAGAGAGAGAGAGAAGGAAAAGTATATACTACAGCAAATCCTAGTTATATTGATCCTAGCAGTTGCTCCAAATAACTAGGATTAAATGAGACGAGGTGTGGTGTGGACTAGCAAATAGTTCGCCATATTCTACAACGTTGAACCCACCCAAGGCCTACTGAAGAATATCCATCAGTTGTATTATTTGTTATGGGAAAGGACCCAGGGATATACTCCGTCTGCTGCATCCTCAGTCCTATTTATTTTCCATCTCTATAAATGGTGATATATATGGTAGTGTCTGGATGGTCTATACCTCTACTGTTGCCTCAAGTTAACTCATTCCATTTCCATACTACACCAAACTCCTAGGATCCTATAATCTCTAGAATCTATCATACATCACCTCTGGCTCACCATAAATTCTCGATAAATCGGATGACAAGAGAACCCTGTGCACTATCAACCAACCCATGCACAAAATTAGGTACTTAGGTTATATATATGTCAATCCAAATGTATTATATATAAAGGTATCTACAGAATAGCTTATGAGTTCCTATAAATGGATATTAAAATTTTTCTACTGTTTAAGTCTATCCTCTTCAAATTATCTTAATCTTTCCAATCATTGAAGCATCTACTGAATAACTTGTGAGTTCCAATAACCAGACATTAAAGGTTAACATGTACCTGCTTCAATGATGGGGAAAGTTTACTTCTTTGGTATTCATTTAGTGACTACAACCCAAGAATTCTACTCAATGAACTCTTCTTGTAGTCTCTTTTTAGAAAGGGTTATGAATTTGATCCTGCAGTTCAGGTTCTCTTGTATTGAATTCCACAAAAAAATCAGTTTACTTTGAGGCTTGGCATAGGTCTTCTGTATTAAATTTGAGCTAGTCCTAGAGAAGACAGACTCTTCTGCCTACATAGAAATCTCTTTTAGGAAACAGCAATACGACCTTGAAGGTAAGTGCCATGGTATAAATAAGTACTCCATTATGGAATTTGGCTGCTATAATGAAAACCCTAAGTTTGAGATTGAACAAGTTCTCATGAGTCTGCAACTACTAGTTCTAGCTAACAAAGCCACTTGGTGAATGTGATAAATTGCATGTATCTCAGGAAGCTGAGTAATTATTTGGAAATAACAGGTTGGTTTCAGATAGAATCCATGATATTAATAGTACAAGCAGGGCCAGTTTGGTTTCAATGCGTAGAAACACTTCAACTTTTGCACTAGCTGTAATTGCAGATCGAAAGATTCAGTGTCAAATATAACACCTGGAGAGGAAAAAAATTAAATACTATACAGTTATAATCAGTGGCATCTTTCAGAACTGATGACAATCGACATCATAAGGATTTTAATCGCGATGTCCACCATTATGCTAGTGAGTTAAATGGTCCTGACACAACAGTACAGCTAAGATTATTAATAGGGACTGATAATGTAAGCAATCAAGAGTCAATACTGATATCAAGCAGTAAACTCTCTACTTCAAGGTTGAGAAAAAATTCTTTGTACTCAGCTGAATAACAGCCCCAGTAGAACTTTTCTAATCAACTCTTTTGTTGTGGATTAGATGTTCTGTTGTGAAATTTTCTATGGCATTTCTATACTTCAAACTTCAACATCCCCCTTGAATAATGTTTACAGACGATCAAAAGCATATTAAAGTCTCAAGTAGCTCTGAGTGTTGCAGAACTTGCTAGGAAATTGGCAAGACAGTGAGCTTTTCCATCTCAACCTGCAGCCAAGTTCTTGCCTGAAAACTGGCCTCCTTTTTTAGTTCCAAAAAGAATTCAATAGTCAAGCAAATTTCTCAAGTTGTTCAAAAAAATCAGTGTTATAAAGATAGAAAATAGACCTAATTTTTCCATTTCTTGGCTTGCTGATTTGGTATCAAATAGGAAGAACATCGAATTATTTTAGAGGGGGGAAGTGGCAATTTTATATGCATTTTTTTAGTCCTCATCTAGCTTTTCCTTGGTTAATGATTTTGTCTAGTCCACATCTAGCTTTTCCTTAGTTAATGATTTTGGACCCTTTCCGAGTTGTTGCCAAGTTCAAGTTCTGCAACACTGGCTCTAATAATAAAGAATTGCATGTTATGAATATCTTTGTATTTCAGCAACAGAGCAGAGGAAAGCAGGTATTCACCATGAAATTTCTCATAAGCTCAAATAACTCAAGAGTTGAAGACAGCCCCAAGGGGTAGCTTGGTTGGATCTTCCAGGACAAAGACGCAATATGGTTGAGGTAAGGAACTAAAGGACATTAGTAAAATTCTAAATTCAAAGAAAATGGTATAAAAATCCATTTATGTATCTTTAATCATGACAGTGTAGCATCTTTAATCATGAAAGACAGTTTGAAGCTGTAAGAAATATCCTATAAAAAAGACAGTGTTAGAAGTAGAGATGCATATTAGAAATGATTTTGGATTCAATTACTAAACATCAACAACAAAAGGATTCCCGGTCCAACACCAAATAATTAGAATTACATTCCAGTTTCCTAGCAAACAAATGGTTTTGATCTTCACTACCACTCACCAAAGTAGAGAATGCCTTAGTTCCATTGTTAAAACTTCAATTGCACATCCAGGTAACTTGGACCTCACCTTTATAGAGCCTAGACCTGAAGATGTCTTTATACCTAGAGCACTTTTTGGAACTGTAGGATGGCATCATTGTACATTCACTATGCATACACACAATAGATGCATTCACTCAAGATCCCACCAGGCCAGCTCCGGGTTGGATCTCACAGACTCTGGGTGGATATGAATCACCATATTCCCTGAACAAATAGGATTTGCCAAATTTTTCATCTACAGGATCCAGAGACCAATTGTGCACCTCATTTACAGGGGCCCCTCATACAACAAGATAAAAGGAAATACCAGTGCCTCTATAGGGAATGAAGGAGCTCCCTCTCCACTTTCTTCTAATATTGCGACTATAGATGCCTAGCCCTCTTCGAGAAAGAGATATACAACCAAGCATTTCAATTCTTGCATGTCCCACCCCACTAAGTGACTCCCAAGGGGATCACTTCATACTTCCATGTTGCTCCATTAGATCAAGGATGTTGAACCAAGCATCAGACCACACATCCTCACAGTGACAATGGGACAACTCCAGATGGATATAGAGCAGGGGTACTCCTGTTCATATAATATTTTCCTAAGTTTTCAAACTATTCACATTATAGAATTATTGTTTCTATTTTATGTGGAAATTTTTTCACACCAAAAAACCTTTTGTCAGTTGTTACAACTATGACCCATCCAATTATCCTTGGTCCTTTGTGCATCACATGATTTTTCTTGGTTGATATTCTTTGTCAGGCTGGAACTAGGTGATATTTGCACTTATTTCTATATTTGGTCAGCCATGGTTTCAATTGTCATCTAGTATTTACGACGTTACAAACTGAGTGATGTAAAGACTACAGTGGTCAAGTTGGAAACCATTATCCTTTAATCTGAATGGTTATGGCTATGGCAGGGTTGTTCATCTTTTGTTATACTTTCAAATTCTACTATTTTTGGAGATGCGTTGGGAATTCCCAATGTAAACTCTAGCCAGTATACTTTTGACCTCCATTTGGCCATCGTTGATCACTAGTGAACACTGAACAGTAATAGTTAAATTAAATTAAGTTAAATATCAGACAATGCTTTGGTCACAAGTGACACTAATAGTTAAATTTAATTGAGTTATTGTTCACTAGTAAATTTTCATAGGTTGTGGTAACATTTTATGTTGTATTTTGGACAATAAACTCTCAATAAAGTACTTCAGCATGTTGATTCTATATATATTGAGCATTGAATTTGGATCATAACAATCATTGTAATACATGACATCCTGTTAATATTCAATGCCTTGGAAGTTGGAACAGGGGAGAAGGTAGTCCCTACTTGTATGGGTATTGGAAAAGCTGATTCGATCCATATGGGCATGGGTACCTTGATTTAATTGTGCACATATGGTGTTCACTCCTAACTAACCTTTCTCATTTGGATGTTATAGATTCCGCAATATGTTTATAGAATCCAATTTTTCAACCTGTATGGGTATTGGAAAAGCAGATCCTATCCATGTGGGCGTCGGCACCTTGATTTAATAGTGTACATATTGTATTCACTACTAACCAAGCTTTCTCATTTGGATGTTATAGATTCTGCAAGATGTCTTACAAACCAATTTTTCAACTTGTTTGAATTTTTGAAATGCATTTGTTTTGCATTTTTTATCTAGGTTTGCAAACTTAGGTTGGAAGTAAAAGCCTTTATGTTAAAATCTTGCAAGTACTGCATTTCTTTGTTTCTCAATAGTCCCTACTATTAGCAGAATTGGGTCTTCTGCTGCAAAAATATTAATTACTGAGCTGTTTGGTCAGGAATGCTCAATCCTAGTAAGATGATAAGTTTGTCTATTGAATAGTGCTTTTAAGTTTTTCCGTTCCTATCGAAAAATAAGATTTGTGAATTTCTCCTCACAAGATTGATTGCACTGAGAGAAGGTGGTTGCAGTCTACGGCCCAGTTGGAGGAGATGTTTTTCTTGTGTTGGATACTCACATCCACGTGTCCTCCGTGCCCCGTGTCTTTATGTCTGGTAACTTCGGTAGTAAGGTATCACATATGGAGTGATGGAACTAAGAAGTACTGTACTGAAAATTGCTTGCTTGTCTTTTCTGAAAAAGAGTGCTTGGGCTTACAATTTCGATTGCCATTTGTAGTTTATATTGTTATGTGTCTAAGCATGTTCATATAGGTCTTCAATATTACATTTTTGTTTTGGTGGTTGCTAATTCCGTTTAAAGTCTTGCCTAAGTTTCCATGGTATTTTATGCCTCATGTTGCTGGTTAACGTACTCAGTAGATTTGTCCTTGTGGTAATCTACACTTCAGTATGGATGGAATCATTACTAGATCATATTATGCTGAGAATTTGTACCTATTTCTGATCTGTTAGAAATCTGATATTAGAACATGAACTTGTGATTTTTATTGTCATACAGTAGATTGGTTACGATTAATGAAACACTTTTTGGCTTTTCTATACAGAACATTATGCATCAGGCTACTTCACAGAGAATACACTGTTATGGGCCAAGGGAAGAGATAATTGGATGCCACTATCTACCATTCAGGGGTTACAGTCACTGGTTATTTCCAATGAAACCCAGTTAAAATCATATGAGAATGATGTTAGTTACTCAGCAAATCAATCTACTAGTCAATCCCAGGTTAATGGACAAACAACTGTCTCCCATACCTCTGATGCTTACTTAAAGGCTGCAGATGCTGATGATGATTTCCTTAGATGGAAAGAGGAGGTGAGGCAAGCAGAGGCTTTGAAGTCTGGAACAACAAAGAAGACAAAGGTATATCTACAGAGTGCAAAGGAAGAAGAACTTAATATACAAACAGATGATGCAGATGAAAGGCCTCACACCCCTCCAGATGGAGAGCAGGAATTCACAGATGATGATGGAACTTTGTATAGATGGGACCATAATCTCCGGGCGTGGGTTCCACAAGTATGTTATGGAATTTTAAAATGCTGATATATTTACATGAAACAATGTTCTTTGTCTGAGGTTTATACTGGACACTAGTAGTTTGAGTTACCTGCATGCAACAAGTAACAGCACAGGGGTCTTCATTTCTACATGAGCATCTTAAATGAAAGCTGAAAAAAGTATGTATAATGGGAAATAGGGAGATTATACTCCTAGTCTCTAGATGATCTGACTCTACTTGAGGAAATACCAAGAAAACACACAATATTTGGACTTAGCATCTCTAGCATTCCTAGATAGGTCCAAACTCGAGGAATTCTTCAATTCAGATGATGAATGTGAGTGTGTGCTTTTCCTAGCCTTTTCCAAAAAGAAATTGAAATCCTAGTTTTTTGTAGTAGGCATAAATTCTATGCATAACTTATAAAGAGTAAGACACAAAAATACTCTACATCACAAGTTCTTCTTTCGAGAACAAGCCTTAGTTCTGAATTCTCTATAAAATTATACCTTGTTTGGGTTGAAAATATTGCTTCAGTTTGAAAATAACAAATTCAATTTCATAGTTGTTATATAAGAAGCAAATAGACATATGCATACTTCATTCATATACAAACAAATAATTCATTGAAGCTCTGTTTTGGAGCAAGGACATTCCAAGGGATGAATTGCTTGGAAGTGCTTTACTACTGAGTGGAAATAACTTAATGGCGCCTCAAATTCTGAGTGTAATTTTCAATTCACAATAGTACCTCTTTGTATGTGGATATAGCAATTTATTATTATATAAAAAAATGAAGAATTAAAGTGTCATGCCTTAAGCAGAATGGTCTGATGTGCAAATATATTTTACCTTTCAAGCTCTTCTTTGCTAGGCTACCCCTTTGAATATGGGAGAGTTTTAATAAATAGATTTCAGGTCGGTCCTAAAGGGGAACTTGTTTCACTATCTAATGTGGAAAAAATTGATCTAGTTGCATCTGTTGAAAAGAGATCAAACACGTAAGCTGGAATTTGTGCTAGTGCATTTTAATGTGCATTTTAAGCAAACCTCCCATCCTCTACCTTCAGAACTTGATTTACTAGGTGATCTTCAAGTTCGATGGATAAGGCACGCCTCATAAGAAGTTCATGTAACAGTTAAAGCATGCTCTGTGAAAATGTTCAAGGAAGTGTTTTTCATAGGACATATCTAAAACACCAGCCCCCTCCATTCTTTCATCAACTGAAAGCTGTGGCTGTAGCATTCGTAAAAGAGCACTAACATGTTCTTCATTAAGTTGGTGACAGGCTTCTTTGTAAATAGAAGAATGCCAATCTGGAGAAAAAATGCACTCTTTAATAAAATTAAGCACTTCAACAGCTCCTTGTAAAGGAATATTACTGGAGTCAGAAACACTGTCATTTGCAGAGTAGGGCTGTTCATGTCCATCAGAGATGAGTACTACTTGCCTGCTAGCCTCTGAAAACAGATCTCCAAAGAGAGCATCATCTTCATGCCCGCTTGCAGATTCTGCATCATTTACTCCCATCCCATCCTTGCTAGTAGTTGGCCATGACTTTCCCGTGCTTTTAATCCGTGGTTTTAGTGGTATTTGTTTCAAAAAAAAAATTATCCACATAGCACTATTTTTCTTCATCACAAAGTATAATATGAAGCCCCGGAAGTTTTTAAGGACATGGTTTCTATTGTATATGAATAATTTTTACAGCATCCGTATTTGAAGAAAATTGACCTAACTTATATTTGTGAGAGTTGATATTCATGTGTTGTGTCATTGCAGTTATGCTAAGTGTGATCAGTAGAAAACTTGGAACAACTTTCATCTCAATACATTGTTTTAAAGGTCTGTACATAAAATATGGACTAAACTCTTACCTTTCTCTACAGGTCACAGTGGAGGAGGCAAGGGACCAGTGTAAACTTCCTTGGATGTGTGAAGCACTCGATAAGTTTGAGGGTTATATTCTTCGAAGTAGAGATGTCTCAAATTCCTCATCTGAATTTACCTCGGATTCTTTGTCGCAGTTCTCAGATGAACATCCACAGCAGTGTATAGAAAATTCAGAGTGTGAGGAAATGGATTCTAGATGTGTAGATGCTGTTAGTTATGATGAGCGTCCAATTAGTCCCATAGAGGATATTCCCCATCTAATTGAGGAAAGTACGATTTCATCCTCTGATGAATAAGTCCACTTGTACGTCTTCATAAACTGTTTTGTGCAAGTGTAAACTATAAAGCCTTTAGATTTTGAATGAAATTGCGAGTCTTAAATGTCTGTCTCATTCTTGCTTCCTAATTATGCCATGATATTACTTAACTTTAATAACTTAGCTTTAATAATGCTATGATATTGCTTTCCAGATTAAGTGATTTAAGAATGATTCCAACCTACCTAGGCAGCATTTGATAACTTTGGTTAGTAAAATATATGTATAAGAATTAGCAAAAAACAATGTTAATTTAAAAAAAAAAAAAATTCAACAAGCGTCGCTTAAGCAATGGTTCTATATTTCGCTTAATCGACGCTTAATTTGTCTATCCGTCTCTTAACCGACGGTTATCACTGTCTCTTAACCGACGGTTTTCAAAAAAAAATTATTTTAAAAAAAAAAATTCAACAAGCGTCGCTTAAGCGACGGTTCTATATGTCGCTTAACCGACGCTTAATATGTATATCCATCACTTCACCGACGGTTTTAGATGTCGCTTAACCAACACCTTACATTTAACCGACGTTAGCTAAGGTGTCGCTTAACCGACGGTTACTTAGGTGTCGGATAACTGACGACAAGTTTTCGACGCTTAAAAAAAAATCAAAGTGTCGTACATGCGACAGGGAAGTGTCGAAAATCCAACATGACGGCCATCGGATTTTTGGTCGAAATGTAGTAGTGCCAGATATCGTTCAGGGACACTTAGTGGACTTGTGCCCGGTGTGCAAAAAATGTCTCAAAGTCGCAATTTTGAATGCTGTCAACTCCTGCTACCGTGTTTGGGCATGGGAAATATGGCAACACCAACCGCATCGCCACTGTCCATGGATTTCCAATTTTGGCCCTTGTTGGCATGACTGCATTCTCCCCTACTAAGTGAAACCCTAGTTTCAAAAACCATTGTATACGGTGGTCACCGGGAAATGGACAAGCGAGAGAGGCCCCCCCCTAGCTAAAATACTAGTTACAAATCCGACGGACTCGATGGTTCTTTGATCAGAAGCCTAAGCATCGATCTATGGCGAGTTGCAGGTCACCTCCAGATACTAGATCCTACATGCCAAATTCTTTATGTAAATGTTTTATGGTTACCTTTATGCATTGAAATAATGGTTATAATAAAAAAATTAACATGGTAAAAGAGGTGAGTTGTTAAGAAGGAAATTATACAAGCCTTAAAATAGAAATTTATTGTTGTGGCATCTCGTTTCCATCATCCTAGTTTTATATATCGACTAAAAACATTGACAATATTACCTACTTGAAAAATTAGGGTTTTAGTCCTGTAAGAGATCCTACAAAGAAATTTGATAGGTATGACCTAAAGAGGTACATGTATGTATTCTAATGTTATGTATATCATGTGAATGGGTTCTTGAAATTTTCATATGATTGATATATAGGGTTTATTGATCATATGTAAAATTTGGCATGTTCATTAACTTGACATACAAGAGAACTTTTGGCATATTTATAAACAACATTATGGAAAATTTCGCATATGAAGAACACAAAATTGACATATTCATAAGCAAAATACATGGGAAAATTAAAATTATGATACATACCTCATCATGCTAGATCCCACCTATTATCATACAACCAAGCCCTCCCGATCATCTCTTATAATGATGGTCTCCATTAGTCTCTTGTGCTCTATATCCGGTAAGAAGTAGCGTACCTTCGATGAATTTTGGCTAGGAATTGTTTGTACCTGGAGGTTTGTACCAATGATTAAGTTAGTAAAGTGACACACACTTGCACCTGGTTTGTAATCCATATAAACATATCCACCCTTGTTTCTTGCATTGTTGTCATGTGTACGGTATTCACCTTTAACAACCATAGACCCGGTTGGGAGGTGCTTGTTTTCATCGTCAGTCATGGACATAATGAGCATTTTATTTCCCTCTAAACAACGTGCCAACCAGTAATCACCACCCCATTCACTATCTTTTGAGGCAACCACTGCATATATGTGTCCTGCATAATATGATTGTAGGTATAAGATCAAATATTTTTCGTGTGATACAAATCCATTAATGTGAGTTTCAAGACTATGTAAATAAACAAAATAATGTTAAGGAAATGCATCATACCAGGTTGTACAAGTTCGAAGACATTATCAAAATCTATAGAAATAGATGATTGGTCTTCTTACAACGGATTTAATTCAACAATTGCATGCAGATCAAGTGGAAGTGATATGCGATCTCATCCACCAACCCAATCCAATGATTCACACACATCCTAGTCACCATCAGAACAAGGCGGGAAAAAATGAGCGAGTTTTTTGGTTCAAATTTCAAATATTGGGTTATTAGAGCTTCGAACCGAATGAAAAACACGATTCCCAGTAACAGTCTCGCATTCCTATGCATGTGAATGATCTATGTCTACCACATCCCAAAACAATCTCTTGACATGTCTCTTTCTTGTGGATTCTACTCGCATAGCTGGTCCTCTCCCATTACTGATGTGCACCACCTGACTATAGATTGAGCATTTCGAATAGTAGATACTGTAGATAATTTCAATTCCTCTCTTTGTAGGGCTATTTTGACACATGCTCCGGCTCCATCATGCTCTCCTTTACCATGCCTAGTCTCAAAATAGTTCCACATATGTGGAACTTTGTAGTTTTTATGCAATGAACACAACCATTGAAATATGTGTGCATTTTTGAACTGACCAGCACATCTATCAAACCAAATCCAATTTCGATCCATCTGTATGTTCCTGCTGTTCAAATGATCATAGAACATGATGAAGCAATGGCGTACATAGTGGAAGTCATGGCACCTATCATCACTTATGTAGAAGTGATAATCCTTTAGAATTTCTCCTTTCTCTTCACTGTTAATTGGGCCATGCCTATATGTGATATGAACCATCAAGGAAACATGCTCAAAGTGATAATACTAACTTTGGATCTCATTTTGAGGTTGCAGAGTGTAGTTCTCAGCAAAATAAACAACTGAAAGTATAGTACCACAAGGAAATGTATCTCTGCATATTCTAAAATTCTCATCCTGCCATCATGCCAAGTGGACATGTTGAACATATTGATGTGTCTTTTCAATAAATTCCTTGACAAAGTCACTAACTTGTACATGTTGACACAAAATGATCTCAATATCAATTTTTTTGTTGTAAGGAATGAAATGTAATTGTTCAAACATAAATTTATAGACAAATGCATGTACCTGAGATGTCACCAATTGTATTTTTTTGCTTTCTTTCCCTGGGACTATTTCATAGTTGATATATTTGAAACTTTTCATGTTTGTAACCATATTCCCAAATTCATTGTCTCCACTCTCGTGCATATATTGGCTCAATAATTTCATTCCAATACAGTTGGAGTAAGTTCCATCCAAACAAGATTTTGCATAGTATGTTTGCCCCTGAAGTCTACAGCACATGATACTATGAATAAATTCTCTTGATGAAGTCGGTGGTATTGTCAAGGAGCAATCCTACACATAGTTAGTATACAATACACGACGAATGTACAAAAATGTTTCATAGTAATATTCATATTCTACATGGTATGTACAACAACAAGTGTTACAAAGAGTATTTATTCTAACATACCAGGGCTTACATTTCTCAAAAGATATTTCCTCCAATTTCAATTGTCTATGTCCATTCCTAAATTTCTCATATAGTTTTGTCTATGTTATATCAAGAAGATGCTTAATATGTGGTTCACGGTCCTTTGAACCCCTTCTCAGTTTAGTACATCCTTCTAGTTTGAAGAAGGGCTTGTGTGATCATGCCAAAAACTCTGCACTAGTCCCTTTACTGCATCAACTAGCTTCATTTCACGACATGGCAATCGACCAATAAAGGGCCAAAAATTTGTCTGAGCGGTTGTTTCAAGATGTTCTCTTCTAATAGAATACCTATGGAGGGATTTTACATTCAAATTAACTAGTTTAGATGTAGGCTTGAGAAAACGAAGGACCCTAGTGTTCTTATTTACAATTTCTTGTGACAACACATGACGAGCCGCATTGCGGTCCTTTCAACGTGTGTTCTTACCAATTTTACCAAAGGAATCTACTAAGCTTTTAACTATATGAGAAATTGGTCTAGAAGTCTTTATCATATTTATCCCTAACAATTTCCTAACAATATTCATGCCCCTAGATTTTAACAATGATAAAAATAATCTACATTTATCTCCATCACATTTAGAAACAAAATATTTATTTAGTATCTGTTGAGTTTGATAAGCAATACTACGTTTAGATAGCGTACCTTCAATGGAATTGAGGATTCCTTCATAAAATTGTATATGCTTCAGAGTTCTTTGACGTGTGTTTTCTAATGGAGGTAAGGGGGTTGGAATTCTATCATCTAGCACATCAACAATACGCTCTGAAATTTCAGTACCAACTTGTTTTCCTTCATTCTCTTCTTGGTAATTGGATGGTGGAAGTCCAACATCCTCATCGATGGTCCAGATAATATTTTCTTCTTCAACAGTAGGCTCCATGTCCAATGCCTTTTCAAAAGTAAGCTCCATGTCCAATGCCTCTTCATGGGCTTCGTCTTGAGACAGTAACTTATCACTTTGACTTGATGTGGGATTGGAAACATCCCCTAATGAGCACCTACGTTTTGCTTCTTGAATACTTCCATGGGGTGCTTGTTCAAAAACTATTGTGGAAATTGAAGGTCCCTCTAGTGAATGCTTCCTTTTTTCTTGTTCTAGATTAATAGGATGAACCGTGGTATCCTCTATAATTGGATTTGGATTAGTTTCCAAAGAAAGCCTCTGATTCATCATGTGACATGTCTATTATTTTCTTTTCTTTCTCTTCTTCAATGACTTCTTGAGGTCTCTTCTTCCTTGCTGATTTTCTTCCTCGGTTACATACATTCCCCATCACCACAATGATCAATTCAATATAGTTTTTTTTGTTGCTCCTCAATTACAAGCTTTCAAACCTTTAACTTGCTTTAAAACTATCGATCCTTCACTAGTGCTTCAATATTCTTTCTCAATTGTTCATATTTCCCATCAAAACAATGATGAATGCGAAAATTTACCTTTGGTTCTCTTGAATAATAAGCAAATGAAAGTTAAATCATAAATTGTTCCTCAAGATGATTCTCTTGTACAATTGTGTATATCCACTATCGCCAAGAAATGATATTGAAGCTTGATATATTATCCTATGTGCTCCTCAACCATGAAATATGTCCTCAATGTTGCACCTCCATAACAAAAAGAATGATGGAGAATGTGTGTTGTGAGTATTTCCAGAGGCGGGCTCATGCAGCCTTGAAAAAAAACATGCGATAATCGGATTTTGATAAAGACAGAGTAAAGTTTCTCTTGGACAAAAACAATCCATTGTTTTTACTGTCCTTATATAGAGTAAAAACGCACATGTGATTTGTAGAATTAAAGCATGCATGCGATAGTTTTAAGCACAATTAATAGGTTAGGTGCATGGCTAAGGCAACGAATAAAATCATAAGAAAACTAATGTTTTCTATGGTTAGAAACAAAGCAAATGTTTTTAGTGTTCCCTTCTTTTCATGCATATAAATGTTTCTCTCTATACCCCCAATAATCCCTAGATACCCCTATCTCTTTCTAAATATACCTCCCTCATTCTCTCTACATCCCTCCCTATATGTTTCTTTCTTTCCCTTACTCCATCCCTCCCTCTCTCACCATGATGATGATGATGAACATGATGATGGTGATGATGATGATGAACATGATGATGATGATGAAGATGATGATGATGATACTGATGGTGATGAAGATGATGATGATTATCATGATGGTGATGATGATGATGATGATGATGATGATGATGACTTCGTTGATGATGATGATGATGATGATGATGACCATGATGATGAAGACGATGATGATCTGTTGGTGATGATGATGATGACGATGATCATGGTGATGAAGACAATGATGATGAACATGATGACGATGATGATAATGATGAACATGATGATGATGATGATTATGATGATCATGATCATGATCATGAAGACAATGATGATGATCATGATAATATGGATGAAGACGATGATGGTCGACATGATGGTGATGAAGAAGATGATGATGATTATGATGGTTATGATGATGTTGATGATGATGATGATGGTCATGATGATGATGATGATCATGGTGATGAAGACAATGATGATGATGATGATAATGATGAACATGGTGATGGTGATGATGATGAACATGATGATGGTGCTGATGATGATGAACATGATGATGATGATGATGATGATGATGAATACGATGAAGACAATGATGATGATGATGATGATGATGATGATGATAACGATGATGATTATAATGATGGTGATGATGATGGTGATGATGATGAAGATGACGACAATGATGATGAACATGATGATGATGATGATGAACATGATGATGGTGATGATGATGATGAACATGAATATGATGATGATGATACTGATGGTGATGAATACGATGATGATTATTATGATGGTGATGATGATGATGATGATGATGATGATGAAGATGAAGATGATGATGACGTTGACAACGATGACGATGATGATGATGATGATGACCATGATGATGAAGATGATGATGATCTGTTGATGATGATGATGAGGATCATGATGATGATGATGAACATGATGATGATGATGATGATGATGAACATGATGATGATGATGATTATGATGATCATGATCATGATGTTGAAGATGATGATGATGATGATGAAAATGATGATGATTGTAACACCCCAGTTTTGACCCCATTTGCATTAAATGTATATGTTGTATATATTGTGATTAATCGTGGTGTGGAGCTAAAGGAAAAAGCCCCACCATCGATTTGGTTGTTTTATGTTTCGGCAATTAAAATCGTTGTCGATGGTATATCGTGATATCTGGCACATTATAATTTTGGCATCATGTAAATATGCATTTTAATTAAAATAAACCCCAACCAGCTATGTCAATGGAACCATGATGAAAAGGGCATGATTTTCCTAAGGATAAGGAGGGGGAATTATTGAACTTTGGGCCAATGGGGAAAATCCAAGTGTTAGCTATTAAACCCATTTACTTGTCACCCACCCTTTTGACTTACTCACCTTCCCTTGTCTCAATCAGTAAACTACCAAATTAAAACCTCTGATGTTAGTTGGGTAGTTATTGTTGGGCAGTGGTGTGTGGCAGGACTGTCAGTCCTTGCCCACACGCACACTCCACCAGTAGACTCTTTCACCCTCACATGGGAATTCTTGCATTCTGTCCCATCCTCACGTAGAGACAATCGTTTTTTTTCCCTAACGCAGTCACTCAGTTTTCACGCATGCATGCAGCGAATGATTTAGTCTTCGTTTTCCAATTCTTGCCTATGTGTGTGCATTTTCCATACCAAATTTGTGGTTCTGTGTATACGCTCCCCTGTCCATGCTAAGAGTCTGATCTCCTCTTCCAATTTCAGGATGTGTATTTCTCGTTGCTTCAGTGGTGAGATCGGGGCTATTGTTTTCCCCATGATTTTTGGTTTGTTGTGGGTTCATTTACGTTTTTGGGTTTCTTTGGATTCTTATTGAGTCGTTTTGGCCACGATAGGGCCAAGAATGACTCAGGAATTGAATATCCCAGTCAGAGATGCATATTACCCAAATTGTCACCTCGGTTGTTCTATGGTGTTTGATTTTCTTCCCCAGAGCTGTGAATTGCTTGTTTTGTTGTGTGTATGCAGTGGTTAGTCTTTGGGCTATGTTGGAGTGGGAATGAAGGCTTGGTATGCTTGATAAACCTGGTGTGTTTAGTAGCCACATAGACATAGCTAGAGGGTTGGATTTCTTCTCCACAACCCCTGAATAGCACTGGAAGGGAAGTCAGGTCCTGTGAGACTTTGTAGCAGAGAAGGGACCGATTCCTTGTGTTGGGTATGTGTGGGTGTCCTAGAAGTCAAGCTAGTTTTGGTGTAGGTGTCCTTATCTCTTTAGTGAGCCCACCATATTAGCATTCATCTTTTCCCAACTCCTTGATGGCCTGATAAACCCAGATGTGTTTGCTTGGATGATTTGTGTATCTTTGTCTATGTGTGAGCCTGCTTAGTTTCGTATTCCTTGGGGAATCATGCCTAGCTTGAGGGTGACAGTGTTGCTGAGAGACTAAGGATCACACTGGCCTATGATTGGGTGGAACATTGCAGCGATGTAGCTAGTTGCAGGACGGATTCTTCATAAGATAAGTATTCTTGACTATCTCATCTCTGCAAATTGTATTTTGTTGTTTAATGAAAATGATGAACATGCTAAATGCTTGAATGTATGTGTTACAGCTGCAACCTTTTTCCCAGATTTTTCAAATTTTGGACCCTCCTTTTTGATTTTATCTTACCTGGGATTGTTTGGTTTCCTGAAACCTGTCTGTCATCTGCTATAAATTTTGATTTTTTGAAGTCGGAAGTAAGGCCCATTGTTTTTCTTTAGTTTCGAGATTTGAATAATCTAGCACTGCCGTTGTCTAGCCAATGCATAAAGACTGTGGAGTTTTTGTTTTATTGTTCGGAGCTTAAGGTCTGATTTTTGATGATTTTATTTATCGCTGTCGGAGGTCAGATGATGAGTTGATTGTTTGTTTCTGCTGTGTCGGAAGTTGAATGAACTAATATTTCCATCTCCCAGTTGAAAATCCTTTCATTTTATTTGAACACTTAATGTTTTTTTGTTTATCGCTGTAGGAAGTCTATTGATGAAGGAATCAAGGCATTAGTCCTCTATGTTGCCGCCGTTTCGGAAGGCAAACCATGAACGTCCCGACGAACAATTCTTTTCTCACTGATCCGTGACCTTTACCTCCTTTTTTTTTTATTCTTAAACCTTTTGACTGCCGATGATTTGTTTCTTATTTCTATCAGAGCGAGTTTCAAGAGTGGATCGGAGGACTTCTCCTCAACGTCACCGATGTTTCAGAGGAAAATTGATAAGTGACCCGAAGAATAGTGTTTCGTATCACCGATGCTATAGTGATTAGTCTCTCCGATCTCTGATAACCTAGACTTCTAAGCTTCAATACCTTTTAAGTAGCAATAATACTTTTTTTGTCGTCGACATTGCGGAGAATGTTGTGGTTTGAAGTTCCGATGCTGGAGTGGTTAGTCTCTCTGATCGCCAATAGAGTAAGTCAAATGGTTCTTTTATGTCTCATCGATGCTACGTTGTGGGAGTTAGTTGTTAATGGTTCTAATCACCGATACACAATCACCGCGATAATAGTTGTTGGCATCACCGACACTGCGGAAGTGTTGAGGTTTGAGTCGTTGATGCATAGTGTTTAGAGCTTCCGACTGCTGATGACTTTTTGATCCGCGGAACCCATAGTTGGTTTAATTCCCACCGTTGCAGCTGTCTAGTGAACTATTCTCCCATCGTCTAGTGCTTTCGACCATCGATAGGGTTTTTCCCATCGATAAGGTTTTTTCTTGCCGACTCTTTTTCACCAAGGGATTATATACGATGAGGAGCACAGTACAGAGTCTGGTGTTTTGGAGATTAGCAGTAGCAAAAATGTAGTTCATGCTTTTATCAGAGGATTTCGAGTTAGTTCAGATGCAACCTGGAATAAGAGGAGGAATCTGTTCTATTGGTGTTGTGATTTTGGTTACAGACAGTGGACTTAGAATATTTTGAGACACAACTTACAAGATTTTCTTTGCCTTGTCATTTTTTTTCTTTTCATGCATTAATACTGTGTATAGTTTATTTTACAGAATGCATATGGAGGAGGTAAATAGACTGATACATTTTTTTTCATTTTGGTAAAAGCTAAATGGTCTAAGAACATCCTATGTTTATGACAGGGTGATTGCTGTAAAGAAGATATGTCTAAAAGACAAAAACATAAGAGAGCTGCAGAGGAGGCAGCAAGGAAGGAAGAGAAAGAGAAATGAAGAAGTAGAGATAAAGAAAAGAGAATAAAAAAGTGAGGGTCTGAGATTAACAAGATCTCAAAAAGACCAACAGATTACTGAGCAAATCGATAGCAGCAGAGGCCCAATCTTGGAAAATGTTCATCAGCGACCAAGCTGGTCCGTCTTCATAAAGTGCTCTTAAATTTTAGTTTTAAAATGTAACATATTGTATAAATTATGAGCGCATACTACAAGGCAAAATTTTGGAACTGAAAGGTTGAGGAATCCCAAAGGTCATCGAGGGGCAGCCCAAAGGTTTTTTTTTTTGTATAAATATAGGACAGTTTAGATGTAAGGGGGACTTCTCTTGCAGGCCATTTGTGAGAGTATATTGTAAGAAGAACTACTTCCTTTTACAATAAAGAATTACAAGTTTCTGCTGGAGAAACCTTGGTGGAATGTTTCAAATGTTTTGCTATGGATCAGTTGAAAGTGAACTATTTCATTTTTAGCTTATGTCCATTAACTATGAGATCATTCTAACTCATTGCATTTATGTTTATGTTATGAATGTATTATAGTTTATTCTGTGAAATTTCCATTGTGAGTGATGAAGGTTGTCATAAACAATAAGTTATCTTGTTTTCCATATTTCTATTAATGTTCATGTGTTCTTAAATAAATAACAGCTATATGTAATTTTTCTTAATACATGCACATAAATACATTACTCATTGATAGCTGATAATTTTTTTCTCCCTAGGGATAGGTTAGTTAGTCAAATTTAGTTTCTTGCTATGTGTGATTTAGATGCAAGAGAGTTAAGACGAGAGGTAAGAACCTGTGCATCACATTGTGACACTCCTCGTTATCTCTATCAATTTTCATTTTATATAGGCACTTACACATCATAACTTAAACACAAAAAACTAAAAATATATATGGTGGACCGAGCCATAACCCGTAAAACCTTTTAATTTGTTACTTGACCTACAGTAGTCAGATCGTAAATCAGGCGGATTCCCCATACCAAACAGTAGCGATCTAGTTGGGAATGTTTATTGGGGAGAATCCTTAACTGTTGTTACCTGTGATTTTCTAGGCCTCAACAGTTTTTAGCGCTAGAAGGAGGGACACCAGTGCATGGCTGGCTGAGGAAACTCATTTCCTCGAAATTACTCCACCGGTGATAGTTCTTAAAGTAGTTTTTTTCACAAATCCACTCTTGAAGATAAAGAGAAAGGGTATATGTATCCTATAGATAACGAAGTGGTTGATGATTTGAGAAGAATTACTAGGGTATATGCGAAGAACATAATAGGATTACCAATTATTCTTGTCTTACCCAGAAGAGAATATCAGAAGAAAGATCGCCTTAAATTAGAAGATCCAGTGTTCGTAGAAGACCTTGAAGAACTGGTAGAAGTAGCCCTGCGGGAAGTTGACCAACCTTTGAATCAATTGGATCCAGATGCACCTTACTGTTCACCTGTTCATACCCCTATTCAGTCACCACCTCATTCTCCACTCAAAATCATGGCTCATGTATATGCAAACCAACCACCTCCACCACCTGCTTGGAAGGCTAGGTCACCTTTAAACCTGGTAGCTCCCTTGGATGATTTGCCCCAAGATTTTGACAAAATGTTGCCTAAGATTGACCCAAGTGAAAAAAAATTGGTAGATGATCATTTGCAAAGTTTTTACTTGGCTATAGAAGGACTACGAGCAGGAGAGCATGAAGATGTGGACTGTAGATTGTTTCCACACACCCTAAAAGGAGAAGCAACCTCATGGTATTTTTCTCTTCCCGCAAATTCAATCACATACTGGGACACATTTGAGAGAATATTTAGAAGTAAATATGCAGTCCAGAAAACTCATGCAACTTTAATGAAAGGGTTATGCGCTTTAAAGAAAGAAAGGAAGGAAAAAGTGCATAAGTTCACTCAAATATTTACTGCTTACCTAAACAATTTTACTGCATTAAATAAGCCATCTGAAAATGCTCTAATAGAATACTATACCTCATCCCTTGGGCCTATTCTAGCCATGTTTTCCAAGAGATCAGTGAGACCTACATTAGCAGAAACTTATGAAGAAGCTGAGAAAGTGGAGGCTGAGTTGGAAAGCATAGAAAATTATCCTGAGTAGTCGGGAGAAAAGAATTTTGGAAGAAAAAAACATTTATTACTGACTAAGCCCAAGGATGAGTGGTCATAGGATTTTGAAGGGATGTTGAAGATGATACAAAATTTATCCAACAGAGTGATAGATTTAGAGAGGGAAAGAGATGATCACAAATCATATAAGCCTTATTATAAGGAAAGGGAAGACAATAGTCAACCTAAGACTCCTCCACATAGTCCTGCAGCAATGAATTTAACTGATGTAGGCATGGATAATTTTTGCACTTTTCATTAGCAGCCTCATTCTGAGAATAATTTCCCCCAATGGATAAATTCTATGACGTTGGTAATGAATCAATTATTGGATTCCAAACTTACAAAAACTGGTAAAGAGGACGAAAAATATATTCAATCTATAGAAAAACATGGCGAGGATACTCTGGTTTTATGGGACTGTGTCTCAATGTTTGATACAGAAGAGGAAGATTCTCTAAAACAAGAGGAAACATCAGAAACCAATGTGACAACAAGAAGTCAGAGTTTGTTAAAAGAATACAATTCAATACTTCCGAAGATCAAGAAACTTCAAGAAAATATAGAAGAACACTACAACTGATAAAATACCTGAATTTACCATTTCAAGTCAAGATCCTAAGAAAATTAACATGCTTGTTAAGCCTATTGAAGACAATGTTGATAATGTCAATAAGAATCTCAAAGCACCTAAGATGGGGTATGATATCGTGGAAGACATTAAAAAGGCTAAGGCAAATACCTCATTATTTGAAATGTGTAATATACCTCAGAAAAAAGAAATACTTTTAAAAGCACTTGAAGTACCAGAAGAAGAGCTTCCCACTGACGACCAACCTGAAGAAGAAGCTATTGAAGCAAGTGTGGGAGGTAAGTCTAAGTTTAAAACCCCACCATTTCTCCTAACTTTTGAGATTTTAAACTATAATGTGCACAACTATTTAGTAGACTCAGGGGCATCAATCAATATTATGCCACTTTCAGTCTGCAAGAGAATAAATTGACAGCCTAAACCATCCACTTGGCAGGTTATTCAATTAGACAGGACATCTGTGAAAGTAACAGGAGAAATGGAAGATGTTCTAATTCGCTTATCTACAAATGAGAAGGTATGTCAGTACATCGATATTGTAGTAGCAGACATACCTGATGTTTATGTACTTGTTTTGAGTCGAGACTGGTCTGCAAGGCTAGATGGATACTTTGCATCAGATTGGTCACATCTATGGTTGCCTCATAAGGGAAGTCCCAATCAGATAAAAATATTAAGAGAGCCTTAGATCCAGTACAATGTTACTCGGCTGGAAGGAAAAAATGAACCAGTGAATTCTGTGTTGGGAAATTACTTCATTGAATTGGAACTGGGAAATTACCAAGCTAAAGAAGCCAGTAGTACACCAGACACCCAACCCAATCTCCTTCGATTTTCATGGGCTAATGAGATTGACTATAAAATAGTAGATTTAGTTTCAGATGTAGTTTTTAATTAAAGTTTGGTAGAACTAGATAATGGGTAGGCCTTTTCAAATTGCAGCCAATATTATCCTCTCGACTCACAAGTTGCTAGATTTACAGGGGTGGGAAGAGAACTTACCAGTTAATGGTTTAGTTCTCAAACTTTATTTGTCTTGATTTTTATTTCTTGGTTATGTTGTACATAAATAAATTGATTGCTTTGTTTTGTTTTGATTTGCTTATTTTGGTTTATTAGGGTTTAATTGATTTTAATAAAGAAGCACAACTTTTGGTTGCATGGAGTTCATAAAAATTCTGGATTAACTAAAATCCTTGATTATAAGATTTTGTACTATTGATTTATTTGAAAATTCTTCTTTTAGTTTAGTAGTTTTCCTAAATGGCTATGAACACATTGAAGTCCTACTTAATCCTTGTAAAATAACTCAGGATCAAAAGGTATGGAATACTATTTCGAGGCTCCATCCATCTCACATTAAAAATCTCTTAGGGGGTGATAGCAAAAGACCCATGGAGAGTAAGCATGGTAAAAAGTATATTATATTTAAATAATCCCATGCCAGGAATTGAAATCCAAAAGGAAAATAAAAGTCAAAATCTCATAAGAAAAGCAATATGTATCAAAACAAGTACTGAACCATATTAGTACAAGATTTCCAAAGTTCTTCTCCGTCCGTGAGCTAAAAATTAAATACATCTCTCACACAAAAGGACACTATGGATAGAGGAGCCTGAATTAAAAATTTCAGAAAGAAGGCAAAAAAGGAGGACTCAAAAGAAAGGACAAAAGTTCAAAAGCAGAAAAGTGAAAAATGGCATGGGAATGAGGAGCAAATGAATATTTATGTTTACCATATGTTACAATCATGTGGTGTCCAAGCTGGGAGCTACCCGAAGACAAAGGTAAAAAATGAAACTCATATTCTTGGCCTCAAAAGAGTTATCTAGACTTTGAAATCTTGATTTCTATTTTCCCTAAATTGGACTATCATCAATGATTAAAAGTACATACATCTTCCATTTGGGAAATCCAGACATCTAGAAGAATTCAGCATGTTGGTATTTATTGTCAAAACAGTCTGTTGATCAAGGAAGATATTGTCTAGAGATCTGTGTTCCCCAGGTAGTCATCAATTGTTGCAGCTACAACCTTTTTGCCAAATTTTTAAAATTTTGGACCCTTCCTTTTTATTTTATCTTGCCTGGTATTGTTTGGTTTCCTGAAACCTGTCTGTCATCTGCTATAAATTTTGATTTTTTGAACTCAGAAGTAAGGCCAATTATTTTCTTTAGTTTTGAGATTTGAGTAATCTAGCACTTCCATTGTCTAGCCAATGCATAAAGACTGTGGAGTTTTTTTTATTGTTCAAAGCTTAAGGTTTGATTTTTTATGATTTTATTTATTGTTGTCGGAGGTCAGATGATGAATTGACTATTTGTTTCCGTTGTGTCAGAAGTTGAATGAACTAATATTTCTGTCGCCCAGCCAAAAATCCTTTCATTTTATTTGAACACTTAACATTTTTTTCGTTTATCGCTATCGAAAGTCTATTGATGAAGCAATCGGGGCATTAGTCCTCTATGCTGTCACCGTTTCAGAAGGAAAACCATGAACGTCCCGATGGACAATTCTTTTCTCGTCGATCCGTGGCCTTGACCTCCTTTTTTGTTTTATTTTTAAACCTTTTGACTGCCGATGATTTGTTTTTTATCGCTATCAGAGCAAGTTTTAAGAGTGGATCGGAGGACTTATCCTCGACGTCGCCGACGTTTCAGAGGAAAATTGATAAGTGACCTGAAGAATAGTGTTTCTGATCGTCGATGCTATAGCGATTAGTCTCTTCGATCGCCGATAACTTAGACGTCTGAGCTCCGATACCTTTAAGTCGCAATAATAATTTTTTTTATCGCCGACATTGCGGAGAACGTTGTGGTTTGAAGTTCCGATGTTGTAGTGGTTAGTCTCTCCCATCACCGACAGAGTAAGTCGAATGGTTCTTTTATATCTCGTTGATACTGCGTTGTGGGAGTTAGTTGTTAATGGTTCCGATCGACGATACACAATCATCGTGATAATAGTCGTTGGCATCGCTGACACTGCGGAAGTGTTGAGGTTAGATTCGTCGACGCATAGTGTTTAGAGCTTCCAACTGCCGATAAGTTTTTGATCCGCAGAACCCACAGTTTGTTTAATGCCCGCCGTACGGCTGTCTAGTGAACTATTCTCCTGACGTCTAGTGCTTCCGACCACAGATAGGGTTTTTCCCGTCGATAAGGTTTTTTCCCGCCGACTCGTTTTCACCAAGGGATTATACGATGAGGAGCACAGTATAGAGTCTGGTGTTTTGGAGATTAGCAGTAGCAGAATTTTAGTTCATGCTTTTATCAGACGATTTCGAGTTAGTTCAGATGCGGCTTGGATTAAGAGGAGGAGTCTTTTCTATTGGGGTTGCGATTTTGGTTACAGACAGTGGGGTTTCTTTGCCTTGTCATTTCTTTTTCTTTTCATGCATTAATACTGTGTATAGTTTATTTTACAGAATGCATATGGAGGAGGTAAATAGACTGATACAGTTTTTGTCATTTTGGTAAAATCTAAATGGTCTAAGAACATCCTATGTTTATGATAGGGTGATTGCTGTAAAGAAGATATGTCTAAGAGAAAAAAACAGAAGAGAGCTACAGAGGAGGCAGCCAGGAAGGAAGAGAAAGAGAAATGAAGAAGCAGAGATAAAGAAAAGAGAAGAAAAAAGTGAGGGTCTGAGATTAACAGGATCTCAAAAAGACCAACAGATTACTGAGTAGATCGATAGCAGCAGAGGCCCAGGCTTGGAAAAATTTCATCAGCGACCAAGCTGGTCCCTCTTCATAAAGTTCTCTTAAATTTTAATTTAAAATGTAACATATTTTATAAATTATGAGCGCATACTACTAGACAAAATTTTGGAACTGAAAGGTTGAGGAAGGCCAAAGGTCATCGAGGGGCAGCCCAAAGGTTTTGTTTTTTTTGGTATAAATATAGGAGAGTTTAGATATAAGGGGGACTTCTCTCACGGGCCATTTATGAGAGTATATTGTAAGAAGAACTACTTCCTTTTACAATAAAGAATTACAAGTTTCTGCTGGAGAAAGTTTGGTGGAATGTTTCAAATGTTTTGCTATGGATCAGTTGAAAGTGAACTATTTCGTTTTCAGCTTATGTCCATTAACTGTGAGATCGTTCTAACTCATTGCATTTATGTTTTTGTTATGAATGTCTTATATTTTATTCTATGAAATTTCCACTGTGAGTAATGAAGGTTGTCATAAACAATAAGCTATCTTGTTGTCCATATTTCTATTAATGTTCATGTGTTCTAAAATAAATAACAGCTATCTATAATTTTTCTTAATACATGCACAGAAATACATTATTCATTGATAACTAATAATTTTTTTCTCCCTAGGGATAGGTTAGTTAGTTAAATTTAGTTTCTTGCTGTGTGTGATTTAGATGCGAGAGAGTTAAGACGAGAGGTAAGAACCTGCGCATCACATTGTGACACTCCTCGTTATCTCTATCAATTTTCATTTTAGATAGGCACTTGCACATCATAACTTAAACGCAAAAAACTAAAAATATATATGGTGGACCGGGCCGTAACCAGTAAAACCTTTTAATTTGTTACATGACCTACGGTAGCCAAATCGTAAACCGGACAGATTCCCCATACCAAACAGTAGCGGGCTAGTTGGGAACGTTTATTGGGGAGAATCCTTAACTATTGTTACCTGCAATTTTCCAAGCCTCAGCAGTATGGTTTTGCTTCCGCTGTATGGTAAAAATGTATGCATGTTTTACTTCAAAGCATTTCAGTTTTTATGTGTGTATGTTCATGGGGCTAGTTGCCCGGATAGATAATGGTTTGGTAGCGTCCTCTTCGCCGATCAGAGGGTTAGGGATGTTACAATGATGATGATGATGGTGATCATGATGATGATGATGATGAAGATGACGACGATGATGATGATTAAGACGATGATGAACATGATGATGATGATGATGATGACCATGATGATGACCATGATGATGACGATGATGATACTAATTGTGATGAAGATGATGATGATTATCATGATGATGATGATGATGATGATGAAGATGACGACGACGACGATGATGAAGATGATGATGATGTCAATGGTGATGATGATGATGATGATGATGATGATGTCCATGATGATGAAGATGATGATGATATGCTGATGATGATGATGATCGTTATGATGATGATGATCATCATGGTGATGAAGACGATGATGATGATAATGATGAACATGATGATGGTGATGATGATGAACATGATGATGGTGTTGATGATGATGAACATGATGATGATGATGAAGACGATGATGATGATGATGATGATTATGATTATGATCACGATGATGATTATCATGATGATGATGATGATGATGATGATGGTGATGACGACGTCGTCGACGATGACAATGATGATGATGATGACCTTGATGATGAAGACGATGATGATCTGTTGATGATGATGACGATGATGATGATGATGATCAAGGTGATGAAGACGATGATGATGAACATGATGGTGATGATGATAATGATCATGATGATCATGATGATTATGATGATCATGATGATGATGATGAAGACAATGATGATCAACATGATGATGATCATGATGATGATTATGATGGTTATGATGATGATGATGATGATGATTATGATGATGATCATGAGGTTCATGATGATGATGATGATGATGATGATCATGATCATGATCACGATCACGATGAACATCATGATCATCATGATCATCATCACGATGAACATCATAATGATGAAGACGGTGATGATGAACATCATGATAATGAGGATGATGATGATGAAGACAATGACGATCGACATGATGATGATGATGATGATGAACATGATGATGGTGATGATGATAAACATGATGATGGTGCTAATGATGATGAACATCATGATGATGATGATGATGATGATGATAGTGTGATGATAATGAAGATGATGATCATGATCATGATCATGATTGTCATGATGGTGATCATGATGATGAAGATGACAATGATGATGATGATGAAGATGATGATGACGATGAACATGATGATGGTGATGATGATGATGAGCATGATGATGACCATGAAGACGATGATGATGATACCGATCGCGATGAAGATGATGATGATTATCATGATGGTGAGGATGATGATGATGATTATCATGATGGTGAGGATGATGATGAATATGACGACGATGATGATGACATTAATGACAATGACGATGATGATGATGATGAAGACGATGATGATGAACATGATGATGATGATGATGATGATGATGAACATGATGATGATGATGATGATGAAGATGACGATGATGATGATGATGAATACGATGATGAACATGATGATGATAATGATGATGAACATGATGATGGTGATGATGATGATGAACATGATGACGACCATGAAGACGATGATGATGATACTAATGGTGATGAAGATGATGATGATTATCAAGATGGTGATGATGATGATGATGATGATGACCATGATGATGAAGACGATGATGATATGTTGATGATGAATACGACAACGATGATGATAATGATGAACATGATGATGATGATGATGATCATGGTGATGAAGACGATGATGATGAACATGATGATGATGATGATGATGATTATGGTAATAGTGATCATGATGATGAAGACGATGATGATAAACATGATGATGATGATGATGATGATAACGATTATGATGCTTATGATGATGATAATGATGATGGTTATGATGATTATTATGATTATGATGATTATGATGATGATGATGATAATGATTCTGATTATGATGATTATGATGATGATGATGATGAGGGTCATGTTGATGATGATCATGATGATGATGATTATGATGATGATGATGAGGGTCATGATGATGATGATCATAATGATGATGAGGGTCATGATGATGATGATGATGATGATGATGAAGATGATGATGATGATGATGATGATGAGCATCATGATGGGGAAGACGATGATGATGATAATGATGATCATGATCATGATCACAATGAAAAACATGATGATCATGATCATGATCATGATCACGATGAACATTATGACGATGAAGACGGTGATGATGAACATCATGATAATGAGGATGATGATGATGAAAACGATGCCGATCGACATGATGATGATGATGATGATGAAGATGGTGATGAAGATGATCAACATGATGGTGATGATGGTGATGATGATGATTATGATGACAATGATGAAGATGAAGATGATGATGATGAAGATGATGATGATGATGATGATGATGATGATGACGATAAGGACGATGATGATGCCGACGAAGATGATGATGAGGGTCATGATGATGATAATGAAGAAGAAGATGATGATGATGATGAAGACAATGATGATGAACATCGTGATAATGATGATGATGATGATTATTATTATTATGATGATTATGATGATGATGATGAGGGTCATGATGATGATGATGATGATGATGATGATGATGATGATGATGACAACGATGATGATGAACATGATGATGATGAAGACGATGATGATGATGATGATGATTACGATGATGATCATGATGATGAAGATGATGGTGATAAACATGATGATGATCATGCTGATGACGACGACGATGATGATGAGGATCATGATGGTGAAGACGATGATGATGAAGACACATGTGCCTTACTCACTATCCCTCTATGACTTACTCACTGGCCCTCCCTGCCTTTGTGCATGATGATCATGATGATGAATATGGTGACAATGAACATAATGACGATGATGATAATGATCATGATGATGATGATCATGATGATGAAGACAATTATGATCAACATGATGATGATGAAGAAGAAGAAGATGATGATGATGATGATTAACATGATGATGATGAAGAAGAAGATGATGATTATCATGATTATCATGATGATGAAGACAATGATGATCAACACGATGATGATGATGATGAAGACGATGGTGATGATGGTGATGATGGTGATAATGATGAATATGACGATGATGATAATGAGGGTCATGATGATGATGATGATGAACATGATGATTATGGTGAACATGATGACGACGACGATGATGAACGCCATGATAATGAGGATGATGATGATGATGTTTAGGATGATGATGACGATGATGATCAACATCATGATGATGATGACGATGATGATGATGACGATGATGATGGAGATGGTGATGATGGTGACACCATACATCACTCTCTCTGTCTTTACATGTGTGAAACTGCACCTTTCTCTCCTTGTGTCTGTTCCCCTGCCACCCCTCACACACACATACCTTCTATCACTCCCTCAATATCTCTTTCCTTCACTCTATATTCATCCCTCCCTCACATCCCCTCCTCCCTCTCTATCTTATTCTTTCTCACAATCTCTCTCTCTCTCTCTCTCTCTCTCTCTCTCTCTCTCTCTCTCTCTCTCTCTATGTTTTCAACTTATCCCTTCTCCTCAACCCCCTACCTCATTATGACCCCTATTGTATGTTTGATTGCATCTCATTCCCATCTCTTCAATTTCCCCCTCTTTCACCTCTCTCCTCCAACACATACTATTCCTCCTCTAATACTCCATATCCACTTTTCCATTCACCAATCCTCTCTCTCATCAAACCATCACCCACTTCCTCCCCTCCACCTTATCCCCCTTTCTTCACTCAAATTTACAACATCCCACTAGGACCTTGACCATCTACAACCCCCTCTCAACTACTAACAATCCCCACTTCAACTTCCAACATCTTCCTATGCCCTTGACCCTTCCCGACCCCCTCTAAACTATTATCCATACATTTGATATATTACACATAGTGCTAGATTTTTAGCTCTACAACATGGATTTGTGTCTTATAGTTACATAACGAGCTTGCATTTTATTGTTATATAATGCGCACACATTTTATAGTTATATAACGGGCTCATGTTTTGTAGTTATATAACGTGCACACATTTATAAATTCTACAAGGCGGGAAATGTAATTTGAATTTAAACATGCCAATTCACTTGCTCGCATGTCACCAATAGTCCTATGTGTATGGTTTGGAATTTTCTTTGGTAATACCAAACCTATGCTATGGTACATGATAAACCATAGCTAATTGGGCCTTTCCCCCATTTTCTGAAGAAGTCGTTGTTTACACACTCATTACAGTATGCTACACACAGTCATTTTTTATGAAATATTAAACATAAAAAGAATTTTTTCTGCGGATTCTAAATATGTAATTTTCATTAAAAAATATTATATTTTCCTATTTGTTTTCAATTTCTATTGTGACCTAAGTCCTTAACTCGAAATACATGTCGTTAGTGTTATTCCCGTAACTTTTTTCAATTCATAATCATTTAAAAATATATATGGTGCACTAGAAGACATTGACCTCTACATTCTATAAAAAACCCATTTCATTATTATTTCATTAATACCTTCAAATCCTGCACCCACAAATGATGTACCATTTTCGAGGAATGATCACTTAGATAATTATAAAAAAAATAAAAATTACTAATTTTATTTTCGAAAAATAACGCTATACCAGTGTTATATGTTCTCTACATGCCTGCAAAGTTTTGTATCCCAAAAGCATCATTTAGGAACTCAAAGGCTGCATCCACAAAAAAATATACCTTATCATTTTCTTAAAAAAAAGTGATGTTAGAAAAATTGAAATTTGACATAGTTATAAAAAATTTCAATACATAAACCTTATATATTTGGAAACGTGATTCAATTTCCTACATTTAATCTTTTTTACTCAAAGCAAGATGTTTTGTGTAAGTATCTCAAAAAAAAGAATTAAGTTGAGGGATTGTTGATTTTTCAGTTTTCTATTGCACTCTAACGTGCCAAATGTGACCCTCATTAGCTTGCGTTGTCCCCTATATAATGGTGGTAAGCACTTATTTGTGGCATGGACATGTACAAATAATATTTAATTCATGATTAACACCACACACAAACCAACAATAAAAATAATTATTTTTTAAATGACTCAATTCGTTTTCATTCAAATAAATGCTCAAGTGAGGTTTTACACCATAATCACCACAAATTCAATTTTCAATTTTAACTATTTAAACAAATAAATCCACATGACTTGTTTAAGAGGATTTACATGAGAAGCACACAAAGTTCACAAAAAAATATTTTATAAATAAATAAATTATTCATTTATAATATTTTTTAAGCAAATAAATACATAGGATGCTTGAATATTGACAAATAATTAAATATAACTATTTATTATTTATTATTATTATTATAGAGTATTAAGAAAAGTTATTTAAATTAAAAAGTCATTATTCAATTTGTTATATTTGTATTGATCTTATTAAATTTATTTATTGATATTAATGTTATTATTAGGTTTTGAGCTCAAGGTATGGGTCTCTAATCCTTGGACATGAGGGAGGTAGAAAACTTTTACCTTGAGCCATAATATAAGATTTGAATAATCTAGGACTATGAAAGATGGTCAACACACATAACCATGCACATAACTTCTTGAGACTATTTTTAGCCTCTATGTTTGGGAATTGATTCTATTTTAAGGGTAGATTACTTAGTGGTGTGTTTACTACACCCCAACCAAGCTAGTTAAGAGAATAAATTTAGGCCTTAAAGCCTAAAATAAGCTTCTAGACATGTAGTGATAGTAATGATGTGTTTAGCCAACAAAAATGATATTTTGAAATGATCCATGGACTTATAATAGGGATATAGTGGGGAATGAGAGGAAAGAAAAGTATGTATAATTCTTTGGGGCATATATGTGATTAACAGAAGAAAACCTGGGACTTGGACCTTAGAAGAAACCTATAGGCATATAAGATTAGCAAGTATAACTCAAACTGCCACATGATACATCTTCAAGGTATCCTTGGCCTAATCTTGGGGTTATCAATGTCACTAACAGGATTTAAGGACTATATATCGGTGTAAAGACCCATGACATGCTTGAGGGAGGAAACTAAGGCCTAAGCGACTAATAAAATGTTTTGGGAATCCAAGGCCAAAAAAAAACACTTGGAACCAGTACACATGACCTATTGGGGGTATTGTTTTACCTCTAAGTGAAGACATTGAAACTATTGTGTGGTTTGTTATAGTATGTATGAGTATTGCAGTTTTGTATAATGTTATAGGAAGAAACATGAGCCTTATGCCATAACAAAATATTTGAAACACGCCTATGATCTCCCAATGTTGTCCTTGGTATTTGAGTGTTGATATAATTTACACTAGGCATGGGTCGTGGAACCTTCAAGATAGTCACTGGAGGTATCATGAGACTTAGGACCGAAAGGAAAGTTTCAGGCATCTTGGGCTAAGAGAGATGACTCAACGTATCACAGAGGAGATCATGCGATGTATAGGAGGTTATTACCCTTAAAGATGGATATGAGTCGAAATATTTTCTTTTGTTCACTAGGGATGGGTCTTGGACGATGGTTGGAGATAAAATTATTACCCTAATACTTTGTTTAATTTAATATTAGCTCCATTCACCAAACTCATGTATGATTTATTTATTTTCACCATGTTTTCATTTTTTGGGGGATGTCACATCAACAAATTTCCACCACTCTTGGGGATGTATCTATGGCTTGAGTGAGTAGAGGAGTGTGAGAAGAGTTTTTATGATAGAGAGGTCTAATCAAGATGATCCATGATGCAACTATTGTAGTACTGTAGTAAAGCATACATAAACATGTGCATACATCAAAAGGCCTTCATCACTATGTGGGGATGTTCCTAGAACAACGTGTGAGCTAAGGCATGAGGTAGACTACTCTAAAGATTTTCCTATTGGATATTTTGTCATTTGTCATGAGTTCTACCCACGCTTGGACAACCTTCGTGTTCTATTCATGATTTTCTCCTAGTCATGTCATAATCAGGGCCTTCTTGGATATAAAAGTCTATTGAGGGGAATTTTGATGGGATGCTAAATCACATTCCACTTGTCGAGGGGGACAAGCTATTGAAAGGAACCTTACCATTTCATATAAAGTATTAAGGGTTTATGTATCCAATGGGTTTGAAAATGTAGATGCGACTAATAATATAATTTGTCAACTTTGTAAAAAAAACCAATCTTGCTTAGAGATGAGAACTATATTTGACATCTTTCATATGGATTGCAAGTGCTATTCGATAGTGAGAATACCTTCTAAAAATACATATAATGTTCAGCGTGCCATAGATCTCATGTCTAAGATATCTAATCTAACACTTACATGTATAAATTTGTGTGATGATTCTTATTGTACACGATCTGAATAACACTACTTCGTAATACATACATCAATATCATTGAGCCTATGATGGATATGTTAATATATATTCAGAATTAAAATACTTTATGATATTGTCTACCTAAGTTAAGACAAGAACTTAATGGGGTAATTGAGCTTCATGATGATCATCTCTTCATTCAACATATTTTTTAGGTATAAGAAGCTATGAGGATGAGGTATTGGAAGTGATGAGGATGAGGTATTCTTCATTTGTTATAGAGATATATTGTCATTCTTTATATTGTTTATAACTCATTACTTATAAATTTATAATTATATATTTATTGTCTTTTTTTATTTTATACATTATAGCCTTAAAGTTTTTACCTCAATTATTCATTAGTTTTTATTTCTTAAATTGTAAATATTTATTTTCTTTATGTATTAAATATTTTTCTTTATTTAAAAAAATTATACAACTTTTTAAAATGAATGATGAATCATTTGGAAAATTCTATAAAAAGGGTTTAGAGTTCAATGAAAATACAAAGCTTATTTTCCCTCCAAGAAACAAAAAACTACATTAGTTTCTAATATTTTTAATATATGAATAAGAAACTTTAAAAAATCCAAAAAAAATTCATTTTCCCTCCATTTCAAAAAAAATAGTACATTACTTTAAAAAAATAGTTAATATATAATTAAGAAACTTATTAAAAAAAAACTAAAAGAACTTTGTTCCCCTCCATCTCAAAACATATGTGAAGATTTTTCACATTCCATTCAAGACATATATATACAAAGCTGTTAAATATGAAGTAAATGTTGAAAAAATGTCAAATGGTTGATCGAATTATATGTTCTAGCTAAAGAGAATCTCGTGTTGGAGAAAGGATCGAATTGCATTGGAAGGAGCAGGGAAGGCGTTCAATCAAGGATCCAGCTTCTAAAGGAGCTCACACGTGAAAGAGCAGGGCAAGGCGTTCAAGCAAATATTCAATGTTAAAATGTCTAAGAATGATAAATCTTTTGCTTTATGCTATGGTGTATCTTTTCTCAGTTAAATATGGGTTTGAACCTAGTGCTCTTTATAATGAGGTAATTTTTAAATTAAAAATACTTTTTAAATATAGGTTCTTAATAATGGTAATACTTACATGAGAAAATAATACCAATTAATACAATTTCTAAATGTATTATCTTACCATTTATACATGTTAGGTAATTGTTTCCAATAATAAGGAGGAGGAAAACTAAGTTTAAATTATTCTTCAAACTTATCATATGATTGTATGTGGAATCCACATTCTTTCTAGTTATTTCTTTTATGGTTCAATACAACTTAGATTAAACTATTATTTATGGTTTTTATTGTTTCTTCTTTATTTTTTGTAATTTTTAATTTAATTGTGAATATTATTTTCATTTTTTTATTTTTTATGATTTTGACATGCACCGTGAAAACAATTTCCAATTTTTTTGTTTTTGAGGAAAACTAGTTTTTCATCTCACTACGAGGTAAATCATTTAAAATGATCTATTATCTTGGCTATAAAAAAAAACAAGTCCAATTTCAACAATGGGCATTTTTATTTTTTATTATAATAATAATATTATTATGTGATGAATAAGATGAATAAATTTAATCAATAAATAATATAAATTATTGTGTTGAGAATTATTTTTTCCATATTATAATTTGTAAATAAATTAAAATAACATTATGATTTTTCTTCAATATATATATGTAAATATATTTTAATTACCAACTTTATGTACATAATTATTTTAATTGGATAATATTTATATTTAATAAGAAATTAATATATGTAAATGTTTTAATAATTATGTTTGAATTTTGTCATTAAAAGAAAATAAATCTCTATTTTTTTATTAATAAAGAAATTTCCAATTAAAAAATTGTTGATATAACTATTTTATATTTGTACTTATTTTTATAGATAATAAGTGGAAATGGTATTGAACATTAAATGACATCCATAATAAACCCCTATTTATTTTATAGTGGTTTATATAGAGAGAAGTAAAACACCATAATATCATAGCCTTGCTAAACATGACATGCAACTTTTACTATTTTTTTTGCAGCATTTGTTATTTTGTGGTGAATTACACCAGATATATAGTGTAATTCACTACAAAATGATGAATGGTGTAGATAAAAATAGAAAAAGTTAGTGCTAAATATGGCATGCAACTTTTGCTCACCATTTGTTATTTTGTGGTAAATTACACCACATACAAATATATATATATAGCCGTTTGCACCAAAAGATTTCAATCCATGTAGGATTAGTTTTGGTGTTTTGAATCACAAAAATTCAATCCACTTAGGATTGGTTTTGGTGGTTTACACCATACACCATGAAATGCCACATAGTCATTTAACACCAAAAGTAAGATTGTTGATAAACTTTACTTCTACATCATAAATCTTAGCACCATATTTATATCCCCACATTATTTTCATTTTTACACCAAATTCTAGTCTCCTCAATTGAAACCGTCAATCGTTCTCCCTTTAATATAAATTAAATTCTTGATTCTAGATCTACAGGTATGCACAGACCGTCCATCTTTCTCCAAACCATTTTGCAAAAAGAGCTTGGACTAGAAATGGCGTCCTGATATTTTGTTTTAACAATATCCATGAGTTTTTTTTACCTAAAGCCGGCGACCTCCTCTCTCTTTTTCTAGAGTCTCCTTTTCCAAATGTAGGTGAAAACCGAATTAATACTCGACCAACCCTAACAGTTTTTCTTAAATAAAAATAATTTGTTACATGCTTCATTAAACAAATATCGATCAAGATTTAAAATAGTTAAAGTTCCATAACTCAATAGCAATACCTATGTAGATGTTAATATACATATATATTTATTCATTTAAAACATGTTTAATAATTTATTTCCTTTTTTTCCAATATTCACAATAACAAATATTATATTACTTAATGGTTAAATAAGTTATTAAATATATAATATTTTTGAAATATATTTCTTGTGAATTTTAATTTTCTCCATTTTAGACACTAGCTGAAAATGAAAAAATGTTTAACTTCTTTCCATTTAGAAGCTTAGCAATATTGTCAATAACTTAACATTGAGAATACTAATTGATATTTCAATGATAAGGTACTATTTATACTAAGTTTTTCTTAGGAATATTAATAATATTTCTCAACATTTTTGTTGAAGCTAGGATATTAACAATATCTAGTACTATCATATAATATTATTAATAATCATTTATTAATGGTTAATTTTCTAATCAATAAATCACAAGAACTACATAAACATTACTTACCTTTTATTTTTCGTTAATGAAAAATTGGAATGCTAGAGGGGATGTTACTTCCTCCCCCCATTAAAGGTACTTCATCCTCGGTGTTTGAGCCCTTGAAGCTTTGTCATCATCTTGAATTATGATATATTCATCATTGTTTTTTATTGTTTATTTTTATTTTATTCCAATGTTGTTGTTGTTGATAGTAACTATGAAGAGGTTTAGACTTTTTTTTTTCAAGAAGAAAAAAGCCTGTCCTTGATATTCTTTAATCTGAATCAAAGGGCATCTGATGTGCCTTCCCATAAATGGATACATACAAATACGATTTGTAAGGAACTCGCAATCTGTTTATTCCATGAATGAGTCCCTATTCATAGGGGCTGGCCGAGGGGGGGGTCAAACGGAGCAAAAACCAAGCAAAAAAGAGCCATAGTCAGTAAGGGGAGATGACCATCATAATAGTCCAAAATATTCTATGAATACATCAGCTGCAGTACTATTATCAAAAGGGGCCCACTCCATAACATCAAAGAGGTGCTTCAAGTAAAAGGAGGCAGATCTCCTGCACCAAGCTCAAAAGAGCTGAAAAGTTTCATGTGTGACCAAAAGGCCATCAATAAATTCTGAGAAAATACCACAACCTGGAGCCAAAGAAAGGGCGGATTTTGATAGACAATCTGTAAGCTGGTTGTGTTCACGGAAAATATGGCTAAAAGAAAGGTGTTGGAAACAAGAGATGAGTCTTCTTGTATCCAAACACCAATGGATGATGGCAGGAGGATTCAGGGCAGTTATGCCCTTATCCCAACTAATGATGATAGCAGAGTCACCAAAGATATTCATTTTAGGTATGCCCATTAACAGAGTAACATACAATAGAGCCCCAAAGGGAAACCAATTCAGCTTTAGTATTTGAGCAAGATCCAGCCCCTAGAGAAAACTCAAATGAATGGGACTCATTCAGGAAAAGATAGAAACCAGCTCCACCATAACCATTTGCTGCTGCCCCGTCAAAAAAACCATATGGGGAGATGAGTATAGGACTAGCACCAATGGCTCTTGACTTTTTCACCTTTGATATAGTAGGATTATAAAATTGAGAGAGGTATACAATATGCTGAACAATACACGTGAGAGAAGGCTTTTTCCCTTCAAAGATGGCCTGATTCCTCTCTTTCCAAACAAGCCAGATAGCATAAAATGGAAGAAAACAAACGACAGAGTGCTTGGAGAAGCTAGCAGTCCAGGTACTCAAGAAAGATCTGATATTGAGTGAATACTATGGAGGAAGAAATTGATATACATCACTCATGTAAACAATGATATTCTTCCAGAAAGAGCAAGAGGAAAATAAGTGTTGCACACTGTCTTCACCCAAACCATAGAGAACACAGCATCCAAGACTAATCCAACCATGTTTATGTAAGCTGTCCAAGGTAAGGATCTTATTTGCCAAAGTCAGCCAAATAAAATAGTTGGTTTTCAATGGTAAAATGATTGACCATATCAAAGCTAGCAGAGGGCATCCAATCGGAGGAGAAGAGGAGTAAATGATGCTGTCATAGACCAAATTTGCAGTAACTGTTGGTCTTCTATTATTAGCTGTCTAATACATCGCTTTCTAGCATAACACTTATAAAACCATATGATATATTAGTTTTATTAATGTTTATTTGTATGGTTATGTTTCTATGGAGACCCACGTGGGAAAATGCTTGGTGAGTGATATTTTTTGGTTATTTTATATCGTTTTAGGCATAAATTGGTTTTTAAATCTCCACATCTATATATCCGGTAAATTGATGGCTTGTTATTTCTTTTGTGCAGGGTTTTCAGCGCTCTAGGATAGATTCACGATGGCTGCACCAGCATATTTGGGGGCTTCGATCCACATTTTGGGTGTCTCTTGAGCTTTCATCTCCTTCCAGATGCCTCTGCAGATTTTTCAGGTGTTGTTTTATGGGATGCTCTGTGTCTAAGGAGTTGTTACCCTCCATTTTTAGCAGTGTATGGATTTCAAGCAGTCTGACAATGTCATTCCCGTCCTTGATCAGGACCCTGATTTCGGGCTCAATTTCTGAACAATCGATTGGGAAGGGTTCAAAACGGTTCGAAACCCACTTCACAAATGGCCCTATTTACCCCTAATCGCGGCCAGTTTTCAGAATTTCTGAACGAATGTGGAGAAATCCTTTCCGGAACAGACATGGTTTTTTCAGATTTGGTGTTGGCCGTTTTCTGGGTAGTTGCTCAAATCTCTGCATTCTGGGATGGATCCTGTCCATCTGTTCATGTATAAATAAAGCTTAAGAAGAGGATGTTGAAAAAGATTGTAATACTCAATTTTATTAATACAACCAACGTTTATTCTCTTTACGGTTTCAATTTAGAGCTGGAAGGCGTTGAGGGAGGGCCCCCTTCAGCACCAACCTTGGTATTTTGCATTGTGTGTTTTGTAATCACAGGTTAATGTCTCTATTCTTTGATATTGTTATATAGAATGCTGATAGTTTTACTCATATGAATGACTGCAGATTCTTAGTCACTTGTAATTGAATTAGCTTGCTGAGTAAATTCAGGAATAGTTTGTCTTTAACGCCCCTTTCTGGTTTCAGCGTGGACTGTGTATTAATGGCCATGATTATTGTTTAGGGTTATTGTCTTTATAAATTTTGTGATGGCTTGATTCAAGTTTTTCTTTATGAAAGATTATAGGTAGACTGAGTTTTCACATTGTTTTTATTGCCAGCATATAGTGAGATAGCGATAGACTCTTCTTTTTATTGCCAGTATATAGCGAGATAGCAATAGAAGCTACGGGATTGGGTTAGACTCTGTTTGTTCACAATACTGTAAAATAAATTAAGGAATGGTGTGGGTTTAAATATTCTCTTCGATTTCCAGTATGAAGCATAGTATTGGCAATTTGGTTAATGAAATTGACTCTAGCTGTTGAAGAACCGTTTGTTGCGGCATCGAAATAGTTAATGAACAGCTCATCCTTTTCACTTCCAAGTTTGCAGAGCTGTAGGGTATCTTGTTGAAATTGCACAGCACTTGTAATATTTTGTAGAGGGTTTGAAGATTGGAATTTATAGAGTGTATAGGGCTTTGATAAATAATCTTTTAAACAAGTGATTAAGTAGGAAGAAATCAGGCTGCTTGAGTTTGGAGAGGAACCCTAGTTTATAATATTGTTTTTTGAAGCAACATCAGCTCTACAGTGTGCATATGCAAACCAGACTTAGCAAATATTTCTCACACAGCCTAATACTAATTGATGAGCATTGTTTGAATGGCCTTGGTACTTTCCTGTGTGCATTAATGTGCATAAATAAAACAGAGTATATTTAAATAACAATAACCAGCCAAGCTTCATTATAATAGGCTGTGTGTTGACATTTAAAGTCAAGAGATCACAGGTGTTACTCTGGCAATAATTTTAGAAGTATTAGTGTGGAGTGAAGCATTAGATCTCGTAGGATTATAGTGGAGTTTTCAGGTTAATAGATCATAGTTATTGTGAAACTTATTAGGCTCTTTCATTTGTAGAATAGATTATCAGCACTGTAGCTGAGTGTGGATTGTTGAGTGTTTTAGGGATTGCTGTAGGGTTTGTTTAATCTATCAGTAGATTGTTCTTTTGAAAGCATTGTTGTAGGTAGGAATTTCTCTGAAAGATTAGGGTTGTTTTAAAACTATCTTGCCTGCACATATAGTGTAGCAGCTTAAAGTTTACGATTGCCCGGTTGATAATTAAATTGAGGTTAATTAAGTAACATTAATTTTAACCAACAGTAACAATACCATTGACATGATTAAAGTCCCAAACCAATCGATCAGAGCATTGAACGAGTCTGATCCTAGCTCCTTCCAAATTGCTCGTAAACTCCTCCCAAAGGATTTTCCAATCACCAACAATATTTAAATCATCAGCTGTGTACCAATATGAGTGCTAACTAGGAAGAATGTTATGAGCCTGAGAAAGAGAAGATATGCCCATGTCTTCAAGATAGTCTCTGAAGTCAGATAGTAACTCAGGACTATGTTGAATACCAATGATCGGATCAATGCCCAGTTGTATATCCATACCATTTCCTACAAGCTAGGCAAGGTGTTTCCCTATCCATGGTAGGGTGAGAATGAAGTCTCTCCAGAACACAGAAGCTTGCCGAGTAGTAAAATTTTTCTACCTAATCCATAACACGATAGAAAGGTTCTTCAGATACTTTCTAGTGAGAACCTGATGCCAAAGACCATTGTTATGTAGGACCATCCAAAAATTCTTTGCTCTCAGGGCAATATTGAACCAAAAGAAAATTTTGATACCCCATCCACTAGAGGCTTTTGGCCGAGTGAGGAGCTCAAAGCTCACAAGATGATATTTGCACTTATCAACAGTTGATCCCCATAAAAAAGCAAAGGTAAGGCTTCTGAGCTTGTTTAAGACCGATTTAGGAATTGGAGCCAACCCAAACCAATAGACAGGGAGACTAGAGAGTACCGCTTGGACAAGAATCAGACGAACTCCAAGTGAGAGGAATTTATAATACCAATGGGATATCCTCTTTTCAAACTTTTGTAATAACCAATGCCAGTCATTTGTCTTATAGCCCAGGGGCTTGAGAAAATATCCAAGGTACTTGAAGCCGGAAGATATAGGATCCATCCGATACGGCATGAAGCGGGAGATGCTATGAAGGATATCAGTATCAATATTATTGAAAAGGAAGACTGACTTTTCCATGCTAATACACATCCCGAAGGCTTTACAAAAGGTGCTTAGAATAACATCAAATTCCATCCATTCCCTCAAGGTATTGATTCCAAGAAGAATGACATCATCCACAAAGAGGAGGTGGGTAAGTGCTAGTGATGGAGAAATTTGGATAGCTCTGATAAGACCATTCTCCTTAGCATCTTTGATCAAAAGACTGAGTCCCTCAATAACAAGAATGAACAGCAAGGGGGAAAGGGGACAACCTTGCCTGATTCCTCTAGAAGATTTGAAAAAACTAGATGGTGTGACATTAATCAAGACAACAAAATTTGCTGAGTTGAGGCAACCCATTATCCAATTAACACCCAGGAGGGGAAGCCCAATTTGAATTAAAATAAGCCTGATGTATGACCAATTTACCCTATCGAAGGCCTTTACCAGATCCAATTTAAGGATGAGAGCGCAAGTATTCTCAATCTTAACAGAGTGAAGGGTTTCCTGGGTGATTCCAATAGGCTCAACAATCTGCCTATTCTTAAGGAACCCAAACTGCTCTCTAGATATATGAGAGTCCAGGAAAGGCTTCAATCTTACAGCAATGACCTTGAAAATTAGCTTGTACACCAGAATACACAACGAAATAGGATAGAAATCCATGAAGGTGACAGGATTATCCTTTTTAGGAATTAAAGCCAGAAAGGTGGAGTTAATGGACGGAGTAATGTGACCAGAAGTTCTAGAAAAACCCACCGCTGAGAGTAAATCCTTCCCCAGTATATCAAAAAAGTGTAGGAAAAACTCCATAGGCCATCCATCAGGACCCAAACTTCTATCCTTCTTGAAATTTCTAAGGGCTCCCTCAATCTCCCCTAAAGTGACAAGATCAACAAGACAATGAGCCTCCTCAAGAGGGATCATGGAGGGAAAAAGCATGACAACTTTGAGTTTGGCTAGTAGGCAAGTTTTATTGTCATCACTGTAAACCTCTAAGAAATGATTGCGGCCCAACATATTTAGCTCACCCTCTTCGACAATAGAGTTCCCATCACTATCCTGTAAAGACCATATAGCATTTTGGTTTCTTCTACCCGAGGCAAGTGCATGGAAGAACTTAGTATTGGAATCACCCTGCAAAGCCCACTTTGACCTGCTTTTAAGCTGCCAAGTGAGAAGGTAATGGTCCAACAAATTTTTCTTCTTAGATCGAAGAAGGTTCATAGGTTCTTCTCTTCTAGGGAAGGATGCCAGAAAAGGAATTTGAGAGGTCACTTATGTCTTGATCAATCTTATGAGAATCAAACTCAAGAGAAACAGATTTCGCTTTGGTACAGTCCTTGACTTCTTTTTTTAATAAGCAGAGCTTTTGGGAGAGGTGGGCTAGATCATTTTTAGTATAAGGAGGAGAAAGAGTAGGCCATAACTGAGAGACCCAATGGGAAAAGTCAGAATCAGTAAGCCATGATCTGTTGAACTTAAAGGGAAAGGTAAAGGAAACGACCGGTTTGTTCCATTCGAAGCAGATCGGGAAATGGTTTGAGATGTCAAAATGAATGACCCAAACACAGTGTAAATTAAGAACAGAGAGCAAGGAGGAAGATATTAGGAACCGATCAAGTCGTTTGCTAATACAATCTTCCCCTGCTTTCCCATTTCTTCACGTGGGGCCCGTAACAGGAGGGGCTACATCAACAAGATTCACAGAGTCAAATAAGTGTATGAAATGAGAAGCCAAGGGATCAAGGACAACCTTAGTGCCCCAGGTTTCAGAGGCATTAAGAGTTAAATTAAGGCCCCCACCCAAAATCAGGTTAGGGATAGTGAGTAAGCCCCCAGAACAAATACTATCCTAGAATAGCTCTTTATTAGGATAGGGGCCATAACAATTAATAATAGACAGTGGAGAAGCCATTCCACAGAAGGTATCCTTGACAAGGATGCCCGCTATAGTCTCAAATGCATGACATCTAACCAAAAGAGGGTTCCAAGCTATGAGAAGGCCACCCGAGAGGCCGGAAGCATTAGTAGCATAGAATTCCCAGTTAGGTAGAATTTTGGAGAAAGAAAGGAGAGCAGGAAGGGAACTACACATGGTCTCCTGGAGGAGAACCATATCAGGAGAAATAGAGCGAAAAAGTGAGCGAAGGCTACAGAGTTTGGTCTTGCCTCCTAGACCTCTAACATTCAAGGACAAAATCTTCATCAAGGAACACATGGGAGGGGAGACATTTCTCTAAGTCCCCAAGGAGGGTTCCCCTTGGCATCATTTTTGATACGGACAGAGAGGGGTGCGTAAGGAGGAGAGTCCAAAGATAGACTGCTAGTAGGTTCATGAGGATCCTTTTTTCTTCTTTCTAACAGTCACATTCTTGAAACAGATAGAATTTAAATGAATGGTCGATGGAGATGTGGGAATTTTGGCCGAAAAGATCGATAAATATTTCTGAAGAGTAGGATCCGAGAAGGAAGGTGATGATATAGGGATGGGTAGCGAGGGGTTTTGAGAGGGGGGTGTGTTCTGAGATGGAAGAGGTGGGAAGTCTTCAAGGGATGTCAGAGGTGGAACAGGGGGAGAGGGTAAAGTGTTAGAGAAGGTGGTAGGTAGTAAGGGAGAAGGATTAGGCTGTGCTGATAAGGGATTAGGAGAGCTATCGAGAGGTGAAGGGGAGGAAGGGGCAGCTGAGACCAAAGGATAGTTTGCCAAAGTAGCATAGTCAGGGGATGGAGCCAAAGACCACCCATTATCCAAATCATTTATGGCCTCAAGGACAGAGCCAAAAAAATCTTCAAAGAGGGAAAGAGATTGAGAGTAAATACCAGTTTTTGGAAGAGCTGGTAAGTGTGATGAGGAGAGGCCGCACGAGGCCAGAGAGCCACCATTGCTAGATCCATACAGAGCATTCACAAGATGTGGACAGGTCCTTCGAAGGTGTCCTGTTTCATGGCATCTACTGCAGCGGAAGGGGACATAGAGATAATCCAAATTTTGAACCAGCAACCGCTCTTTGCAAAGAATCTCAACCTCAGCTAGAAGACCATGAGAAACATCCATCTCCACAAGCACTCTTGCTAACATTTTGTCAAATGAGAGATCAAAATCCTCGTCAACCGCGACAAACCGGCCCACAGTGTTTGAAATACCTTTCAGGATACTCTTGTGCCAGAGGGGGATTGGAAGAGAAGGCAAAAGAAGCCACAAATGGTGCTTAGTCACCCTTTCCTTCAGAGGGTCGAAGTGGGCATGCCACCTTCCCAAAACCAGAGACCCCAGACCCATCCTCCAAGTGGAGTCCAAAATAACCAAGGCATGGTCGGCTTTAAGGAAGACGAAAACAATCCAACCATTGGCAAGCTGGCTAATAGTCGGGATGTATGTGAGAAATGGCTTCCAATTCTCCATTTCCTAGTCCACCGACGATTTCTTATTCATATGGACGTATTCCAATATGCCAATCAAATCCCGAGAGCACAGAGAATGAACACGCTCCATGTAGACATCATGAAGAGGTTTAGACTTATACTTAAGGATGTACCTACAACATCTATGAGTACTACTTTACACACACACATAAATATATATGATTCATAATATATGGAAGAATTATTCATGCATTTTTATTTTGCTATCTTTTCATAGCAATCATTTAGACTATATATTTTCTTAGAAAGATTTACCTCGTGTTAATAATGATAGTATTCATGAACCTACAAAACATATGTTAATAATAATAATAAGATAAACTTCATGATAATAAAAAATACAATCATCTACACACTATCATCTAAGCACTAGTAGCCCATGGCACTTAACTTTGTCATTTTCAATCTATATGTTGACACCTTTGGGATGATGCTACTTATTCTCAAGTACCTTTAATCATTCCACTTTGCTTTGCAATATAAATACTCATATGAAAGTAACATAGAATAATACTAATATTCAAACATATACTAATTAAAGCATTACCAATGCGCATAATAATAATATTTTTATTACATTTGTTACAAGAGGATTCAGTTCATACATAAATTTGCAACTAATTTTTCATTATTCATCATATCATGGTCCAGAAAATACCAAAAATCACACGCACATACCTTTTGTATGGCATTGATGTTCCAATCCTTCTTGGTTGAAATCTTCTTTTCATATGTTTTGACATGCACATATACTTGAGGGTCATCTCCTCACAGAATCACAATTTCATGTGCATGCATCCTCAACATGTATATATTATATTAATCTGATACAAGGATGATACCCTTCATCATCTTTTTACAGATCTGAGGTGTGTCTCCTACATAGAACCTAAAATCCCACATATAACTGATATTGAAATCTTAACATCACAAAAAGTATCACTACAGAACCTAACACCTCGCCTCGGTGCTCTCCGGCAGTTCTTCTTAAGAGCCTAATGCCTCCTCTGGGTGATCACTGGTAGCTCTTTTCCTAGGCCTAAGACTTAATATCATACAGTGCTCAATAGAGTCTAACACCTTACAAGAGAGTTCACTAGAAACTATGTACTAACTTATCAAACATTTCAGATCCTAACACCTCTCTAGGGTGCTCCATAGCGTCTCTACTTAATTCATAAATATTTTGTATTCAACCATTTCAATATTTCAGTTTGTTTAGTCTTAAAATTAAGTCTCAGTTTCTAAATCACATTACATCTTGTAGTTATTCATAATGAGACTAAATACTTTAGGTTCTCTAGAGCCCAACAAGCTCAACATCAAACCAATTTTCTACTTCATTTTCATCAGTTGGTTCTATTTAATGTAGAAATTCTTTTATAAATTTAAGAGCCTTACAACCCAGGGCGTCCCTCGTGATTAGCTCAAAATTTCATAACTCTTTATCCAATTAGTCTCTCTCTCTCTCTTGTAGTTTTCATACATTCATATTCATGTTCAATTCTTTAGTTATGGTCTTATTGGTACTACCATAGTAAATAGTCTCTACAATCATCTAAAGATGTTGTCAGTCATAATGACAAATATTTAATACCATTTCAAAAGAAATATTGAATTCATGAAATATCATAATCATCACTAAGCATACTCAATGTTCCGGAGACTATTAATTCCACTTCATTTTTTTTTTATAATTCTTAACATTCCTAATAGTTTGACAGTTACTATGCTCTAATCTTTTAGTAGAATTTTGAGAACCTATAACAAGTATATTCCCAACATGTCAAGTTATCTAAACTATGTTTTTTCCAAAATGTGTTTTGTTTAATCAAATGATAACATATTCCTAACCTTTCATCCTGATCAAGAAATCATATAGAACAGGGATAATTTTAGGGGCAAAATTTATCCCACGGGCTATTTTTCCATGTTTTTCTCTAAAAAAGATTCACCATTTTGCATTTTTTGAAGCCCTGTTTCGCCCAATTTTGATAGGGTAAAAAAATTTTACCCTAAAAATCACCAAATTATAGTTGAAATATAAACAATATAAATAATGGAAATTGAAATATTTTTTGAAAAGTATTGCTAAACATTTTACAGTTGCCGTTTTAAGAATTGGTAAGATTCGCCAACATTTATACACTTTTTAATAAGTATGGTTCCTTAAAATTATCCCTGATATAGAATCTCAATGGTACCTTTTCCATTGTAAAATTTATCTTTTGCTTTAGACTACCTTACTGATTCCTATTGAACAATACCTCTTGCAACCTTAAGTACTTGCACACTTTACTCACAATTTCTTGCCAATATTATTTGGATATTTATCTCATAAAGAAAACAACAAAATATAATACCAAGTTGCTATTTAAACTACCCATAATCTCTTGATACAACAACTAGTCTTTTGCCTAATATCAATGCATTACTTTCATGACAAATTAGTCGTAAATTCTTTTCACTAACTTACACCTGAAGAAAAATTCATACCTTGCTTATATAAGCTTGAATTGACATTACCGAATGACACTAACCTTGCTGCATGTTGGCAAAGTTTCTTATTAACAAGTGTACCTGTACATTACTGTAACAACTTTTTCATGGTTTATTTACATCATATTCTCTTATCGATGTGATTTTAAGCAAGACATAAAACTATATATATCAACAAGTTTATTCAATTTTATTCACTGATGTATTTAAACACTAAAGTTATACAGAATGTGCAACCTAGTTGCATCCATTTCTATCGTTATGTACAATCCCTACTCATTTATCATAGGTAATCTTGCATATAATCAAAATCATGTCCAAATATTCCAACTAATCATTCCTACATTTTTTAAATCCATTTATTATACTTACATACATTATTCATTAAGTTGCTTTCCTAGTATAGGGTGCCTGCAAGAAGCTTTTTACCCAATTATGATGCAATGGGACCACGCGAACGGAAAAAAAAGGAACGCGCATGCACACTTGGGCACGTGCATGTGTTCTTGCTTCGGTTATGGAAAACCTCCACGTCAGCTTTTCGATGTGGACATTAGTATTTTGTATGCGCCCCTAAGCACATGCATGCCTGCACACATGTCTGGATGCACACGCGTTGAACACGCGTGTGTGTTCCTATGTTTTTTATAAAAAAAATAGATAGCGATAGTTCATTTCCTCTCACAAACCTGTGTGCATTCAAGCTACCCTGAAACGAAACCCACGAATCCCAAAACAAGCATCCAAGCACCCCAAAATGACACCCACCACCACTAGAATAAGGTAGGTGGATTACTATTTGCATTTTGTTATTTTTTTTAATGTTTTCATTATTTTTCAAATAAAATCTAAAATTTAAAAAAATTGCAAATGAATTGAAATCGAACAAATTTGATGTTGCAGATACATTAACTCTACCATAATGACAAATACTAATGAACCATCCCAACAAAGGAGTGAAACAAACCAATTAGATGACCTAATAAACCCTGAAGTAAACAAAGAAAACCCTGAAGATGGATTTGGTGGACCACCAGAAAACCATGAAGATGAATTATATGGGTATTTAAACCAGTTAAGGATATTGAGTGATGAACTGAAGAACACTACGGAACCCTCTCGCGTTTCCCTCTCCACATCACTACAAAACATAATCGAGTCTATCAACATTTCCTATAGTGAGATAACAAATTTGAGCCAATATAGGGATCAAATGAGAGAACATTATCCCATTGGTATATCCAAAGAAGATATAAAAAACCTGAATATCACAAAAGCCCAATTATGGAGCAAATTTATAGATCTGAGAATAGGACAGCCTCCAAATGTGAGGAAGACATGAGTTTGCATGGACCGGTGTAATTACTAGACATGGAGAGAAAAATGGAAGAAGAGATGGTTCATGGTTTTTGCAAGCCTCCATGCAAGAATGTCGAGGTCCCATAGTATTTTCTCAGGAAACCGTGGGTCGAGTTTGTGTTATCATTCCATCTAAACTACTTCGACATCACCGAGTTCCATGGAATTGTTTTTGGCTCATCCTAAGATTGACCTCACGCCCACTGGAACCCACTTACAGGACCTCCTACACCTAGGCTAGAGCCAAACCCGCTTCCTTAACACCTTGGGTTAGGTATTGGGATAGATGAAATCCATGAGTCTGTTAGACATGCCGCACGACACCCTCTCAATCATACCACATTTGTGTCTATGTCCTCACAGAATGAGTAGGACTACCCCGAGAGACACACTTCTGCATGGTCTACTAGTGGTGGGAGAGGGAGAGTAGCTACATGTGGTATTGAGGATGATCCATCCATCTCAATGAGACTAGTGCCACATCGTTGTTCTCACAGTGGGAATCCATTCCCTGTTCCCATGCATGAGCATTCCACAGAGAACTACCTACAATAGGTTAGTTATTGTTTTATTTAATGTTCAAGTATTGATTATACGTTATGCAATATCATAATTTCTAATAAATTTAACTTAGAATTAGATGTTTATGACTTGATTTGTTTTAATGTATAACTATTCATTGTCGTCTCCAACACCCGAGTGGGAGTATGTTGGTTCCTTCAACCTAGATGGAGCGATGGCAGCTGCAGAGGACATTGCAACACCATACACACAAGCAGTTTTATTTTAGCAATGAAATGTAATGTTAGTAGTTAATCTTGTCATCCAATGTATTTAATATTTAGTAATTGAATCTAAATATTTTTTTGTTTGCATTGGTGTCCACAGGAGTGAGTGACCATCCATCCCCGCTAGGGATTGACAGATCCCCTCATATGCAGGCATCGTTTAATAGGGTATAAGTTTAATTTCAGTTTTGATGGCTTGTATTTGAATAGTTATATTTTTTATGTACTTATATACGATGCCATGAATATGTATGTAGGTCCGAGCACATAGGCATGTCAGTGTCACTATCTCTCAACCGACTACCTTTTCCCACCATATATGCCAGGTGTAGCCCTTGGCATATATGCCCATTTCCATGCATCCATTCACACCTCATTCCATCCATCCCTTTCCTCCTATCCCCCACCACACTTCCATCCCAGCTCCCCCTTCTTTGTCACATCCTTTGCTCACTCCCCCCCCCCCCCCCCCCCCCCCCCCCCCCCCCCCCCCCCNTCCATCCAAATTCACCCATCCCTCCACCCCATCCTAGACCTCATCCCCCTCCCCATATTCCCCCACCACCCTCTTTTCCCGTTTCAGGGTGTCCCATTCCATTCTACAACTTGCTACGGTTTATCGTTGTACATCACCTCTTCTCCCACTCTAGTTCACACCCTCTCTCACCATGCCCCCTAGTTTTGTAGCCAACATTGATGTGTCTACATCCTCTGCTATTCCATCCACCTGAGCATCTGAGCAGGTTGTCCAGCCCACTGCTCCACCTTCCACCCTTGAGGACCAGCCAACTACTCCACCTGCCAACCCCGAGGACTAGCCTGTTGTGTTCACGGTGAGATTGATTAGTTTATGAAAATCTTGTGCAATATTAACGAAAATGAACATAGGTAGTAAATTGTATGATTTATCTTACTATTTAAATGTTGCATGGTGGCATTACTGAGAGACTTGGATCACAAACGAGGGTACCCCGCTCACCTCTTACGGTCTCATCTGAGGTGGGCTATTTAAGATTTGAAAACTTAATTTTGATTTTTAAATTGTGTTTTATACTCATATAATTTCCTGTAGGAGTTGACATTTGATTATTGTCATTTCAGGGCCCAAGTCAAGGTGGTCTAACCTTTTGAACTTTATTATCTATCCTTCATGCAAAATTAAGGTTTAGTGGCATGTTAAAAATGGAAGTGAATAACTTATGATACATGAGTCTTCAAGGAAATACCACAAAGGGAATTTTTTCCATGAAACTAAAGGCATGCATGAAGGAAGAATTGAGACATGAACTCTCTGAGTCTCTCTCACACACAAATGCAGAAAATTTCCATTGTTTTTTTTATTTTTCAAATGAACTGTATTGTGTGGTGGGGTTCAAGTTCTCAACTCTTATTCAGCCCGGTTTAGGAAATTGTAATATGTCATCTAGAATTGTTGGTAGTTAAATATCACATTGAAACCATGTTATGTTTGAAAGTGTCATCCTACTTTAACGTATTTCACTTTTTTGTTCTAGAATAGATACTGAGGAAGGGACCTCACTATTTGGTTTGGAATTGGTTGAAGACAATTTCTTGGTACTGCAAAGAATGAACCATGATAATTGTGTGAAATTGGGTGAGTTCCAATCTATGAGATATATATTGGTGAGGAATTACTCTGTGCATCTATACATCTCATTTTTCTATCAATATTGAGCATTCTCTTAGTGGATTCATAGTCTCAACTTGAGTTTGGTACCTTGCTCACGTATTTATAAGCAAGGAATCCTATGGGTTGGTGGAGCATGCCTCACACGCACACAGTTTCTCAAGTCATCATTTATACAGATAAGTCATTGACGCTTTGTATAAGCTCATTTATTACTATGTATGATTTTATAATTTTGGAATTATTTCTAAAGAACTTGTATTGTATTTGTATTGGAGATGTAGTTTTCTAAATATAATAAATTAAACTTCATTATGCATATCTATTTATGAATATTTCCATGTATGAACAATAATGAAAAATGCATATGAAAACCATTATGATTATTGTTGTTATCAATCTTAATGGTGTTCAATAGTAAAATAAAATGTTTAATGGAATTTATACGGTGGTGAAAGCATATTCATGTAGGGATTCACTTAGCTCTATTTAATGAAATTGCATGAAAATTGTCTAAGTATGGAAGTTATCAATTTGGGTTGGTGGTGTCAATGATTTTAGTACTTTTTTGTAACAAATCATAATCGATGGAATTATTCTTTCGATGACTACTTATTTATTATGCAAAGCAATCAATTTCCAATAAACAAAATTGTTCCCAAAATTCACTAAATGTGGTGAATTGCTCATGTCTACAATGTTCATTTACCAAGTAAAATATATCTAAGGTAATGTTGATTTGTTATCCCCTTTTCCTTGCAAATAATGATGGATTTTTTTCTATGATCAAAAGCCTTATTTAGGTTATCTATGGAAGCTAAACTTGGGTCTATGAGCCTTAATTTTTAATGTTAAACCCTGAAGGGCTAAATGATTGGTTTCTTTATACATTTATTAATGGTTTGAGTTATAGCTTCCAGATTGAGGGAAAGTGTATATATGATTTGTATCAGTTCAATTTTTATGTCTTAGCCTTTTCTCATTAATGAATTTGGTTAGTTTTAAGTGAAGACATGGAAAATACCTCCCATATTTATATAAAATTTAAGAGCATGAGTATGCTCTATCACCTCGTAGACTCCATGGCATGTGGAAACTGTTGGGTGTGTTATAGTGTCGTAATAGGGTATGTTACAATAAAATCTCTATACCAATAGAGTTTTTAACTTCAATAGTTTACAATCCCATCCACTCAACCACAAATCAAAAAAATACCTTAATGTAGAGACTCGGTTGCTAGTAGAATCTACACCAATAGAGTATTGAACCTAAACAAATTGCCATCCAGACCACTTCTATACAAATCTAAAAAATGCCTACATGTACACTCTTAATTCCCAATAGGATGCATCCAACACGCACCACATCTTTATCATTGTCTAAATATAAACGACAAAATAAAACATCCATCCAACCCCTACATAAAACAATCCATTAATTGGTGTTTTGTGGCATTATAAATCTTACAAAAGTCTGAAAATCATGGCCTCATTCATTGAATCGTAGTGAGATTATTACCTACCAATAATATAACTTGCAAGCTCATAGAATCAAATGTGGCAACCCTTGTGTCTCATCTTTTATTTTTTCATATTTTATTTTTGGTGTAATTTGACTAGGATTCAATCAACTACAATCAATCCTAAAAAGAAAAACTCAAAATCAGTGAGCCCTACTACTATGGGGAGATGGATGCACTAGCCTTCACAATCCTCATCTCCTCAATTCATGAACTCTACAAACCCTATAAATCCCTCTATCAGGATGCCTATGACTTACACTCCGATGAGCCATTTGCACTATGTCCCTATTTTACATCCCCTTTTTGTCAACTATCAAATGGTGGCTAGAAATGATATGCCTAAAAAATTGAGACCCTACAACAATCTGACCACAAGGAAGGGTTTCATGTGACTTCTTAGTATTTTATCGAGAGTGTTGTTTCAAGATCATAATTAAAAAGTAAGATTGTTTAGATGGAAGTGAGTATGGAGGCCCCCAACAATGTGTTGAGAGTGTATGAGGAACAGACTCCATATAACTCAAGATACTTTGAAATTGAACAACATGAGAAAATTAAAGGAAGAGCTAGAGCAACTAGTTGATTGCTCGGATGACGAGTTGATAGAGAAATCTTGTGTTTACCCTCCCTGCTCTTATCCTGTAGGGTAAAACTCAAACAATGTCATGACATTGGTTTCATCCTTGGTCAAAGCAATGAATGTGATGAAAGGTACTAGAAGCATAAGTGTGCACCATAATAAACTTACACTTAATAGATGCCAAATTTAGTAGGAACCCATCCAACTCAAACTTGGAGCCCCTATGAACATGTACATATTATCAAATTGTCCACTAAGAAAAAAAAATCTATATATAAAAATACATCTAAAGGTAAGTTGTATTTTATTTTATTATACCTTCCTCAGGCATGTATATTGCAATCAGTTTATAGTCAAAATCAATTGACTTTTTATTAATTCATAGCTCTCTAAAAATCTACTCTAAAGTTATGTCCAAAATATATATTTAATTGAATAATGTAAAATTTAAAAATTATTTTTGAAAATTTAAAAATTATTTTTTTGTTTAATGATTGATTTATATCTTTCACGTAACTATTTTAATCTAGTTAAAAATATAATTATTATTCATAAAATTGATTTAAAAAATAAAATTAAAAATTAAAAAACTATATCAATAACCATATGTTTGACTTATTAATTATTTATCTTAATTATTTATTACTTCAGTAATACTTATTGTCATACTACCCAGTTATATTTATGAGAAACTAATAAATAGTTGTACGTTGTATGTATTGACATTGGCGTACCAACTTAAACATATCCATATCTCGGTCTCTAGCCATACCTCATGGTCTCTAACCATATGTCCTTTACTTAGGCCTGAGCTAGAGCACGCCCGAAGCAAGAAAATATAATCCCATCAAACTTGCAACATGTGAAATATGTTATTCACATATATAGGGATCTCAGCCATGAGGTACACTAGTATAAAATGAGAGATAAATCACCACGTGACCAAAATAATTGTTCACCACAGTTTTTCAAGGTATAAATGACCAAACTTGAGTGAGCCAACTAAACATGACTAGAGGAATGACCAATTGGGTCACGTGATAAAATATATGACCAAATAACAAATAGCTAAACTAAAAATTACCACATAACAATAACATTAAGAATATGAATTGGTCATTTATTTGGTCATTGTTAGTTGTGTCACTCTGAGAATGGAAATTTTTAATTTTGACAATGAATTTGTACAATTTACTAAATTATAACATTGCATGTGGATTCAAAGACTCCTTTCTAAATTTTAACACTGCAGATGGATTCAGAGACCATGGTTTGTGAATACATCTACACTGTTATAATTTAAAAAAGACTCTCTAAATCCATATGCAATGTTGTAATTTAGTAAATTGTAGACCCACTCATGTGTCACAGCTCAGCATTAATGTATGAATCAGATTTGCACCACTTACATTAACGACCTTATACTATTTTGTTCTTGGAGCATAAGCAATTTTCTTATAAGCTTTACATCCTTCCCAAGGTATCATAATTAATTTTATATATGCGGTACACACATTAATAGAAACCATCCCAAGTTGAGATATCGCAAGTACCACAAACCCAAACTAACACTAGTAGAAAATGAGAGATTAGTGACCAGGAGACCAAAAATTTTGGTCACCACAGTCTCCTGAAAGGGACAAATGACCAAAATTGATAATTCAAAGTGAGATGACTAAAAACAACCAAGATAAATGACCACTTTTGGTCACGGGATAGAAACCAACTAAAAACGATCGAGATAAATGACCAAATTTGATCACAAGATATGTAGAATAAAACTAACCATATAACAATTGGTCATTTTTAATTGCGTCACTCCGACAATGGAAAAAAATGAAATTTTGATAATGAATTTGTACATTTTACTAAATTCTAACACTGCGAATGGATTCAGAGACCCCCTTAAATTCTAACACTGCGGATGGATTCAGAGACCCCCAAATTCTAACACTGAGGATGGATTCAGAGACCCCCTTAAGGGGGTCTCTGAATCCATCCGCAGTGTTAGAATTTAGTAAAATGTAGACCGCCCCATGTGTCACAACTCAGCTAGAAACACCAAATCAGCTATCATCATGATGTTAACATGTACTAGGACTTCTAGACTAGATTACCATCATTGAGTTGGATTCATTCCCTTAGAGTGTGATTCCACATAAATATTATTAACTCATTTGAGTTTCGCCCAATGTTCTACTAATTCAATATGGGTTTTGAAAACTATACTCCTCCAAACAATGTTAATATAGGCATGACATAAATTCCTTGTAACATAAATTTATAGGTTTCTAGCGCCAAATTTTTGGCTTTGTTGGAAAGGGGCTTAATTATGCCTTCTGGTTTTCCCTTTCCCGATTCAAAGCAAACATTGCAAATGAAGATAGGAACTATCTCTCCTTGTTCATGGTTTGGGAGCACACGACTTGACAGAATGGGATAACCAAATTAGTGCATTTGAAAAACACTTTGATATCCTCATCATGGACCTCATATTATATGAGGCTCCACAGCTACAAGCTCTGAGCATATTGATATTTTCCAAAATGAGTTCCTCAAGCGTATGCTCCAATGTCCTAGACTGAAGAGCATGATCGACGTGGTTGGGCATATCTACGATGGCTTCATTGCCTTGTATTTTACTTTAGTAGGGATTTTTATCATTTGGGTTTGAATAATAGCCGTGGCAAGGGATTTTACTAAATCCTAATTAAAAAACCTACATCCAATTTAAAAAATAACATAACATTTAGCATTAATATGAATATATATTACAATAGATATCTATTATTATATAGTGCTAATTATCATTATAATATAATTATAATAACTATATCTATTTATATAGTATGAATTATTTATCATATTAATTTATATATTCTTTTACTAAATATAATTAAAATCATTAAAAAAAACTCTTTTAACATTTTAATAAAAAATCCAACTTAACACCCATTAAATTTAATAAAAATTAAGAAAATAAAATTATACTCAAATAACTATATTAATTTACAATATTTTATTAAAAATGTATGATGGAGATTTTATGAAAAGCTTATTCCTAAGGGTTCCAAACCCTTGAAAGCAAACATATAGTGGCCATCTACCTCTGCATTTCAGGCATCCAACATTTTGGTGGGAGACACTTTGCAATTTTGAACTCTGGAATCTCATAAATTAGTGGACAGATCTTGTTATTCTCTAAAACCAAAAAGGATGGGTAGCAATTTTGGCTCGGATGATGCGTTGGGTGGTGGCACGTACCACTGCAAGATTTCTCTATCCATCGTTGGATAGGGATGATGTAATAACCATATTGAATATGAGCAAAGAGAAAAAAACCTAGTAGTGGGTAAGCCACTGCTTTAGCACCCAGCAATGATGAACTCGTTTCGTGATCTCGAACGGTGCACGAGCCTCCTCCTGTAAACTTCTCTGTTTACTTCTGCCAAGAACCTTTTATCGAGAACAAAATCATCAGGTACATACTGACCCTAGGTTGCAAGGTTTTTCTCCTCATGCATTTTAGACTTTTCTTTTTTACTCTTTTTCCGAAGCTTCAGTACTGAATCCATGCCATTGCCTCTGTACAAAATGGCGCATTTCATCATGATAAACCTGACACACATATATAGATCGGAAATTTATTTGAAAATATTCCCTGAGAACATTTTGTTCATGATTTGAAAACATACTAGATGTACATACATTTATTCAAACACTTAGTATGACCCCAAAACATTGAAAATATCATCTTCAGGACACATTGTTACAGGAAGAATATTGCTAGATGTAACATACACATTGTTACAGGAAGAATCTTGCTATATGTAACATTTGTGCAAGCAGATTGTGTATAATGAACGTATTTTACCTCCCAAACCTTATTTTTGGAAAGAGACCCTGAGACCAGACCAAGCTACTGAATTGTCCAATGCCTGCAAATGGAATGGGTTCTTCATGCCACCTAAGGTCCCATGGAATTGCTAAACCAGAAGAGCCTTCTAACATACAAACATATTTTCTAGATGAATGGAAATCAATCAAATTTATGATTCATGTGGTATTCCCACCAATCTATTTGATGGGATATTGTAAAACAGGGGCACCAAGATTTCTTTGTTCCCACCATTGAAGAATAAACCCTAGCCTAGCAGTGATGGATTCCAGAGGAGATGCCCAGTGACTAGCAGTTTAAGAAAGCAGACCCTAGATATTCATAGCACATGAGTGATGCATCTGAAATTCCACCAGCTTAATTAGATTGATCTTCCCATTGTCTCCAACACTAAAGTACTCATACTCAAAGTTGGTCATCAGGTAAATGGTTGAGGAAGGAGAAAAGTACAATAAGGAAAACAAACAAGGTTGTATCCTTCGGCTCTAAATTCTGTATTCATGAGATTCCACTGTAAATCAAAGGTGGAGGTATCCTAAACCTCCAAGTTGCCTTAATACTGCTTTGTTTTCCATTTGTTGTCTGCGTACATGCAAATGAATGTGTCAATGCCCATTCTCTGTTGGATACGAATCACAAACCTCTTCAAAATTTAGACTGTAATTAATGGTGGGAATTTGATACTATTAGAAGAGATCCCATGCAGACAACAAAGATAGTTTATTCTTCTATTAGTAAAAACGACGCTCCACAAGGAAATGTACAGGGTAATGTTTCTATCTCTTGGGGACGGGTTATTCGGTGCTTCCCCATGGAAATCAACAAGGATATGAGTCCATATTTATTAAGGGACAATTTCATTTGCATTGATCTTTCTAAGTCTGCAAGTGCGTAGAAATATCAGCAAGAAGGGTTTCTTAAAGAAGATAAAATTTTAAAATATTGTCGTTTTTCTTCATCCAGTATTGTCAATCTGAAAATGGGAGAGGGTGGCTTATTTCTAGTCTCTCCTTCAAAGAGAAGTAATGCTAGGGAGGATACGTGGTGATCTGGATGAACTGCATTTTTTTGCTCATAAAGTTTTCAGCATCTTAAAAGAAAAAGAAAAGGATTATTAAGTCCTTGGCCCTCCAATGGCTGGTTAATCCTGGGATAGGGCCAAGGAATGCAGAGAGAGCATGGGAAGAAGCCAATGAACATTGGACAAGAGGAAATGGAAGTAAAAGAATGAGTGAAAATAATTTAGAATATCTTAGGGCAAATACTGCATGTGCATCAGAATTTACTAATGCTTATGATCGAAAGGAGATGATTCAGAGCTCTGCTATATTGATTCACTTCTCGTTACCACATGCACAACTTGATATTTATGGTCCTGAGAACATTATAGTAGCTAATCTTCTAAGTATTCTCACTGATTGCGTTGTTTTCCAAGGGGACAAAGAAACTTGTTTGAATTCAGAAGGAAAACCAGTGAAAAAAAACCTTTCTTATGCAAGTAATGGTTCTACTTCTCAGTCAAAGGTATCACAGTCCTCATTTCTGTTTGAGTGTAAATCTGTTGAAATTGCAATTCATTTGACAGAGTTAGTGAATATAAGGGCTTCCATGGAGAAGGAACTTTTTGGATCATGGGCTAGTTTTCGATTAACAGTAAGTAATTTTGAAGTTATGTCTGTATCAAATCTTGGAGGTGTGTCTGGTGCCAACTACCTTTGGCTAAATCATGATGGGGGATTTTTGTATGGATCATTGAGTGACAAAATGGAGCAGCCACAATCTGTTGGAAAAGTTAGAGAAATATGTTTACTGTGATGCAAATATAATTTTTTAGGTTGTGGTGATGGGGGAGGTAGAAATGCATTGGCTAGTGGAAATGGAGGAATGACAATCATACATCTTGATAACCCACAACATTTGCAAAGTCTTACATCTGTTACAATTCGATGTGGTACACTTGTTTCTCTTGGTGATCAGCTTGATTTGTTGGCTTCAATCATTTAATTTTTTAGTTATTCTGGTTATGATGAGCAACAAATTGCTAATACTGATCCACGAGAAGAGCTTTTCAAGGATGGGAAATCCTATACTACTTCCTTTTTGCTAGAATTATTAGATATCACGTTGAGTTATGAGCCTTTTCTTGAAGCCTCAAGAATAAATAGTTTCTCTATAGATAGTCTCATTGAAGAAGCATTTGCACCATTGTCATGCATCTTAGCTGCAACAACACTTAGGCTTTCAATTAAGGCGAAGCCTAATATAGACAATAAAAAGTAAGTTATCTTCCTGAAAGATGTAGGTCTTCTTCTCTTAGATTTATCGGAAGGAAGAAAGAGTAAGCATGCCTATGATGCAGAATCCTTACATTCAAAAGGGTATGTGAATATTTTTGGGGAGGCAATAATGAATATGGAGTTTGAAATGAATTGCCAGGACAACTTGCTTTGGAAAGTTACCTATACAGAAGGTAACATTTTCCTCGATACTTGCCATGACACAACTGCAGCTCTTATCCTCCTGGTTGTGCAGCTACAACAACTGTTTGCACCTGATTATGAAGAGTCAGTCTTTCATTTACAAACAAGGAAAGATATTGGGAAGCAGGGTAGGTGCTTTGAGGTGAATGATGAAAATTTTTATGAGACATCACAAATTTATGGAAGTAGTGTTGTATTTCCCACAAACAAGGAGCATTCAGATATCTGTCATACTTCTGAAGCCACATCAGTTGGGTTGATGGATGTCATAGTGGAGAATGTTTTTTCTTCGGGAGACCTTGCAAGACTTAAAAATGGAAAGGTTCCAGACTCCAAAGTGAACGGTCAGTAGACTCAATCCTATTTTCTATTAAGTGAACTTGCACTGGATGAAGGTTTTTCTTTTGAAGGGAGTGTATCTGCGTCTATCTTTGATGTAGAACCTTCAGTGAAAGAAAGAACGCATTGTGATATTACATCAAGCATTCAACCAGAGGATATGCAACAAGAGACTTGCTTTTTGTTTATCAAATATTATTATATTCCTGAATTGTTCCCCAGATCACTGTGATTCGAAAGCAAAGAATTAAAGGTTGGAGAATCAGGTAAGACTAGTAATACCACTGTGGATGGAACGGGTGGATGGTATGAGGAAAACATGTTGAGAATCCTGTAAAATCATATTTCAAACATTGACAGAATGCAATACAAAGTGGATAGCTCCAATAGCAGCTTTGGAGGTTCAAATTTGGCAGGTAAAAAAATTCATCCAATTGGTCAAATTTCACTCAATAACTTAAGGGTCTCAGGGAGGATGTGTGCAGGTTTCGACTAACCTTCCTGGAAAAAGTGTGATTCCCTTCCAATGCAAGCCGATTCTGCAAGAAATTCAAGTTCAGTTGCATGGAATTAACTTCTAGTATGATACTTTCCCTGAGGGTGGGCTCTATTCAAGACCTACAAATTTTAGATCGTAGTGAACATGTCCCTTGGAAAATGGTATAAATTGAACTATAGTATTATTCTGTCCTGCAGTTTTTGAAAATATGCACTAATTAAATATAGATTTTTTCTTCTTTTCCTCAACATAGCATGTTTACATCTTAACTCATCTAACACTGTTAATATTTTGAAGGTTTTGCTTGATTATCACACAAGAATGCATCCCATAGAGTCCTCTGCAAAGGCATTAAAATTTCAGCTAAAAGCTATAAAACCTGATCCTTCAACACCTCTTGAAGAATATCGGTTAGAAATATGTACTTTTTATCCCAATGTACTATTTTTTAATTTATGATTGTGAAAATGCTTTTATTTGTTTTAAATTTTCATAGTCATTTTAAAAGTTTTCATTTAATGTGAAAAGTTAAGAATGTTACCTCAAAGAATATTTGTAGTAGTAAAGGGGGAGTGCATCGCCATATTACAATCTATTATTTAAAAAGAATAATTAAAACAATATATATACATATATATATATATAATGACTCTCCCAACAAGTAGAGATTGCTTGAATGCAATTAGTTATGGTGATGTTAATGTCCTGGCAATTTCCTCTTTTAATCACATGGAAATCTTTTAGCTCAGTATGTATCTTACTGTCTAGATTCCAAGGTTGACTTGAAGAATGTTTTGTGTCTTACCTTGTATTGACCAACTATAACCTTTCTCATGGAATCATAATCTATATTTGAAGATAATCCCTTGAATTTATTTCCATATTTTCATGCAAACATATTAGGCAGGGTTGAGTAGTACACTTTAGGAATCAATGAATTTGATGTTCTATTGTTTAACATTTAGTCCATGACCCAACTGTTGTGTACAATTCATTTCATTAGGTCCATGTTCTTCTTGTTGGAGGCTTGGGATTTATCATTTGAGATGGGGTGTGTACAATGAACCCTCAGTCAAGATCCTATACATGTTTCCCTTTGTATTTTGTTACAATTTGGATGAGATAAGATAGGATATACCTTGGGCGCTCCCTTTTGCACTGTGTTTTGAGCATGATTTCACCTTCTAGTCCCATTTACCATTTACAATCTTCTTATTTGCACAAATTCTATCTCTTTTTAGGTATTCCTTTCTATATATGCTACAATAGCATTTCATAAGGACTAGGAAGGTGATCCTCCCAACATCTGATAATTTAACATAGAAATATGCAAGCAAGCACCAACTTATTTCGACACTAAACATAAGAAAAAATAAAACGTGTTGGGTAATAAAGATGAAAGAAGTCCTTAGTCCTGCGTTTCTTCCCTTGCTTCTGTTTTACCTCAATCCAACCCACTGAAGAAGGTTCCACAAGGAATATCTGTAATTCAGAAGTTAAATTTCCACAATTCATGGAAATTACCAACAATTTATCAAAATCAGAATGATCATATTCATAAGGTGTCTTTTGTGATCATTAGTTCGACATTAATAAAATTATCCTATCTTATATTATCTTCAATCCTTATGATGGAGTGTCCTTAACAACTTCCGTTCCCGGGGGAGAACAAACTATATTCTTGCTTTCTTCTCTAGCCCCTAAGGAGGAGATTATTTCCTCAATCAACACTTCTGTACAGTCGGTATTAACCTTCTTAGAATCTGTTGTTTATTGTTTTTATTCATTCTGAATCATTCCTGATTTCCTTCATCGACCAGCAATGGCTTCTCAGAGATTTCCAAATTCTCGGTTTTGGTTTGGTCCTTTTTATCCATGGAGGATGTGATTGTGCATGGGGCAACTATCCTATAGATGTCCTATTTGTTGACATTTCTACCACTGAAATGCAGTATTTTCATAATCTAATTAAAATTTTGGTGCTTGAGAATAATTTTGTTTGGTAAAACTTTACGGTGGCGTATGTGAACAATCCCTCCTTAGTCGTCTTGATTTTTGTTTTTATGTAGCTTCCTAAAGTGTTCCCAATATCTTCAATGCTTTATAAATGACAAAAATGTAAGAGAAGATTGGGAGGCGAACCAAAAAACTGGCATTGTAGTGATTGACATAGTGTTAGGATCAACTTTTGAGAACCATGGGGTAATAGAAAGCCCTGTTCTTCCTGAAAACCACGGACCCTTGAACACTTTCCAATAATCATTATGATTGTAGAACAAAACAATAAAAAATATTTTGAGTGTATAGATATATCTCACAATTTTTTGTCCAATTGGAGTCGATCCACTGGTATAGATATGATGAGGGAGGCCAATAATCATTAAATATACATATGATTGCATTTGAGGCAAATATCGAGTGGAGTTTGGTGACCTCCTGCACCGAATCCTCCAAAACAGAGACACCTCTTCTGATTTCTCCACGATATATGCATTAGGAATAGGAGTGAAGCAGTTGGAGTGGGCGGTTTGTTTCTAATTGCATATTTAAAAGAAACCAGTTTGAATGACGAAGACACTTTTTACTACTGCTCCTCCATGCAAGCATAACAGAGGCTGATCCTCGATTTGTTTCCCTATAAACAAAAGTTGCTACCTGTGCTCCATTTTTAGCACTAAATCTCCCTGAGAACATTTTTATCATGATTTGAAAGCATACTTGATGTATAGACATTTCTTCAAAAACTTGGTATGACCCCAAAACATTGAAAATATCATCTTCTGGACACATTGTTATAGGCGGAATCTTGTTAGATGTAACATCTGTGCTAGGAGATTGCGTATAATGATCATATTTTAACTCCCAAACCTTATTTTTGGAAAGAGACCATGAAACCAGGTTGCTGAATTGTCCAATCCCTGCAAATGGAATGGGTCCTTCTTGCCACGACCACCTAAGGTCCCATGCAATCGCTGAACTTGAAGAGACTCCTACCATACAAACATATTTTCTTGATAAATGAACATCAATCAAATTTATGGTTCATCTGGTATTTACACCAATCTATTTAATGGGATATTGCAAAACAGGGGCACCAGGATCTCTGTGTTCCCATAACTAAAGAGTAAACCCTATCCTAGTAGTGCTGGATTCCAGAGGAGATGCCCAGCAGCTAGCAGTTTAAGAAAGTAGACCCCGGATATTCATAGCACATGAGTGATGCATCTGACCTTCCACCGACTTAATCAAATTGATCTTCCCATTCTCTCGAACACTAAAGTACTCATACTCTAAGCTGGTCACCTGGGAAATGGCTGAGGAAGGAGAAAAGTATGAGAAGGAAAAAAACCAGGGCTAGATTCTTCAGCTCTAAATTCTATAGTCATGAGATGCCACTTCAAATCAAAGGTGGAGGCAGCCTAACCCTCCAAGTTTCCTTAATACTACTTTGTGTTCCATTTGTTGTCTGTAGACTTGCAAATGAATGTGTCAATGCCCATTCTTTACTAGATACGAATCAAAAACCTATTAAAAATTCAGACTATAATTAATGGTTGATACTATTAGAGGAGATGCCATGGAGGCAACAAAGATAGTCTGCGTCGTCGTTGCTGCACAAATATCTAGTCTTGATTTCTATGTTTATACAATTTTTATTAGCACTTTGTCGACATACTTAAAAACCTAATGAATTAGAAAAATGACACAATGTAAAAGGAAGGATGTCGTGTTCTTTTCTTTATCCATATGTTTGATGAAATATATTCTATATGTTTTTTGCAAAACAGCTGAGTTAAATTTCCAAATCAAGCAGTTGAATTTGTGTGGTAAGCATTAAACCACAATAAAGAGACATGATAGTGTAGAGAAAATATGACATTACATTAAAGCTGCAGCAAACATAAACCATAGGGATAAGCCAAGGTAGGTTTCCCATGTATGTATCACTCTCTCAAGTACATCAACTCTTGTTTTAGAATCTACAGTAACCTTAAATCAGTGCTACTTTTGAGTTTAAACTGTAGTTGTTTACTTGCGTGGTTTTTTTTTGAAACACATTGTAGGAGATGGATTGACATTGCAATATTCATTTATGGTGATGAATGTGTATTGATTGATTGCAATGTTAATCATTTTGTTTCTATGTTTCCTCTTGGTCTATCAAAGATAATGAAATGAAACATTTCTTTCATTTTTTTTTATCTTGAAGTGAGGTTTGCTTACTGTACATAATGACCATCTCTTTTTCAGGCTCATTGTGAAGATGCTCCCTTTACGATTACATCTTGACCAGAGCCAGATTGACGTTTTTATTAAATTATTTTCTCAAAAAGCATCATCTGTGGCTAAACAAGGAGATGTATCTGGTGATAGGAAAAGTTCTAGTAGTGTTTCTGCTCATGCTCCATATTCCAAGGAGCTAAGTGCAACACAAGCGGGCCTCCTTCCCTTCTTTCAGGTAATACTAGTACTTGCATATGATAATGCCTAGTAATGTTTCCTTTATTTATTAAGATGTTTAATATGGTTAAAGATGTTCAGAAAATATATTTGTATTACTCTCCCGAATAGAAGGAATAGCAAGACTATAGAAGTTCAGTAAATTTAATGAGGATGTTCAAGAAATCATCTCAACATGGATACTATAAGATGAGATATCTATAACCAGATAAAATAATGAAGGGAAAATATACAACTCAAAATAAATTGTATAGCGGGATTTGACTTTTATATTGGTAAGTTGCCACTGCTTGATATTCAGAGTGAAGGGAGTTGTCACTAATAGACCATATTTTACGAGAGTGATTATCCCTTTTTGAAATCAGTTTCACCTGTTATTTGTTGCTCAGTAGAAATCTTGATGTGTATTCAAACTATTTCATTAACTCTGTAAGATTTTGTTGCAAACCTAGGCTTTATGGTAGTTATTAGTGAGCTAACCACTGGCTCACAAGCTTCTTGTGTAAGTACTGCTTTTTTGTGATATTAACTAAAACATATATTGGATTGAGATGTATGTCCTTCAAGATTCTGATTTTAAGTAGTTATGATATAGATTGAATTGAATTTACCTAAGACTTTTAAGATAGTCTGAAATCAAGTTTTTATTTGTTGCCAAAAATGTGAAACACATCCATTGAATATTCATGTGGATTATGTTCCTTGTCGAGTGGATTTGGTTGCACTACGAGAGGGCAATTATGTTGAGCTTCTCAATCTAGTTTCATGGAAGGTATGTAGTCTTATTGCATGGTGGTTTGAACATTGTATTCTTTTTTTTTTTATGAGGTCTTCTCAACAAAATTTTGAGTTTGTATGTTCTCCTTTACAAAGATCCTCAAGCATGTTAGGTAAAACATGACATTGTTTAAACAATAATGATTATCAGATGATTCAAATTTAATAAGGACCTTAAATAATAATGGCCTCGGTCAAAAGATAAATTTTGATTTTGATGTAACATAGTGTTGAGGCCTGGAAAATCATAGGTGACAACAGCTAGGGATTCTCCCCAATAAACGTTCCCAACTAGCCCGCTACTATTTGGTATGGGGAAACCGTCTGGTTTACGGTCCAGCTACCGTAGGTCAAGTAAGAAATTAAAGGTTTTACCGGTTACGGCCTGGTCCACCGTGTATATTTTTAGTGTTTTGTGTTTAAGTTATGATGTGCAAGTGCCTATCTAAAATGCAAATTGATAGAGATAACAAGGAGTGTCACAAAGTGATGCGCGGGTTCTTACCTCTCATCTTACCTCTCTCGCATCTAAATCACAAACAAACAGAAAAATAACTACAACTAACTAACCTATCCCCAGGGAGCAAAATTAACAGTTGACAATGAGTAATGTATTTCTGCACATGTATTATGAACAGTTATAGATAGCTGATACTTATTTCAGAACACATGAACATTAATAAAAATATGAACAAAAAGATAGCTTATTGTTTATGATAACCTTCATTACTCACAATGGAAATTTCACAGAATAAACTATAAGACATTCATAACATAACAGTAATGCAATGAGTTAGAACGATCTCATAGTTAATGGACATGAGCTGAAAACTAAATAGTTCACATTCGATTGATCCATAGCAAAGCATTTGAAACATTCCACCAAGCTTTCTCCAGCAGAAACTTGTAATTATTTATTGCAAAAGGAAATAGTTCTTCTTACAATATATAACTCTTGAAAATTGCTTGGTAAAGGAGTCCTTTCTCCATCTAACTCTCCTATATTTATACAAAAAGAAAAACCTTTGGGTTTCCCCCAAATGACTTTTGGGATTCCCCCAACGTTTCAATCCCAAAATTTTGTCTTGTAGTGAGTGTTCATAATTTATACAATATATTACATTTAAAACAAAAATTAAGAGAACACGTCATGAAGAGGGGCCCGCTTGATCATTAATGAACTTTTTCTGCACCTGGGCCTCTGCTATTATCGATCTACCCAATAATCTGTTGGTCTTTTTGAGATCCTGTTAATCTCAGACTTTTACTTTCTTCTTTTCTTTTCTTTACCTCTGCTTCCTCATTTCTCTTCCTTTCTTCTTATTCATTCTTCAGCCAACTCTCTATCATAAACACAACATGTTCTTGGACCGTTAAGATTTCACCGAAATAACAAAAATGTATCAAGCTATTTACCTCCTCCATATGCATTTTGTAAAAATAAACTATACACAGTATTAATGCATGAAAAGAAACAAGGCCAAGAAAATACTGCAAATTTGTGCCTTAAAACCTTCTAAGTGCATCGTTTGTAATCCAACTTGAAATCCTCCAATGAAAGCATGAACCATAACAATGTAAATGCCAATTCTCAAAACATCGAACCCTAAACTGGGCTGTTCATCTTGGAAAAAAAGAAAAAAACCTTGACACGACCAAAACCAATGGAAAACCCGCGCCATTCCATAAAATAGAGTAAATGCACACAAAACGGTGGGAAAACCCTATCAGTGATTGGAACCACTAGGCATCAGGTGGAAAGAACTCTCATCGGCGGGCAAAAGCACTATATGTCGAATGGTTAAACCTACACACTTCTGTAGTGTCGGCACTCTCGAACACTAAACAACGCCAATAGATATGCATCGGTGATCGGAACCACTGACCAATAATGCATCGGTAATTCAAAGGACTAAACATCGGAAAAATAGTTTGATCGACAGCCGCAACAACGGATAACAAACTGACTGTGGGTTCTGCAGATCACAAAACCGTCGGCGATCGGAACAACTAATAACTCATCGGAACTTCAAGACACAAAATAATCCACAGTTTTGGCAATACAAATGACAAGCTCCCCAAACGGCGGCGCCGTAGAAGAATAAACCTCCGACCACTAGTTAAAATACAATCTGATAGTGAAAAACAAAGTCATCGAAAATCAAAAGGTTTGAACAATAAAACCAGGATTCGGCGAGAAAAATAACTATTCGTCGGCACGTTCTCTATTTTACCTCCAAAACGACGACGATATAGAAGACTAATTCCCCGATTCATTCATCAATAGACTTCCGATAGCGATAAGAAAAATCATCGAATAATAAAAAAACATTAAGTTCTAAGAAACAAAACTCCACAGTCAAAAGCATTGGCTAGACCAAAAGGCAGTTTCAGATCATTTAGCTTTTGAAATGAAGGAAAATAGTTTACCTCACTTCAACCTCAAAAATCCAACATTGTAGCAGAGGAAAAATAGAGTTCAGGAAACCAAACAACCCCAGACTAGATAAAATTTAAAGGACGGTCCAAAATTTTTAAAAAATTTGGGAACAGAGATTGCAGCTGCAACAATTGCCGACTACTTGGTGAACACAGATCTCTGGACAACTTCTTCTTTTAGCAACATACTATTTTGACAATAAACACCAGCATACTGAATTCTTCTAGATGTTTGGATTTCCCAAATGACAGATGTATGTACTTTAATCATTGATGATAGCCCAATTTAGGGGTAATGGGAACCAAGATTTCAAAGTCTAGATAACTCTTTTGAGGCCAGGAATATGAGTTTCATTTTTTCCTCTGTCTTCAGGTAGCTCCCAGCTTGGACACCATAGGATTGTAACATATGGTAAACAGAAATATTTGTTTGTTCCTCATTCCCATGGAATTTTTCACTTTTGTGCTTTTGGACTTTTTGTCGTTTCTGATCCCTCCTGCATGCCTTCTTTCTGAATTTTTTATTCAGGCTCCTCTATCCACAGTGTCCTTTTGTGTGAGAGATGTATTTAATTGTCATCTCACTGATGGAGAAGAACTTTGGCAATCTTGTACTAATATGGTTCAGTACTTTGTTTTGATAGATATTTCTTTTCTTAGGATATTTTGACTCTTATTTTCCTTTTGTCTTTCAATTCTTGGCATGGGATCTTTTTAAGTATAATATATTGTTTTACCATGCTTCCTCTCCGTGGGTATTTCACTGTCACCCCCTTGGAAATTTTTAATGTGAGATGAATGGAGCCTCAAAATAGTATTCCAGACCTTTTGATCCTGAGTTATTTTACAAGGATTAAGTACGAATTCAAAAGATTATATATTCTAATCTGTAGGATTTCATTATCGGTACCTCTAGACTCCTTAGCTAATATGGAAGAAGGTAACATAATGTTGGGAGGAAGAATAGCTTTTTTTTCATAAACAAGAGTGTATGGTGACACACCTAAGGAATTCTTGGGTGTGACTCTATCAACCCAAAGGGCATTAGGTAGCACTAAGTGCCAACTTCTCTGATTTTCAATCACAGTTTTCTTTAGAATTCTAATCAAATTCTTGTTTGTATATTTTGCCAAACCATTTCCTTGTGGGTAATAGTTCGCAGAATAATGCAACTTAATTCCTCTTTCATTAGCAAATGTAGTTAGTCTAATAGAATAAAAGTAAGTAGAATTATAAAAAACCAGGGAAATTGGAACCCCAAACCTGGTCATGATGTGATCTCATAAGAAATCCATGACTGCATCTTTGTTGACTTTGCGTAACGGAATGGCCTCGACCCATCTGGTGAAGTAGTCAATTGTCGTCAAAATGTATATGTGATGTAAGGAAGAATTTGGTTTTATCTCTCCAATGATATCAATCCCCCATTGTTCGAATGGTTCTGTTATCATCACTGGTTTTAAAATCCCTGCTGCTTGGGATTATTTTCCAACACACCTCTGGCAAACATCACACTTTCTGACATGAGCATGAGCATCTTTAAACAGTGCGGGCCAATAATACCCGCCTCTAAGAATCTTATGGGCTATTGTATCTCTGGAAAAATGACCTCCTACAGGCCCATCATGTAATTCTGTTATGACCTTCTTTGCATCTTCTTGCTCTAAGCACCTGAGAAGAACTCCATCACAATTCTTTCTGAACAATATTGCATCAATGATCTGATATGAAGTTGATTTAAGGCATAATGCTCTTCGTTGTTTGGAATTCCAATGTTCTGGAAAATATCCTTCTTGAAGGTAATGAACAAGGTCTCGGTACCAGGAATTTGGAGCTGTGAATAGAGGACATAAATCCACCATATGTAACTCAGCTTCATTGTCCCAACTGTTTTCTTTGTTTTCTTTACCTTCAGCCATTAGTTTGCACAGTCCTTACCCTTTAACTATGGATGCTAGTTTGAATTCAAGGTCATATTATTGTAAATTTGTTACCCAGTTGCCTCTTCTTTCTCCTAATTCCTTTTGTACAAAAAGAGATCTTACAGCTAGGTGTGGAACTATTACCTTAGTACGGTTCTTAAGTATGTATGGCCTAAATTGTTTTACCGCTTTGAAAACTACATAATCTTGTTTATCGACAGCTGGTTAATTCAATTCAGCTCCGTGCAGACTAGTGCTCATAAATGATATGGGGTACTCATCTCCCCCATCTTCCTTCTGTGTAAGCACCGCTACCAATGAATCATCGGATGCGAAAGTGTAAAAAATAAAATCTTTTTCGAAATTTGAACTTTTAAGAGATGGTGCATGAGCAATAGATGTGTTTATCTTACTCAATGCATTCTTCTCCACATCAGTCCATTTGAATTGTACACTTTGTTTCACCATTTGCTGCAAAGGTTTAACAATTTGAGCAAAATCTGGTACAAACCTTCGCACAAAATTAATTGTCCCCATGAATGATTGCATACCTTTTTTGTTATGGGGTAAAGGAATCTGTTCTATGGCCTTAATCCTTTCTGGGTCTATGGAGATCCCCTTTTTAGAAACAACTTGACCTAGTAGCTTTCCTTCTATAATCGCAAACACACCTTTCTTAGGATTCAATGAGATACCATATTTTCGACAACGCTTGAAAATTTCTTTTAGATGGAATGCATGTTCTTCTCTCTTCTTTGAAAATATTGTGATATGATCTAGATATACCACAACACTATGGCCAATCAGACCGTGGAAAGATATATCCATGGCCCTATGGAAAGTAGCTCCAACATTGATGAGTCCAAAGGGCCTTCTTCTGTAAGCAAAAGTTCCCCACTTTGTTCTGAATGTAGTTTTAAGTCTGTCCTCTTCAGCTACTAATACTTGATTATAGCCAGAGAATCCATCTAATAATGAAAATAATTCAGAACCTGAAACCATCTGCAATATTTGTTCCATGGGTGGAACTGGATAGTTATCTTTATCCGAAGCATGATTGAGGTTTTTGAAATCTACACAGAGCCTGATTTCTTTAGATTTTTTTCTTACTGGCACCAAATTCGAAACCCATTCCGAATGTATGACTTTGGATATAATTTTAGCATCCAACAATTTTTTCACTTCACTCTAAATTAAAGGTTCCAATTTTGGATGCATCTTCCTCAAAGGCTGTTGATAAGGCTTGACTCCAACTCCAATAGGGATGACATGTTGTATAATATTTGTGTCATATGTTTTAAGATCTTCATATGTCCAGGAAAACACATCCTTGTACTATTTGAACAAACTAATGAACTTATTTCTTTCACCTGGAGAACAACACTTTCCCAAGTTTACATATCTGGGTTCAACTTCAGTTCCCAAATTTATCAGCTCGAATTGTAAGGACGAGCTATGAGTCTTGACATTTGCTGGCCTTCTAAATTTGTTGTCTAGATCAAACATTCGCTCTAAGGTCCTGACTCCTTTAGGAATAAAGTTGTCGATTTTTAATTCAGCTTGGTGTTCTTTATCATCGATTATTGCTCCTTTGAAAGTCTCATCATTCATCAAACATTCTAAAATTTGTTGATCATCATCAAAAACCCATAGATTGGTGATCATGTCTGGAACTGAAGGCCTGAAAAGTAATTCAATACAACATCTGTTATTTGAAGGTACAAGCCTTGCAGCTGAGGTGGCTAATAAGTCAGCTGCTGCATTCTTTAGTTGAGGAATGGATACAATATTAAATGCATAAAAATTTGTCAGCAAATCCCATACTTCATTCTGGTAAGCTTTTAAATGAGGTGAAATGCAATGTATCTTATTTTGAATTTGCTTTACGACTATTTCAGAATCCCCATACACTTTCATATTTTTTACTTTTAGTTCAATTGCTTTTCTTAGTCCCTGAACTAGTGCTTCATACTTAGATGTATTATTTGTACACTCGAATTCTAATCTGCAAGAAAGAAAATGTTTATTTTTCTTTGGATCAATCAGGACACAGCCGGCTCCTAATCCTTCCAATGTTTTAGATCCATCAAAATAAAGGGCCCAAAAACTATCTACTTCTACTGTACTTGAATAAAAAACTACATCTAAAACTAAGTCTACTGTTTTACAGCCAATCTCATCAGCTCGTGAAAATTGAAGGAGATTGAACTGGGTGTCAAGTGAACTGCTGGCTTCTTCAGCTTGGTAATTTCTTGGTTCCAATTCAAGGAAGTAATTTCCCAACACAGAATTCACTGGTTCATTTTTTCCCTCCAACTGAGTAACATTGTACTTCATCTTAGTCTCTCTTGATATTTTTAACTTATTGGGACTTCCCTTATGAGGCAACCACAAATGTGACCAATCTGATGCGAAGTATCCATCTAGCCTTGCTGACCAGTCTCAACTCAAAACAAGTCCACAAACATCAGGTATGTATGCTACTACAATATTTATGTACTGACATACCTTCTCATTTGCAGATAAGCGAATTAGAACATCTTCCATTTCTCCTATTACTTTCATAGTTGTCCTGTCTAATTGAATAACCTGCCAAGTGGATGGTTTAGGCTGTCCATTAATTCTCTTGCAGACTGAAAGTGGCATAACATTGATTGATGCCCCTGAGTCTACTAAACAGTTGTGCACATTATAGTTGAAATTTTCAAAAGTTAGGAAAAATGATGGGGTTTTAAGTTTAGACTTACCTCCCACACTTGCTTCAACAACTTCTTCTTTAGGTTGGTTGTCAGTAGGAAGCTCTTCTTCTGGTACTTCAAGTGCTTTTAGCAATTTTCCTTTCTGCTGAGGTACATTACACATATCAAATAACGAGATATTTTCCTTAGCCTTTTTAATATACTCCACAATATCATACCCCATCTCAGGTGCTTTGAGATTCTTCTTGACAATATCAACCTTGTCTTGTATTCAATAGGCTTAATAGGAATGTTAATTTTCTTAGGATCTTGAATTGTAATGGTAAATTCAGGTATTTTATCAGTTGTAGTGTTCTTATGTATTTTCTTCATATTTTCTTGAAGTTTCTTGATCTTTAGAAGTATGGAATTGTCTTCTTTTAACAACCTCTGACTTCTTGTTGTCACATTGGTTTCTGATGTTTCTTCTTGTTTCAGAGAACCTTCTTCTTCTGTATCAAACAATGAGACACAGTCCCATAAAACTAGAGTATCCTCCTCATGTTTTTCTGTGGATTGATTATCCTTTTTTTCCTCCTTATCAGTTTCTGTTAATTTGGAGTCCAATAACTAATTCATTACCAACGTCATAGAATCTATCCATTGAGGGAAATTCTTCTCAGAATGAGGCTGTTGATGAAAAGTACAAAAATTATCCATACCTACATCAGTTAAATTCATTTCTGAAGGGTTGTGTGGAGGTGGTTTAGATTGAGTGTTGTCCTCCCTCCTTTTATAGTAAGGCTTATATGATTTATTAGCTTCCTTTTCTTTCTCCAAATCTATTACTCTGTTGGATAGATTTTGCATCATCTTCACCATCCCTTCAAAATCCTGTGATCGCTCATCCTTAGGATTATTCAGTAATAAAGGTTTCTTACCAAAAAAAAATTCTTTCGACTACACAGGATAATTCTCTATGCTCCCCATCTTAGCCTCTACCCTTTCAACTTCCTCATAGGTTTCTGATAATGTAGGTTTGACTGATATCTTAGCAAACATGGCCAAATCAAGCCCTAGGGCTGAAGTATAATATTCAATCAGAACTTTTTCAGATGGCTTATCAGCTGCGGTAATTTTTTTAGATAAGCAGCAAATCTTTGAGTGAAATTATGCACTTTTTCCTTCCTTTATTTCTTTAAAGCGCATAACCCTTTCATTAAAGCTGCATGAGTTTTCTGAACTGCATATTTACTTCTAAATATTCTCTCAAATGTGTCCCAGTCTGTGATTGAATTTGCAGGAAGAGAAAAATACCATGAGGTTGCTACTCCTTTCAGGGTATGTGGAAACAATCTACAGACCACATCTTCATGATTTCCTGCTCGTAGCCCTTCTATAGCCAAGTAAAAACTTTGCAAATGATCATCTACCAGAAGTTTTTCACTCAAGTCAAACTTAGGCAACATTTTGTCAAAAGCTTGAGGCAAATCATGCAAGGGAGCTACCAAGTTTAAAGGTGACCTAGCCTTCCAAGCAGGTGGTGGATTTGGTTGGTTTGCATTTACATGAGCCATGATTTTGAGTGGAGAATGAGGTGGTGACTGAACAGGGGTCCGACAAGGTGAACATTAAGGTGAATCTGGACCCAACTTATTCAAAGGCTGTTCAACTTCCTATAGGGATGCTTCTACCAGCTCTTCAAGGTCTTCTACTAACACTGAATCTTTTAATTTAGGGCGATCTTTCTTCTGATATTCTCTTCTGGGTAAGACATAAATGATAGGTAATCCTCCAATATTTTTCTCATATTCCCTAGTGATTCTTCTTAAATCATCAACCACTTCATTATCGACAAAAAAGAGATGCTCTTTACCTTTCTCTTCAGGAGTTGGATTGTAAAACAAACCGCTTTCAGAACTGTCACCGGTGGAGTAATTTCAAGGAAATGAGTTTCCTCGGCCAGCCATGCACTAGTGGCCCTCCTTCTAGCGCCAAAAACTATTGAGGCCTGGAAAATCGTAGGTGACAACAGTTAGGGATTCTCCCCAATAAACGTTCCCAACTAGCTCGCTACTATTTGGTATGGGGAATCCGTTCGGTTTACGGTCCGGCTACCGTAGGTCAAGTAACAAATTAAAGGTTTTACTGGTTACGGCTCGGTCCACCTTGTGTTTAAGTTATGATGTGTAAGTGCCTATCTAAAATGCATATTGATAGAGATAACGAGGAGTTTCACAAAGTGATGCACAGGTTCTTACCTCTCGTCTTAACTCTCTCACATCTAAATCACAAACAAACAGAAAAATAACTACAACTAACTAACCTATCCCTAGGGAGCAAAATTAACAGTTGACAATGAGTAATGTATTTCTGCACATGTATTATGAACAGTTATAGATAGCTGATACTTATTTCAAAACACATGAACATTAATAAAAATATGAACAAAAAGATAGCTTATTGTTTATGATGACCTTCATTAATCACAATGGAAATTTCACAGAATAAACTATAAGACATTCATAACATAATAGTAATGCAATGAGTTAGAACAATCTCACAGTTAATGGACATGAGTTGAAAACAAAATAGTTCACATTTGACTGATCCATAGCAAAGCATTTGAAACATTCCACCAAACTTTCTCTAGCAGAAACTTGTAATTCTTTATTGCAAAAGGAAATAGTTCTTCTTACAATATACTCTCGAAAATTGCTTGGGAAAGGAGTCCTTTCTCCATCTAACTCTCCTATATTTATACAAAAAGCAAAACCTTCGGGCTGCCCCCAAATGACTTTTGGGATTCCCCCAACATTTCAATCCCAAAATTTCGTGTTGTAGTGAGTGTTCATAATTTATACAATATATTACATTTAAAACAAAAATTAAGAGAACACGTCATGAAGAGGGGCCCGCTTGATCATTAATGAACTTTTTCCGCGCCTGGGCCTCTGCTATTATCGATCTGCCCAATAATCTGTTGGTCTTTTTGAGATCCTGTTAATCTCAGACTTTTACTTTCTTCTTTTCTTTTCTTTACCTTTGCTTCCTCATTTCTCTTTCTTCTTCTTCATTCTTCAGCCAACTCTCTGTCATAAACACAGCATGTTCTTAGACCGTTAAGCTTTTACCAAAATAACAAAAATGTATCAAGCTATTTACCTCCTCCATATGCATTCTGTAAAAATAAACTATACATAGTATTAATGCATGAAAAGAAACAAGGCCAAGAAAATCCTACAAATTTGTGCCTTAAAAACTTCTAATTCCACCATCTATAATCCAACTCAAAATCCTTCGATGAAAGCATGAACCATAACAATGTAAACGCCAATTCTTAAAACACTGAACCCTAAATTTGTGCTCTTCATCTCGGAAAAAAAAAACATTGACACAACCAAAACCAACGAAAAACCCCTGTCATTCCATAAAATAGGGTAAACTCACACAAAATAGTGGTAAAACCCTATCGACGGTTGGAACCACTAGGCATTGGGCAGAAAGAACTCTCATCGGTGGGCGGAAGCACTATATATTGGACGGTTAAACCTCAACACTTTCGCAGTGTCGGCGCTCCCGAACACTAAACAACGCCGATAGATATGCGTCGGTGATCGGAACCATTGACCAATAATGCGTCGTCAATGCAAAGGACTAAACATTGGAGAAATAGTCTAATCGACAGCCACAACGATGGATAACAAACTAACTATGGGTTCCACGGATCACAAAACTGTCGGCGATCGGAACAACTAATAACTCATCGAAACTTCAAGACACAAAATACTCGACAGTTTTGGCAATACAAATGACAAGCCCCCCCGAAACGGTGGCATCGTAGAAGACTAAACCTCTGACCGCTAGTTAAAAAACAATCCGACAGTGAAAAAAAAAGTCATCGAAAATCAAAAGGTTTGAACAATAAAACCAGGATTCGGCATAAAAAATAACTATTCGTCGGCACGTTCTCTATTTGCCCCTCTGAAACAGCAGCGATATAGAAGACTAATTCCCCAAATCATTCATCAACAGACTTTCGACAGCGATAAGAAAAATCATCAAACAATAAAAAAACGTTAAGTTATGAGAAACAATACTCCACAGTCAAAAGCATTGGCTAGACAAAAAGGCAGTTTTAGATCATTTAGCTTCCGAAACGAAGGAAAACAGTGTACCTCACTTCAACCTCAAAAATCCAACATTGTAGCAGAGGAAAAGCAGAGTTCAGGAAACCAAACAACCCCATACCAGATAAAATTTAAAGGAGGGTCCAAAATTTTAAAAAAAATTGGGAACAGAGGTTGCAGCTGCAACACATAGAAAAGGAACATGTCAAGATATAGATTCAGATAGCAGTAAAAGAACACACAGTTAAGAATCAAGATGTATAGAAATTAGTAATTACTATATAAAACAAGTTTACATCAAGTTATTCTCTAAAAATATTAGATTTCAGTCTTCAAAGGTTAGAATCTTTTTGGAAATAAACATAGAAGTGAGTGATCCCTTTCTCAGAAGATATCAAGGCGTTGTAAATTAGGAAAGTACAAGCATGGTTGTAAATATTAGTCATCCTTTATTTTAAAAGAAAGTGTGGATGTTAATTTTAGCTATCTCATTTTTAGAGTTACGTATCATAGCATCTATAAAAGTATTGATGCTTTGCAAGTAATACTAATATTGCTTATGAGAGTTTCCAATTTAATCACTATGTTGGTCTTGTTGTGATGCCTCTTCACCTTATATTTTAATGGGCCTATTCATTTGAATTAGAGGGAATTTCACCCTTTACTTGATGATGGTTTAGTGTCTTCTTTTGAAGTACTATGCAAGTGAATTTGACGTGTATTCTTGGTGGCTTCTGGCATAGAAATTTGTTGTGATGCTTAGGTAAGGGCTATATGAAGGCCCACTAAGTCATGCGGGGCACTAGAAATTCCACCCAAATAGGAAAATGCAAGGTTGCAAACTTCAGATTAAAGCCTTACCAAGATTGTAATGTTTTGAAAGAGGGCTCTCCTTATTTCTATTTAAGCTTAGCATTAACTCTACAAATGGAGAATTTTGAGGCCTAACGTTGTATATCCCCAGGGCATTGATTTGCATTTGAAAGGCGTTGAGATTGGTGGAATTTCTAGTTGGATTAGTGTTTCAGAGATTGTTGTTGGGAAATGGCTAGAAGATATTTCTCAAAACCATGTAATTTTCTCATTTCTTTGATGCAGGAGGAATATTTAGTAAGTGGAGTCTCACCTTTATAGTTATTGTAGTTTAAATTCTTGAAAATCTTTTTAGATGTTGAGAATTTAAATATTACAATTTTACTTTGATTAAAAATCTAAAACTCTTTTGATATCTCTTAAGAATTTTAGTTTTCTTATGCTTATTAACTAAGTTGTATTGGATGGCTATTTGATAATGAATGAATTTTAAATGTAGGTTCATATGTTGCTAAAAGGGGTTTCTCCAATCCAGTCTTTATTTGCACTTGATTGTGGTGCTGCTAAATTGCTTTCTCTTCCAGCTGAGCATTATAGAAATGATCATCATTTACTAAAGGGCTTGCAGAAAGGTTTAGTGGATTATACTGCAACCCTGGATTTCATTCCACTTGCGTGATTATAAATCTCTTGCTTTGTTTCTATTAAGATGTTTTTGTATTAAAAGGTTCCATCTCAGGTATCCTCTCTTTTAGCACATATTAGTGGCATTTTTGCTCACATTTCCAAGTAACTTGTTCTTTGTTTCTTCTTTCAACAATTTTTTAATATTTTTTTCTCCAAGGAAGATATCACAGGGAAACCCAAGGGATGCTTCCCCACATTTATGGATGGCATCCTAAACCTGCTGATGTATACTAGTGTGCCTCACTCAAAGGGATTCGAACTGGGAACCTACACTGGCTGAGCTAACCACCTTAGGCTTCTTTATACAAAATGTTGTGTGGCTTGTTGGAATCTATGACAAGGCCTTGTGGTACTTTAGTTGGCCAGAAAAAGAACTTTCATTGAACTTTAGAAACATAAACTGGAGGTGGCATAGAGATGATCTTCATGATCATTTTGGGAGGATAGCTTACCACTTTTAGTACATCCGATGTTAACTTTGTTGATTAAACCTTGATCCCCAGTCTAATTAGAGGATTCGTGTCTTACTCCACACATAACCTACTCTAACCATATGCTAGTTCTTGTCACCAGGTATATAATATACACACTTACAAAATATTAAGATATCAAAAGTACAAAAACTTGGATTGCGGAAAAACTGGCAAGTAGAGTTTAAATCATGAATCAAACTTGTGTTGACCAAATCAAACTTGGTCAACCCCAAATTTAACTAGTGCTGAGCTGGAAAAACTATTTCCCTGCTTGATCGGAGTCAAACTTGTGATTCATGATTCATGTCACGCTATTACCTACCAAAGTTGCAATATATATGAAATTGTCATGCAAAATGAAGTGGGAGACTATACTGTCAATGCATATATGTAGGTGTTAGTATGATGGATCTAGAATATATGGGGAGGAAGTGGGGGAAGAAATAGGGGGAACTTTATAAAGTAAATATGGTTGATGAAACAAATATGATAATGCATAAAAGAAACGGTCAATACAAAATTTGAATCAGAGTGTGGAAGTAGAAAATCAATTATCAAACACCCTAACATAATATGTGCTAGCGACAACAAAGTCAAATGTTCAAGATTTCAGTATCTAGATTATAAATAGATTAAAAATCCAAGAAACTATTAGGGAAGGCTCAAAATAAGATACAAAATTTTTTAGTCAAGAATTAATATTGATGCTTGAGATTGTTCTTCAGCTTGACAGTTGACTATTTAGAAGATGAGAATATCCTGAATTAAGGTCAGTATGTTGTCTCGATCTACAATCAATTCATGCTGGAAAAGGATTTTTTCCATTTAAAAAATTTAGAGATGACAAGATTAGATCTAAATATGGTTTTTGGATTTGTGTCCATGTTTTTAATAGTTGCGAACCGGTATGTGAAAAAAAAGGAATGGGAACACTTTTGAATGGCTTTTTATGGACTAAAAGCATTGTGTTAAAGTTCAAGGGAATTGATCTGTGCACTATTCAATATAGTCATGCCATGTTTGCCAAGACATATTCTATTCCCTTCTTTTCTGAAGGTTACAAAGTGAAGGAATTTCTGGGTTGTCCCTATGGCATCTTGAATGCCTCTCTTAAGTAGGAAACCCATATTTTCTCTCGAGATATGTTTGGAAAGATGGGGCTTTATTCTAGTGGCAATGATGCTTGAAGTGACTTTAAATTTTATACATACTATTACAAAGTGAAATCAGATGTAATTGATCAAATGATTGAGGAGAATTTACCTTTGGTATCATAGTGATTAATATTGTGTTGAGATCAAGCTATACTATCCCAACAACAATATAGTAGAGGATGATAGTCATGTGTATGATTACATGAAGGTGTTTGATAAACCATTATGGGAAACCTATATCAACCTAAGCCTAAAACAACATTGAAATACTTCCATAATAGTCTATCAAGTTGTTACCTTAACACCCTTCCTTATCTTTCCCTAATGTCACTCTGTAAGCCACAACCTAAGGGAAACTCCCAACCCCTCTAAAATTACAAACATACTTACCTATTGAAAGTATAAGATAACATAAAGGCATAGTCACCGTAGGAGCTGGAATTTGTCATTTTTGTCAGTCATTATTTGGCTGGAAATTATTATAGTTTGACAGTCCTAGTTGTCTACTAATTGAGGGCTGGAAATCACCTTGTTTGGGACAGACATTCTGGCTATTCCCTTGGCTTCAAAATACCGTGTGCTAGGAAGTTACATTTCACCTTATTTTGATTGGAAATAGCATCCTATGGATTGTCATTGAAACACGTATGTCATGGCTGGAAATTACATCAAGTCCTCTTTGTTTATTTGAATAGAAAACACACATCTTACTCAAGAAGGATTGATTTCGTTATGCACTAATGACATTATTTGTGGGATAGTCTTTTCTGAGCTCTTTAGGATTGTTTAAGATGGCATTTATGATAGCTACATTCACAATTTCCTACTACTGAAATTTTTCTTGTTTGACAACGCTTTATATGAGAAAGACATCATTATCATTGACACAAAGAATGTCATGTTCTAAACTCTAATCTCAATCATATCTTCAGGTCTGATATATATAAGGTATATGTTGGGATAACTACACAATACACTTTCTGATAGTCATATACCTTAAAAAGTTTTCTAATCATTGTCACAGTGATTCAGATTGGTACATTGAATTCAAATGAAGATTCTAACTTGTTTATTGATGTATATGTTGTCGTCACTATCATTTGCAAGGGCATAGAAGAAACATATTTTATTGATTGCTTGGAGCATACTAAAATCATTTGAAATATGTGTCATATTGATATGCTTTCAACCATAAATCTGATAACCATATCTAGATATTGAAGTTAATGCATTTAGACTCAAAGACAAGCATTGTCACCTATATTTGAACACATTATTGACATACACATTTGTATGTATTTGTGTATATATTTACATATTTATTGATTAGCTAATTCCTCTATTCTTTTCCAAGTGCAGGTTGCTTATCACTTGTTTTGTTGGACCAACGTAATGGCCTATGCAGATTATTATGAGCGTGCTTTGACAAATGGTTTTCTCAACATCCAAATATGTAATGAGCTCGAGATCATGATTTATATGATTTCCCAAGAAGATGGCACTTCTAAGGTTGTTTTATTCAGTTAAAATGCTAATAAAAACAACCTAAAATTTCCTTTACTATTCAGATAGGGAAAACCAAGGTTTTCCTTAGAGCGGATCAAATGGCTGAATTAGATGCTAGAAGAACTGAGGTATTGGGAAATTCGATAAAAATTATTCAGTAAAAAGCCCGTTCATATATTGCTCGGAAATAATTTCTTGCTTTGCGCAATGCTTCCATTGATCTTCGGGCTTTATGGAGAGGTATTTCATTTTCATGTATTTGTATGTATGCTGGTTCTAAATTTTTATGTATTTTGAGTACACTTGTCATTTGTTGGAATTGTATCTTTTTTCCATGTACATTTTTCAGTTATTTATTTTCTCTTTTTAGCGAGCAACAAAATTTATTGCTTAACATGTGTTGTTTGTAGGTAAACTTACTCGCAAGATTTATAACAACATGATGAGGGAGGCTGCTGCAATGCAGATACAGAAGCACATGCATAGATATAAAGCTCAGAAGCACGTGCAGTGCGGATACAGAAGCATGTGCGGAGATAGAAAGCTCAGAAAGTGGGCCATTAAGTATGAAGAGCCTGATGCTGAGGGTTTCAAGCTGCTATGTATGGTTTTGAAGTTGTTGTGGGATCTAAATATGGCTTAGCAACCAAGTACAAGTGGGATGGTTTAGCCATTGTAATATTTTGAAAAGTCATTGATGTACTAGATGATTTTCATGTAAAGTTATATAGAGATAGTTTTTTAGAAAACTCATATTTATTGTAATACTTGACATTTCTTATAATATAATTTGTGTGGCTTAAAACTTATATGGTGGTACTTTATATTATTTATAAGTGTTGTAATTAATTAAATTATGTATAAATTATGTATGATTCTTTATTTAATTTAAACATAATATCATATTAAAAATTTATATTGATTAATAATGGACACCATTAAAACTACTCTAATATAATAACCACACATAAAACAACTAAAAATGACTAAATTAGTGACCAATAAATGAGATTAATGACCGAAATTCACATATTAAATGACCAAAAATTGAGAGATACGTGACTAAACAATGGGATATAAATGACCAAAATTCACATATCAATGACCAAAAAGTAGTTTTGGTGGCTAATTTATGGTATTTTATTACGCGACCAAATTTGGTCATATTCTAGTTTGTCTTGTGGTCATTTATTTGGTCATTGATTCAAATATATGACCAAATTAATGACCAACTGACATAAATGACCAAAATACAAATGACCAATTTTGGTCGCGTAATAAAAGAACGTAAATTAGTCACCAGCAATCGCCAAACCAAAAGTGGTCATTGATATGCGGATTTTGGTTATTTTTTTGTCAGTAATCTCTCATTTTCCACTAGTGTAAAAATGGACACATAGCAATTCATCATTTTAGTTGTTTCACTCTGACAATGGAAAATTACAATTTTGATAATGAATTGTGCAATTCACTAATTTTTAACATTGCGCGGATGGATTCAAAGACACCCTATCACTCCAGATGGATTCATAGGATTTAGAGACCCCCTAGACACTGTAGATGGATTCAAAGTATTTCTAAATCCATTTGCAGTGTTAAAAATTAGTAAATTCTAACATCGTAGATAGATTCAGAGACATGAACTAGTGTTGAAACATAACGCCATGTGAGAACCTGCTAAACCTTTTTTCAAGACCATTTCATCTATATTTTCACATCTATTTCAATGTGCTTATCATTTCCATATCTTATTTTCAACATTTTTACTTTCATTTTATCCCTTCAACAGATCCGATAAGTTGGATAATGTGCATCATCGACATAGTGTGGTTGAGTCAAGTCTTGGATATGTGTTTTGTTTCCCTATTGACATTGACATGTCATGAATTTGGTTTCATTATGTTTGTCTTTCTCATATTGATCATGTTCATATTTTGTTGGAACAAAACCGCCATCGTTTGACCCTCTCGACTATCTATTAAAATTTCGACAAGTTCATGTATTTTGCGTCATCATGTTAGCTAAAAATTGACAATTTCACAACCTGTATCAATTCTCCATATGCATCCATTCATCATGGTTCTCCTTGCACCTAATTTTGGAAATTTATAAAGTTACCCTTGAGTCTCTCCCCTAGAAAAAATCGCTAATATCCTCCATTTCGAAAAGAAAAAATATTCTTCCTTTTTGTAAATTCTTTAAAAAAAAATATTTAGCATGATTCTTATATTTACTCACTTTGACATTGGATAGTTTATTTATTAATATATTTAATAGTTATTATATATGTTAACATACTATATAGTTAATATAGTTTTTATATTAATATACTATTTAATATAATATGTATATTTTATGATATAGTTATTATATTTGATATAGTTATTATATTTGATATATTAATAATATACTAATGGAAGGATTCCTTGTTTCGGAGACCCCCTCTAAAGCAGTTCAGAAATCAAGGTCATGGGTTGATGTTCTTTGCCCCTTTCGTATCACAAAGACACCAAGAAAATAGAGGGAATACTTAGAACAAATGAGGGACACTGAGATATTTTCTTTGTCATCACAGGGAGGGGTATGCTTTTCATAATCCTACTTGTCACAAGGGAGAAAGAATTTAGGGGATGTCAAATCCATGGTATAAAGAAATGACATTGTATTATCTAATTCAAGAATTCATTACTCCTAGGGTCAGTAACCAACCCCATCAGAAAAAGATCCTGCTTGTTTCAAACACATCTACAAACTAGGTCAAAAGGTAAGTGCAAAACATCAGGCAATTGCATCTTATGAAAGAGTAACAAGCCCTACTTTAGCGATGGAATCTAGTAATCTGGGCATGGCTTATGAATGAAATCCACAACTTACACAATGTACCAATTGAAGAGATTTTATTTATTCTAAATAATTGTTTTTTATTCCACAAATGAAGTTTCCTACCTGAGCATGCTTTTCCTGATACTCTTTTGCATTCCTATTGATGGCTTCATGAATGCAGTTGGTCTCAATTTCTCACCACCATACTGTGTGGCCTTGGGAAAGAAGGGTAGAATTCATGTAGAATTATTCCTAAGTATGGAAGAAGAGCATAAAGGAGAAGAGGAAGGAGCTACAACAAAGGAAGAAACATCAAGGGAAAGGGAAGAATGTTGCAACAAAAGAAGGAAAGAGAAGAAGAAGACAAAAAAAAAAAAGCACAGGACAGGGAAGTTGCTCCAGATTATAAGTAAGCCGCGATTGAAGGACAAATCACAATATGAGATGACATGATAGAATATCGATAGAAGTAGGCGTGCAGATAATGTAACAACTGGAAAGTGACAGTAAGGCATAATGCTGAGAAAGCGACAGTCCTTAATGATCGTGGGTACAATCTTGGTTGGAGCCAACAGAAGCCACACGCATGAAGGAATATTTGTAAGTCAAGATTATAGTGTCCTTCATTGTGTGTTACTAGAATAGGAAAGACATCCTATTGGCTAGATATAGTAAGTTGGTTGAGAAAGCGACTGAAAAGGAGTCTATAATGAGTCAGTTAGACTATAAAAGAAGGAACCCAAGCTGTAGTTAGGTTAGATACAAGACAATAGATAGTTCGATGGATATCCATCCTGCTAGTTGTTAAGCTGAATTAAGATGGAAGTAACGGGTTTTGGTAGAATAACTCCGTATCGCTGAGTGCATCAGATTAGAGAGTCTGCAGCTGTGTGCACAGACAAGTAGAGAAGGTTGAGTTGATCCAGGCTGTGTGCAGATTGCTAGTAGGAGTAGAATAAGAAGAGAAGAAGTGAGAAGATCAGAGAGCATGAGAGGGAGGAAAAGTATGTTAAGGGATAATCCAAGATCTAGAATAGAGTCTACACCTTTGTACACAAACAAAAGGTGCATCTATTTCCTCATGCCAGATGAAGAGAACCTTGTGGTTTTTTCCTGGATTGGTTTCCACGTTACATGTTGTGTATATGTGTGAATGTTAAAATAGTTAAGTGTATGTGTGAATGGTATGTTGAATGACCGGTTGATTATTACATTATAAATAGATAACTCTATGACTGCTGCATTGTATTAATGAAGATGCTTATGATGTTTGTTCACTGGTTGTTTACGTGAATCACATAAAGAAGGGTTGAATCATAACTTGGCGTTGAAGTATCGTGCAAACCAGTAACCCACCTTCCCGGTCTTCATTTGAAATATTGGTGCAGATCCAAGGTACTAAAACACCCTCTAGTACAAACTACGGAAATGTGGTTCTGGAAGTTACCCATAGAACTGAGATATCTCGGGTGATATGCTATTTGTGTCATAGGCATTACCGATTGAGCTTCGCTCCGTCGGGCCAATATCTTGGAATTTGTTGTGCTAAACATGAAGGGATTGAACATGGGTCTAACATGAGAGTGGTACAGAAAAGCCAACAAATGGCTCTATTGTCAGGACCTTGAAGTGTTTTGGTGAGGAATATGTTGTGGCAACCCATGAAATTGGATATTCAAGACTGGGTGGATGCCAAAGAGTTATATTTTGAACCAAAAGAAAGTGAAGGGTGTTGGTGGATGCTGATAAAGTGGTTAGAGTGGTAAATTTATTCAGACATTCACGAGATTTTCTTTGTTGAGTTTTCCATTGTGCTCCACAAGTGTTTGTGTAATCTAGCAACCCAACAAAGGAATTTTCAAGGAGGACAACTGAAAGAGTGGAGTACGTTCTTAATTGAGTGGCTGAAAAGAGTAAACAACCCTATATCAAGGGATGTGGATTTTTGGGTAGACAATATCCCAGATGGATATATTACTGAGTTTGATGTTGACACAATAACCTCATACAGTAAGGTAGAGTGGAATTTTTTCCATGGACCACGTACGAGATACCTGTTATCTTTAAAAATGAGGATAAAAATGCTATTATCTAAAAAAGGGATTCTGCAAATGCTAGAATTAATAGCAAAGGGTTTCTATTTCTCAGTAGAACCTTAGAGTGGGATGTTTCCAAGAGATAGTGGGACTGAACTAGAGGCTGGATTTTTAAGAGGAGGAAGAAGATTTAGGTCCGACAAAAGACGAAAATCTCTATTTGGGCGAGGGAGGTGCAACATAAAAGGAGAAGGAGAAGGACACGAGTTTGCATTTGCATCATACTTAGAGGAAGTTTCTTATGATGAGGAAGAGGAATATCAACCGATATCAGAGGGCGACGAAGAGTCCAAAGAGTCAACTGAAGCTCTAGAACAAGAACGTGCACACAAATCACCTATAGTACCAGAGGTGAGATTGTGAGACTTGTCTCCAAGTATTTCTGTAAATATGAGTAGTACTAACACTGTAAATAGCAGAAAAGGAAGTCTGACTAGTCTGAGTTTTGTTCTGACTGTACCAGAAGCCAATAGAACAGTAATCAATCCAATGGATGGAACTGACGTTAAACTCCCAATATTCAATGGGAATAGGCTGGAAGACCCAAAGCAACATTGGTTTCTGTGTGATGTTGTCTAGAATGTATGACAAGTCCAGGATGAGTATATCAAGAAAGCATAGATGATTATGACGCTATGAGATCGTGCGCTGGACTGGTATATGAAATTTTCCATAGTACCAGTAGTAGTTTTCCTCAAAACACTCAACGCAATTCGACTCGGGTTAATAGATGAATTCAAAAAATCAAAGTCCAAATCACAATGCATCACTGAGATCAAAGAAATTAAGTAGCTACCAACAAATTATGTTTGGGATTTTGACCAGATATTTAAGACATTAATGGCCAAAGCGAGTTTCTAAATTTTAGATGTGCAACACAAGGAATGGTTCATTGCCACCTTGTTGCCACATATATGAACCCTGTTAATGTTACAGAAACTCGTATCACAGATAGAGGCTCTTGAAATAGCAATGAAGTTAGAAGCCTCGCCAGTGGGGACACTAGATCGGGAATGATGCAAATTCAATCACAGTTGGCCAATCTTACGATGTAGCTCCAGGACATTAAAAGAGGAACAAAAGTTCAGGAAGAACTATGGTGTACAAGATGCAGATTAGATGGACACCATAAGCATAATTTCTCGGCGTTGATGAACTATGTCGTAGCAGGTGCGCCCCATTAAATACCCAAGGAATTCCTTGGTGTAGAATATGTCAGACTTATTGAAGCCTCAATTGAGTAAGTTTGTTGGAATGAGTTCCAAGGATCTCAACAGAGGATGAAAACCCAACCAAAGGCTTTAGGTAATCCTACGCAACTACTACCATATCCTCGAGTTGTTTGGTGTGATTAACACCCACGGATATTTGGCCTCCGCTATCACTCTTTGAGTCACTAAGTTCTGATCCTTGAAGGATTTGTCTTCCTATGAAAGGAATAAAAGTGTAATTCTAAAACAATTTACCTAGAAAGGAAATATAAACTAAGAAAAAACTACCTACAAAAAAATGTTGTTTGATGTATTGGTTAATTTGATATGGAAAACTGATAAGTACATTCATCAATTTAACAGAAATGTAAAATAAATTTAATTGCTTATCAACTCAAATTACTATCAATCAATCAAAATTGTCTGGTGGTAAATTAAGGATTTAGGAACATTCAATATTAACATATATGATTAATATGTTAATTAAAAAATAACATAACTTATAACTTTCTTGAATCATTTGCAGAAATAGATAAAGAGTTTTAATTGAACAAACTCTATTAAACCCTTAATCGTGCATAAATCATGAGCAGATATAAACCAAAACTGTAGATAAATGCACTCATAAATTGCAAAATATTAACAGTATTCGATGAGCAATTTGAATTAACAAAATAAATATGGGTGTGTGCAAGAAGTTGAGGGTCTCTTTTGGCGCGTTAGATGCAATACAAAACTGAAAAAACACACATCCATCAACTTGCATGGATATTTTGAGACACTTACACAATGAATCTTGCGATCAGTTAAAAACAAGAAATATAGGAAATTGAATGACCTTTCCAAATATATAATTTGTTTCTATTGAAAATGTTGTTAACTATCTAAAGTTATATATTTTTTAACGGGCACTTTTTTATTTTTGGGACAAATTATAAGGCATATTTTTTTGTGGGTGCAGCGTCTAAGTGTCTAAATGATGGAGTAAACTTACGAAAACCGGTATACATATAGAGAACATATAGGAATAGTGCACGACTATTTTTCCAATAATAAAAATAATATTTTTAAATTTGTTTTTAATTATCTAAGAGATCAAACCTCGAAAATGGTACGTCAATTGTGGGTGTAGCATTTGAATGTCTTAATGCCATTATTTCGAAATGGGTTTTTAATAGCATGTAGAGGTTGGTGTTCTTTAGTGCACCATACAATTTTTTTTTAAATGGTTGAGAAATGAAAGAGATATGGACAAAACACTAACAGTTTTTTTTTTGAGTTGAGGAGTGATGATAGAAGATAAATAAATAAAAAATAGAAAAAATTATGTATTCTTGTTAAAATTTACATATTTAGAATCTGCAAAAAAAACCATATCTGTTTCTAAAATCTCATAAAAAATGGTGGTGTGCAGCATAACCAGATGAACTGCTAAACACGAGCATATTGGAAATTTGAATATAATGCTGAATTAGCCATCGTTTATCATACTCCAAGGCATATGCATGTTGAATCTGAAGCAAAGTACAAAGCAGACACATAGGCATAAGAATTACATGAAAGCATGGGTGGAGGCTCGACCTTGTCATTTGGAGGGAATAAATTTTTGAATTTAAACAATACGCGATATGCGAGCGTGATTTAGTAAAGAACAATGCGTACATGTTTTGTATAAGCAAAACACGTGCGCGATTTATATAAGCAAAACACATGCGCATTTTATATAAGCAAAACGCAAGCGCATTTTTATATAAGAAAAATATTGTTGTAGTTAACATCATTTTCATCATCATCATCAACACCATTATCATCATCATCATCATCATCACCTTCATCATCATCATCATCACCATCCTCATCCTCATCATCACCATGATCATTGATCATCGATCATCATCATCAACATCGCCATGATCATCATCACCATCATCATCATCATCATCAACTTCATCATCATCATCATCATCATCTTCATCATCATCATCTTCATCATCATCATCAACATCAACATCATGGACATCATCATCACCAGCATCGTCGTCGTCGTCGTCGTCATCATCATCATCATCATCATCAACAACAACATCATCGTCATCATCCTCATCCTCATCATCATCGTCATCATCATCCTCATCGTCATCATCACCTTCAACATCATCATCAACATCATCATCATCATCACCATCAACATCATGAACATCATCATCACCAGCATCGTCATCATCATCATCATCATCATCATCAACAACAACAACATCGTCATCATCATCATCCTCCTCCTCCTCCTCCTCATCATCATCATCACCTTCATTATCATCATCATCTTCATCATCATCATCACCATCAACATCATGAACATCATCATCACCATCATCGTCGTCGTCATCATCATCATCATCAACACAATCC